>NEWO01000242.1:887187-923501 GCA_003013225.1 Phalaenopsis aphrodite | reverse complement strand
ATATATATATATATATATATATATATATATATATATATATATATATATATATATATATTGCAAAAGCTAATCTTTCAGTGGTAATAACGAGAAGATGACAGGTACGATTTCATAATTTTATTTACTTTGTCATTTTATTTATTGCAATTTTCTCTTACTTTGAAATATTTTACATGCTTGGTTTTGGATTTTACATCACTTGCAAAACAAAACCATTATTGAAAAAAAATTAATCAGTAATTTTCAAAATTAAATTAAACACTTTAAAAGGTAAACTATGAAATTAAATAACTGTAAAAGCGTACCTGTCATCTTCTCGGCATTCCCGCTGAATGTTTAGCTTTTGCAACATGTATATAATTTTGCAAGAAATTTAAATTGCAAGAGTTGTTGAAGGTGTATCTAACAGACTCCAAACTATGATTTATTGAGTCCCAAAAAATCTTAATGGATGATTTTAAAACAAAATATAGAAAGTTCAATGTGGGCTTCAAAATGTCCAAGTGATTCCAAAGTGTTCTAGGAATGACCCTGAACTACTTTGAAGATCTCTTGAAACATTTTGAGTTTAATTTGAACTTATCATATTGTTTCATTAATCATCTAAGGTAGAGTTAAAAAAGTTATCCCGCTACTCAATGAACTTTGACATTTTAATCATCCCAAGGGAAGGGTACTCATTTGATTAGTTGATATTTCACTTAAGAGTTATGCAGGTGAAAACCCCTAAGGCAAACTCAAGTCATTAAGGATTTTGTACCTACCATTAAAGTTGGGCCCGTAGTGCTTAGAGGTGTTTATCATCAATCATGTTACATTCTAAATCCCATCAAATAAGTTTAAATATCAAGCCTAGATCACTACCTAGCCCTTAATAGTCTCAATAGGAGAAAATGGCAATCATTAAGATTTTAAATTTAAGTGATGCATGTCCTTATTAAAAGATCATATCATCCAATTGTGGGCTTAAAACAAGTGAATTGTCATCCACCTAACTTAAGCCCATCATTCTTAAAATCATTTGATTTTGATTAACTTCCAAATCTCGATAATTTAGAAAATTATAATTTTTTTTCTTATCATGGAAGGTGGCAAATTGGTTTCTACCCTTTACCCATTGTATCTCAATCATCCAAAAGTACTCATTAAGATCAAAATTTGTCAATTTTCCCTTTGATTAATCCTAAATTTTATTTAAGACACAAAAGTCTAAAATGACTTTTTTGTCCTTGGGGCCCCTTACTTCATAACTCCTTTGAAAATTTTAAAGTACTATGTCCATGGCGCAATTAAAACATCAGAGAAAAAAATGTGGTTTTCAAATTTTTATTTAATTTAAATAATTATTTTAACCTAGAAAATAGGATTTTCAATACTAATTAATTTAATCAATCAAAGTAAAAAAAATTGTTCATGGGAAAAATATTAGAGGTTCCCCTATATCAGAGAAACACTTAAGCAAAATACCATGATTTTCTATATTAAATTTTAATTTAATTTTATAATTATTTATTGATTTTTAGTGATTTAATTAAATAGAAAATAATTTTTAATTACAAAAATTATTTTTAACATTTTTATTAAACTTCTCTGAGTCCACAGAACTTAGAAAAGCAAATTTTTTATTTTTATACTTTTTAATTTATTTATTATAATTATTTTTAATGAAAAATAAGAAAGATACAATTTAGGCCTTTAAAATTTCTTTTTTAACATAGGAAAATTGGGAAAAATATTTTAATGAGTTTAAAATGATTGAGAAACCATTAGGAACATTTTGAAATACTTTTGTATTTCTAGAATTTTTAATTATTTTTAATTTACAATATAACTAAAAAATGAGGTATCTTTCCAAAAATATTTTTTTACATTTTCTAAGTGCCCCTGATCACAAGCAACTCAAAAAATCACTTTTCATAATTTTCTTAAGTGTATTTAATTTAATATAATTATTTTTGTACAAAAATACAATCATCCTTATAAAATCAACTTTAGTACCCAAACTTAATCAATTAAAATTTAAATTTTACAGTGAATGCCCATGACTTTTACACACAATGTAGAATTGATTTTATTAATTTTGTATTAGTATTTATTTTAACTAAATTAATACAAGATATATACATTTAATTAACTTTGGAAATGTACATAATTATTCAGAACATCATGATATTTTTCCTAGGCTCTCTGACCACAGGAAACATACTAAATTTTGACTCATAATTTTTCAAGTAATATTTTAATTAATATAACTAATTTAAGCCAAAATAGCCATCCAAGCTTGAAAATTAGGGTTAGAAGCATAGGGATGCCCGACTTTGGAAAAAGCAGAGGACATCCCCTTTGCCATGAGGAACAAGCCCTAAGAATCTCAAGCCATGATGAGTAATATTTAATAATAATGAATTAAAATACCATAGAGGCTATTTAAATAATTAAAAATCAAATATTCAAAAAATAATTTTTATTTTTGGTCCACATTATTCTCTTCTGTTTAGTGAGCAAGAGGGTATATTTTTATTTTACTTTTATGATTTTTCCATGAAAGGTTATGAATTTTTAAGTTATGCCATTTAAATAAATCAGAAAAAGACCTATTTATCTACTTATCCTCGTGGCACCATCTCATCCTTGTCCGCTCCAAGCTTTACACGTGACGCTCCGCCATTCGACGTCGTCAGACACCTCAGCGCCTTGTCAGCCCGTAATTTTGTTCCATTCATCTATCCTGTGCAATCCAAAGCTTCCACTTGACACAAGCAGAAATGGACGGCATCCGTTCATCATCCTCAATCTCCCTAACCCGAGAGCCTTCAACTTCAAACCTTAAGATCTCTCTCGATACTCAACCAAATCACATGGGGTTTGTTACTACACCTTCATCTATTCAAAACGAACCTATCTATATGGTTGATCAAGAATGAAATATAGTAAATACGTATGGAGAATCAAATTAAGCTTAGTTTAAGGAGAGAGCTCAATACCTTTGTCTGAGAGAGGAGGCCTCAATCAGATGAATGTAGGAGCTTTGGTTGAGTCCAACAAACCTCCAGATGAGCTCCTGGGCTGTAGTGAATTCTTTATGTATGATTTTGATCAAAGTCGATTTCATTTGTTGGTTAAGAGCTAGGTTAGAGGCTATTTGTGATGGGGCTTTCGTGACGAATCAACTTCTCTCACTCAAGGAATGGTGTGTGCACAATTAGCTGGAGTTTAGTTCCTTGTAGAGCCGCAGAGAATTATATCTTGGTTTTAAGGAAAATTTCATTGATGAAATTGGTCGTGTGGTGTGGTTGTGAGTGAATAAGAGCAAGGGGATTGAATTTCAAAAGGTTTGGAGAAGCTCTAGTGAGATTTTGGCAGAGTTTCCCTAAGGTTTCAAGCTTTTTTTTTTCTTTGGCCAAGGAGAGCTCAATTTATAGCCATGGCCACTAGGCTGAGCTCAGGGGCGGTTGGTGGGTGCAATGGAGACCTAAGGTTGAGGCCTAAATGGCACAAGTGACTAATCATGGCTTGACACATCGGATAAATTCAATTGGGTTCAACTTAAGGTATGGTGGCCCTTGGTTTTGGCTCCTCCAGCAACTAGCATGGCTTGTCATGGCAGGGGAGGTGTTTAGTGGCTCAGAAACCTCAGGGGAATCTTTCAAAGCAATTAATTTGGGTTGGTGATTGGTTTTGGCAATGATCTCTTTGGCATAAGCATTTTGGGAAACAAATCCCTTAGTTTAGGGACCTTCGGTCCATGGTTCACATAGGGTGGGCAAGATGGGTTTAGCCTGGTCACTAGAGTCTAGTTGGTGACTGTAGTGATCTTAGGTTGACCACTTTGGCTAGGTTTTGTCACATTCATGGGTCAATTTTGGGTTCAAGTTGGGCTAAGTTGGACTAGTCATGACATGGAGTTCAATCGATTGATCAAGATGATGAAGATAATTGTAACAGTGAGTTTAGAAAAGGTATGGGGTGATTTTGAATTTATTTGGAAGTTCAATTAGAAGGAATTTGGACATTTGGTTAATTTTAAGGATGTTGTGTTAAACTTGGGTTTGAGTTGGGCTAGAGTTTGACTAAGGACCAATTGATGGTACAATTTGATGTTGGTGATTGTCTTGAAGAGTTTTGAATATCAATTAGGTGGAAATTTTGGGGTTGTGGGGTTCAACTTGGTTGAAGTTGGTGATATGACTAATTTGGGGCAAAATTGGGGGTTTTTGTCCAAGTTGATCTTGAGTGAAATTGATGCTTGAGCAAGGTCAATTGAAAGTTCAATTTGATATGGGGAAATGTTTTGAAGAGTTTGTGATGCAAAATTGGGGGTTTGAGTTGGGCTAGAGTTTGACTAAGGACCAATTGATGGTTCAATTTGATGCTGGTGATTGTCATGAAGAGTTTTGGATATCAATTAGGTGGAAATTTTGGGGTTATGGGGTTCCATTTGGTTGAAGTTGGTGATACGGCTAATTTGGGGCAAATTTTGGGTTTTTTTGTCCAAGTTGATCTTGAGGGAAATTAAAGCTTGAGCAAGGTTAATTGAAAGTTCAATTCGATATGGGGAATGGTTTTGGAGAGTTTTTGATGCAAAATTGGGACAATTGGATAGATTTGGGGGTTCAATTGAGTGAGATTTTGGTTTTGAGTCAAATTGGGGGTTTTTTATTTGGGTTGACATTAGATTCAAATGTTGGTCAATTGGGCTTGGATTTGGTTTCAATCAAGCTTGGAAATGATTAATTTGAGTTTTGAATTGAAATTGGGGAAGATTGGGATCAAAATGGTGGGCATTAGGGGTGAAGTGGGGGTAATTGGGCCTTTAAAAGAAATTTGGGGCTTTTGGTCAAAATAGGTCAAATTGAGCTCAATGGATTGGTTCAAATTGATTTTGGGGACATTTGAAATGATTTTGAAGGTTTTAGGACAATTTGGGTCACCAAAGGTATTTTGGTAATTTTGGCTAAATGAGGGGTATTTTGGTAATTTGGGTAGATTTGGGGACAAAATGCTAAGTTGGGTATTTTGGTAAAGTTGGATTGTCAATCACCCTACTTGAGCCATGGACCAATAAAATTCCCTACTTTCCTTCATCTGGTCCTAGATAAATCCTAGCCTAGGGTTAAAGGGTCTAGGGGAACATCTACATGAGTCTCCAAAGGGTTAAGAGATCAAAGTTAAGTAGGTTTAGGCTTAAGGTAGTGAGTGAGAGTGTAATTTGCAAATTTGTGTGAGAGACCAACCAAGACCACAACACCAGAGGGTTAACCCTAAGGCCAAGCAATCACATGGGTACTCTTCTTGAGCTTCCCCATGTTGACCCCATCTACTAAGTGCTAGAGGTTAGGACCACTATATAGAACTTCAATTTGAGCAAGAAGAGATTAGAATTTTTAATGGTGAGAGTTCCTTTTCTAGTCCTCTAGGAATAGTCAACAGAAAAGTCCTATGGCTAGACCCTAAGCTACTAAAGAGGAATGACTAGACCTTAACCAAAAGTGAGGTCAACAGATAGCCTTACAATATTTGATTTTCTATCTCTTCAATCAAGTGGATCAAAGCTTAGCTTAGAGGTTATTTTTCTTTGTCTACTTTAAGACATGTATTCCCTTTATATCCAAATATGTTTACTTTTGTTATGGATGCCTCTTTCTAGAATGTTAGACATCCACTATATAACCAACTTTACTCTTGTGTCTTGAAAGGAAAATTTTCTAATTTTCATCTCATTTATGTTAATGAACCGCTGATTTGGTGTTACTAATCAAAGTTTAATTAATTATAATTGTGTTATTTTTAAAACTTCCAAACTAGTTACGAATTTGAGGTCTAACATTGTCTAATTTTTCATTTATTTTTTTAATCGGTGGAAGAAAACACTACAATAAAAACAACAACAACAACAATTCTTTATCACACGAAGTGGGGGACTACATGAATCTTTTTTCTCCATCGTGTCCTATTAAGCATCATAATTTTCTTTAATTCTAATAAATTAAGATCATTTTTTTTATAGAAAATACCCAAGTATTTTTAGTTCTACCTCTACAATTTTTAACATAATTCAACTCTAAAATATCTACTCTTCTAACTGAACCATTAGATGTAATGTTTCCAAACCATCTAAGGTGACTCTCTCTATTCTTGTCTGCTGTTGGAGCCATTTCAACCCTTTCACAAATATATTGTTTTGCATTTTTTCTTTAAGCATTTTTTCTTTAAGTATAAAACCATTATTTGACCTAAGCATTCTCATCTTAGAAACACGTTTCTAAATTTTATGCTTCTCTTAACATGATAACATACAATGCTACATAAATCATTGTATGCATCACCACTAATATATAAAATATTCCTTTAAGAAGTACTTTTCTAGCACACAATAATCTCAATGCATTCCTCCACTTTAACCATCAAACTTGAATTCTTCTAATGACAACCCCATTAAAGCACCATCACTTTGAATAATATATCTGAGATAGCTAAAATATTTACTCTTTATAAGAACTTGATCACCCTATATTACTACCAAGCCATTAAATTTACTACTACTGAAAATACATTCTATGTATTCAAATTTATTTATATTCAAATAAAAGGATTTATATAATTAAATTTGACATTCAAAATTCAATTTTTTTCCTAAACTCTCTCTTGTCATCTCTACAATTAGGATATTATCAAAGAGAAGCGTACATCAAGGTACATCCTCTTGTAAATTTTAGGTAAAAATCTCCATAAATAAAGCAAAAAATGTGGGCTTAATGTTGATCCCTAATGTAATTCAATAGATATAAAAAAAATACTTGGCCAGTCCTTTTCTTCAAACACAAGTAACAAAGCTAGCATGCATATCTTTAATGATTTGAATATAAGCCAATTAACACTTGCTTGTTTAGAACTTTGAACCTTATCATAAGTTTTTCCCTTAAATCAACAAGAAACACATATATATATATATATATATATATATCACATTACTTCCTCTATATTTCTCAATCAGACCTCTCAAAATACTATAGTCTTCATAATAAAATTTTTTAATCTAATTTAATTTGAAGAAATTTCTATTTTTTGTGGCAACATATTTTAAATTACTCTCCCCCATAATTTTAATTTATGACACATTAACTTACTTTCTCTATTTTTTACACGTTCTTTTGTATCCTATTTATTCTTAAAAAAATGAACCAACAAACTCTCTTAACAAATCAGTCATTTTTTTTAGTTTCTAATATAAAATTATAAATTTTGATAAGGCAAAATATTCTCAAATTTTTTAAACATTTCCAAACTACATTAGTGCAAGAAAACACTAGATAACAAATTTTGTTTTGATTAGCTTTCACTTTAATCCTCGAGCTAGGGAATTTTGAGATATTATTATTAATTCCTTTAAGCTTAAGGTTTTCTAATGTTTTAAAATTTTGAATAAAATATAAATATTCTTTGTCGTTAGGAAATGCTTACTTTTTCAAGTACATATTTACTTATTAAAACTATTATTTGGAAATATCTTTATTTCTGGTTTTGCTCTACCATTATTAATAAATGACTTCGAAACTCTCCTCTATGATTAATCGTTTTTTACATTACAATCGAAAGGCTAATGAGCTTCATACAAAACCAAGGAGTACAATCACTAAACCTTAAGCATGTGATGGTTTGAGACTTCCTAATTTTAACACTCTTAAACTGATTTATAAATCTAATTATTTTTTGAGACATTATAATTTTGCTTACCATTCTATTTTGTTTAAAAGGAAGCATAAAAAATCTTCTTTTTGGAAAGCATTAGTGCAAACCACCATCAAAATTAGAGGTGTTTATCTTTTAAGAACTATGACATAATAAATCAATCCTCTTGGATCCTTTTGGTTGGATGGCTCTCATCTCCATGAGAGATTTGGTAATTATATATTTTCTTAGTTTAATTGCCATCAACACACAAAAGTCTATAATGTTATCAATAGAAATAATTGCACTTTACTTATGAATGCTAACATTGCTAACACATGTATTCAAACTATTATCAACACTTTTACTTTGGATGAACCTCATGAATGTTATTGGAATGAGAAGCTGATTTATTCTCGTCATGATGTATATTTATTTTTTTATGATAATCATACAGATTTTAATTTCAATATTTATGTTTGATTCAAAGTTTATTCATTCAAATTTTTCAGTATTGCTTGAAACTCTTATTGAACATTTGAAAACTAAAGATTTTCATAGCCATGGAAAAAAAATTAATTCTTTATGTGCACTTTGTAGCATATGTAAGGAGACACATATACATTTATTATTTGAATGCACTTACTCATATTTTCTTAAAGCTTGCATGTTTATGTCAGTTTTTTTTTTTCATTTGGGATGTAATCATTATCAAATTCTAGAGCATGTTGAGTTTTCTAATCACAAACTTCCAAAAACTTTTCTAGCTTGTTGACCATATCACTCCTAATTATTTATGGCTTGAAAGGAATAATAAAATTTTTAAAGATACTATAATATCTATTAATCTTACGAAGGAGAAAGTTTGCTTTTTATTAGAAATAAATGCATAAAATAGAAAAAATATTGATACTACTTCTAGGAGTATCATGAAATTGTAATTTAAGAAATGTTACTAATTTTCTTTATAGGAAATGCAACCTTTTAATTCTTAAATATTCTTATTTTATTTTTTTTATATGACATTATCGGGTTCATTTTTTAGCTTTTATGATATTTTCCATTAGATTCATATTATTTTCTAGTGAAGTTCTACTAATTGGATGCTTTTGGAAGCTATGATTATTTCCAAAATGTTTTTATTCGATACTCAACCAATTGTTTGAGAGGCCATATTTTTCATGACAAGTTGAAGATTATGATTCTTTGGTATGTTGGATATTATGCGTTATTTTAATATGTGATGTCTCAAGTTATTCTATTAAAGGAACTCTGGACATTTTGGATGGATTTGTATCAACCTTGCATTTCAAGCTATTTAATCTATGAATGTTTGCATTGCATGCTTGCATTTGTCGGATGGTCTAACATTAATTTGGTTTGTTCAGTCTAGTTTTTTTCTATTTGATTTGATACAGTTAGTATCTTCCTAACTGGAAATATTTATTGTTGGTTATCTGAAAGTTTAGAAGGAATTCTTCAAATTATACCCTGCTTAACTAGATTAGCTTAAATTTTTTTAAAGTCATAGGGCTTATTTAGGATCAATTTTGTATTTTGTTATTGTTTTTTTTTTCTTTTGTTTTCAAAAACATGATTTTTGGAGTTTTTTTTCTCTGTTTTTATTTTTTTATTTTAAAAATAAATTAACAAATTTATAGAAACTGTCAAAACGACAATAGTTGTTCTGAGTATTTTCAAAAATAATAATGCTTAATAAAACATACCAAATATGTTTTATTTCGAATCAAAACATAAACAAAAAATAAAAAATAATAATAATAAAAGGGATATCAAACAATTTTTTAGCACATCCCCAACTTTGAGATTTTATGAAAGACAAAAACATCAGTTACAGTAAGTCAGAAACTTGAAAACCTTAATTCAATAATTTTTTATGAGATGATGAATTCTTAAAATGAAAAAATGCTCAAACATGCAAAAGTATGAATACAAAATGTAGACATTTATAACTCAAGATTATTTACAAAATGTAGACATTCGATCTCGTATATCCGGTCACATGCATTTGAACTTTTGTATTCCACCATCTGCATTTGACCACTTGCATTTGCATTCGACCTCCTGCGATTTTGCTAATTGCATTTGCATTTGACATCTCATATTTGACGCCCCACATTAGGCAACCTGCATTTTGCCTCTTGGATATGGCCTCTTATATTTTAGCCTCCAAGATTCTGCCACATGCATTTAGTCTCTTGTATTTGGCCTCCCCCATTCAGGCACCTCCATCCAACCTCTTGTATTCAACCACCTGTATTTGGCCTACTTTCATTTGGCCGCCCACTCTTGACCTCCTACATTTGTCCATAAAAACAACTCTTGCAAGAAAGTTCTTGCAAAACAACCTCCCATAATTCATGGACAAACAGACCAATTAGACAAGGATCTGATAACCTAGAGTACAGAGTACAAGGCTAAGTGCGGCAGAAGATGAAATCTACAAAAGAAAAGACATCAGAGATAATATAATGTATACTCTCGAGACAATAAGTGATAGATCCAGGAGGTCATATATCTGAAGAAATCTATATGTAATTACAGCTTATACATTATATTTAGATTTACATATATATAGAGGGGGAAGTTAACGTAAAATGGGGCTTCTTCCTCCCCCTTGGAATAGCAATTAGAAGAGAGTTAATACAACATTTCCTTAATAAATGAAAAAAATTTGACAGCCATTAGAGAAGTTAATACAACTATTTCCCTTCTCTCTCCTTATCTCTATTTCTCTCTCTCTCTCTCTCTCCTCTCTCTCTCTTTTCTCTCTCCTTTTTTTATATTTTATTCTTAGAGTATGATTCCCTGAGAAACATGAATTCAAGAATCAGAAATGTGTGGTAAGCAAGGATTATGCCACAAACAAGAAGACGAGTCACACAAGAAGATGAGCCACATAATAAGTTGAACAAAATAATAGAGAAGTAACTAGCGACATATAATACACTGAAGAGCCCATCTGAGAGAAAAACTAAATTCATCTGATTGATCACTGCATTCATCCAGAAAAATATCTCCCCCAAAAGATTTTTCAAAAAAAAAAATCTTCAGTGAAAGAGAGGAATTATGATGGAGTAGAGCTACACAATAAGAAAATCTCTCACAACCCTCTCTCGTATCTTTGATTTAATCATTATACTTATACTTAATACTTCTTCAATGTGTACATGATGAGTAATACCAACATTACTTGTTATATAGAATAAGTTCACCCCTCAAAAACAAGTTTGCTAAGAGTAAAAGAAAAAAATTGCTTAAATTTTAGACCCTACTCAACACAATAGTTGATTGCTAGATACAACTTTAGAGAAACTCTTTCCAAAAGATAGCTCAGTCAAATAAAGGATGAAGTCAGTTAACCTAGAGATTGAAGGCCACGAGATCTTTGCCTTCATAAAATTAAAAAGTTATAACAACTACCCCATATAGAAGAGATACAACCCCCAGGTGAAGTATAGTTCAAATTTAATAAAACCTTATGAGTTTCTTTGTAACTGAGTTATATTGCAAGAAAAAAGTCAATCTATTTTCACACAAAAGATTAAATTATTTATGATAATAAAAATCTAGTAATCCATGAGACCACTCCCTGAAGGTGAGCCAAAATAACCCCAGGATAGAATCTTGTAGGTGCAGCTGAAATACCCTCATGATGATTCCCTATAAGAAAACTAAGAGCCCCCAGACAAACAGATAATCAACACAGAGAAACACATCACTCAACTTTACTTGAACAACTTTGACGCATATTTTGAGAAAATAATGTATCTAAGGTATCTTATTCTTTAGAGAGTGAATAAATACTTGTATTATAGAAACAAGCAATGCATAATTTCATTTTTATCATTTGCTTAAATTTTTTGATGTTATATTTAAAAGAAATAAGAGAATCGGAGAACAAAACATATATGGCTAAAATCCCCTGAACCAGGAACTTGGGATCAGGTCGCCTATGTTTAGTCTTCTGTATTTGACCTCCTATATTTGGTCTCCTATATTTAGCCTCCGGCAATCGACCACCTACATTCAATTTCCTACATATATTTGACCTCCTACAATCATCCTCCTAAATTTGGCCTCATGTTATTGACCTCTATTCGGCCAGTAACATTCGACCTCATGTAATCAGCCTCCTACATTCGGTCACATGCATTTAGTATTTTATATTCGGCCTCCTACATTCTGCCACCTGCATTCAATTTCTTGCACTAAACCTTCTGCATCTGACCTCCTATATTCGATCTCCTGCATTCGGCTACCTATATTTAACCTCCTCTATTTGTCCAAAAAAGTAACTCTCACAAGAGTGTTCTCTCAAAGCAACCTTCCCAAAATAGTTCTTCTATAGAACCCATACATGACCAAACAGACCAACTAGACAATGGATGTAACAATCAGAGTACTTAGAAGAAAGCTAAAATCAAGAGAAGACGATGTCAGCAGAAGAAATGATAACAAACAAAATATAATGTATACACCTGGGAAATTAAATGATAGATCCAGACACTCAGAAATTCTAAGAAATTTGTAGCTAGTTATGATATATGGGGAAGTTAAGATAAGAGATGTTTCTTCCTCCCCCATGAGACTGTTATTAAAAGAGTTAATATAACCATTTCCTTCTCTCTCTCTCCCTCTCTCCCTCTCTCTTCTTTGTGTGTCAGTATTCTCTCTTTCCATATGCGTCATTTCTTGGATATGATTCATGGAAAAGAAACGATTTAACAATTATATATTAAATAATTTGCACCATATAGAAGTAAAATTGATGTCATTCTTCATCACTGGTTGAAATGTTTGAGAAATCTCTTAAGAAATTATAATATAATCTCATAACTTGCAAGTAATTATCATAATTATGATGATGAGCCAAATTTTAATCAATTCCATTCTAAGCAAACTACAAACCTATGTTTTATTGTTCCACCTTATTCAAAATGCATGCCTTAAGTTTTCAACAACAAAAAATTGCAAAATAGTTTTAATGTAGATCCATAATTTTCTATTGAGGCCAATAAATTGCAATTTTAACTAATTTACCCGAAAATCGCATAATGCAGCTTTGTTTTACTGCAACATGAAAACTACTATCTAATAAAAGATTTCAACCTTCAAAACTGAACTTTAGAAATGTATGTTATTCAGTCATTCTATCTTATATTAGTTTTTCTTGTGTTAGGAAATGAGATGTAGGTAATGTTATCCTCAGTAATGAACTTTTCTTGAACTCTTAATAAATTAAATATAATATACAACCATTCACTCTATTTTAAATAGCAGAATTATTCAATCGTTTGGTTTATGTAATTTATTTTTTGTATGAATGCGACATTTATCCATTTAGTTCGATGTAAATATTTGCTGTCTGATTAAGGTGATTGCTGGTAGAGGACTGAAACACATCTTTTTGGAACACACTTACAATCTATTTTAGTTTGAGCAACTTATTATTGTATATACAAATGTTTTTAAAACAAGTTTGTTCCATATTTTCACTGGCATTGGATGGTGGTCATTATATTCAAAATTTATGGTGAAAAAGACTAAAATTTATTTATCTTTATGGTAATCTCTGATTGATTGTCGCCATTATTGAATTTTAGAATATAATCTAAATTGTACAAAGCCAAGTGACAAGATAGAGCATCAACTCATTTCATTTTTAAAACACCTCTAGTTTCTTATAAAACGGACTTGCCCTTAAATTTTAATTCACGGCATCTACAAAACATGGATAAAGAAATGCATGCCTGGGAAGTTCAAAACATAAGAAATCTTTAACGCTCAAGTATTTTGGGGAGAAATCGTAGCCATTTGTACAACTAAATTTACAGCTTCTAAGTTCCATATACTTAGATTAGAGAAATTGTCCTTTAACAAATGCTCTGAATCCACTTTATGATAAATTTTATTTTTTTAACATAGATTTGATTTGATAACATATATATGCTCTTTATGAAAACAATAATTATAAGGTTAATGTTATGAAAACATGTCGCCTTAGCGCACTGAAATTGTTAAGCCTTAATTGTCACTCATGCTAAAAAAAGACTTGGAAGAAAATGAGATGGTGGAAAGACGAGAGTGGGAGTTGGGGAAAATAATTTTGTTACTAAGAAAAGAGCCCTTAAAAGACTAGGACTCACTCTCTACATACTGACCAAACTAGAGGGTTATCATTTCTATTTGTAGTTCAAGGGGACCCATCTACAAATACTCTAGAACTCTATGATATAATTTTTTATCTTACAAACTTCTAGAGAATTACAAAATAATCATAACTATTCTAGAAAAATATCAAGGAACACAGCACAATTCATGACTCTAGATACTTATACATAATTCCATACTACCCTTAAACACCCATATTAATCTAGAGAGATCTAGTGACTTGCAAGTTATTCATGAATTATATAGAATTCTTTAGAGAATTCAAAAAACTTGTTGAAAATTCTAGTAAAATAAAGAATCTTCTAGGGAATTCAAGAGCCTTTAAGATGAACCTAGGCTTGTGTAGAAACTTGCAGAACATAATGGCTCCATCCAAAATGATTCTGGAGGATCTTATCATCCATGCTTACGATCATACAACAAAGGAGTTCAGTAATCTCATTTATCATTACAAGGTCATGACACTCTCCCACACTTAAACTCATGATGCCCTTATCACACATTTACATTAGTGTAATGTTGGATATCATTTTTATAGTGCCACTGGTAATCCTCAAACTTCTAGTTGTCTCCTAAGTTGAATAGTCCCTTCCAATTGCTATTATCAATTTGTGGACTAATGACTGATAAATCTGCTTATTGGCTAAATTCCTCAGCTACCACACTTGGCGCCCTTGGTACTTGGTCCTTAGCTACTACACTTGCCCCTCTTAAAAGTAGGTCCTCAGAAGACTCCACAAATGCGACAATTTAAAGTGTTGAGGGCTAGGATTATCTCCTTCGGTATGTCCTCTTCGGTCTTTGGCTCCTCATCAAAGCCATTTAGTATAGCCAAGTAACTTTCTTCATCTCTCCTCGAGCCTTTCTTGAGTTGTATGACCAATAACACCTTTGCTTCAGACTTGCTAGCCTTTATTGTGGGTATTATCCTCGTTAAGATGTACATAGTATTGGAAAAGGGAATAAGAAAAATTTGACATGGCAAGGAAGTCTAGTTAAAGCGCTACATTAAAGACGTCTAGTGCAAGTACGAACAAATCTTAGTTACCCACCAATGTGCTTAAGGTGGTCTTCATCACACAAGTTATGCCTTGGATGGGCTTCATCGTGAAGTTGATGGCCTTCATCATTGCGCATTCACTGACCATCTTCAGTCCCAATCTCTTGGTTTTCTCTATAAAGATGAAGTTATGTGTTGCTCTATGTCGACTAATGTTTTCTATTCCTCCAATTAAGTGGGATGTGCACATCTTTGTCGATTAATACCCCTTTGAGAAACTTTGAATAGCATCCCACATTGAGCAACTTCCTTGTACATCCTGCCCCTTGTTCTTAAAAGGTGGGAGCTTGTGCGTTCAATGCCACTGTTTTCAAGCACTCCATCATCCAAGGAGGACTACTAAGAAACAAGTGTACCTTGGAGTAGACTAGTAGTATTTTCTTTTTTGCTTGATCTTATCCCATGATTTGAAGACATCTTGATGGTGGCAATCCCTTTTGTGGTTATCTTGATTAAGCTCTTCCCAACATTTTTTTTTTACCCCAACCTTTCTTGTTGCCACTCTTCTTCTCCTTGAGTTTGGACAACTTCTAACAAGATTAATGAATTAGGCTTTCAGCAATAGCAAGGATGCTGGCAAGGTCTTCTACACCACGATGTGTTAGCATTGTTTTTACCCATGCTTGGAACCCATCCATGAGAAAAAAAATATATAGTAACTTTTTAGTACATATCAAGGATTTCTAAAACAAGGTTATAATGTCCTTGAAATTATCTTGTATGCTCCCAAATTGCTCGAGTCTGTAGGTGGCCACATGCCTCCTCCCAACATTATTTGGGTAAAAATGATTCATTAGCCCAATCTTGAAGGCATGAAATGTGTTGATAATATAGGTTCCCCTCATGTATTGTTACCAACATCACCATAATAGAATAGCAGTTCTATGAGACAAAATGTTTTATTCTTGATATTAGATCATTCCTCTAACATTTTAACAGCACAGAGACATTGTTCAAGCATTTATAGGAAGTTATCGACATTCTGAGCATTGCTCTTACCTGCAAATTATGTCTTCAAGATGTAAAATTGTTAGGATTTCATCACAAGTATAACAGGGCTAGTTAGGACTGCCTTCTTGCACAAGGTTGCCCCCTCATGCTTCCTTTAGTTACCTTGGTGCTACCTTCAACTAAGCGAGCGCCCTATTTAGTTCTAATTGAAGAGCCTCTCACATCTGAGTTACTTATGTCACGACTTCATCCGTAATGGCTTATAGTCTTGCCAAGTCTTCACGTATTCCAACAGGAATTTAGGCAATGCATGCCTTTAAGCTTTCCACCCATTTTCCTAGATCGTTCATATGCGCATCCGCATCACCCTATCTTGTCCTACCTGAATCAAGCATGCCTCCAATCTAAAAAGTAAGTCATTGGACTTATCTTGTTTCTTTGATACTGTCATTTCACATTATTCTTCAAGTCCCCATAATGATTGAGATGACTCTACATTAGCGACCTCAGAGCTGAATGTTTGATCCTTCATTGAAATGTCAAACCCAAAGCTCTAATATCAACTGTCATGCCCATATTATTTTAGTAAGTAAAACATATGGCCTTAGCAAATGCAAATTGCCAAGTAAACCTTATCACTCTCATAAGAGGTAGTAAGAAAGTAAGATTGTGCAAAAGGAAGAGTAGAAGATGGAGAATAAAACTTTGTTATTAAGAAAGAGCTTGTATAAACTAAAACTCACTCTTCACTTGTTCATCAAATGAGAGGGTTACATCTCCTATTTATAATCCAAGAAGACCCCAACAAGAATACTCTAGAACTAAGTCGTAATTGTTTGTAGGCATTTTATAGTTTCTAAAGGGCATAAACGCACATTTAACCATGCAAGGAATAAAAGGTTGATAGTGTTGCCGAAAAATATAGAAAACATGACAAAATTAAAAGCATTCTCAAATACTTAAAAAAAAAAGCAAGGCATTGAAACAACGGAATATTACAATTATCAAGTATTTAATGAATAGTGTAAACAAAGAAGTTCATTGCGGACAGTCAACAGTTCTGAATGAAATTGTTTAAAAAGTTTTAACTATTCAATTTTTCTTGGGAACATTAGAAAATGCTTAGAAATCATAGATTAAGAGGAGTGTGACAGAAAATGTAAGAAACAACATGAGAAGAATTCTTCAGTATTGAGTTCTATTCGTTTGAAAGTTTCCACACTTCACGAACATTTGAAGAACCATCAGCAACCTCAGCAAGCAATAAAGGTTTCATTTGACCTGAAGAAACAAACAACAGTTAAAAAGCAAAGGAATTCAACCAACAATATTATTCTTAGCAGGCAAAAAGCAAACAAAACATGAGACATTAAATTATAGGAGTTGATGAACAAAAAGAATCTGCCAATATGATGAAAATAACTAAAAACTGGGCATAGGCATCCATCCAGGTCCTTCAATTTTGGCTAGAAAAAGTTGAAAGGTTAAATGCTTTTAAAAACATGAGGCCAGATGATAACATTTAGAATTAATGGGTCTGATGATCTTTAGTGAGGGAATTAAATATAATATACACTTCGCACATGACTTGCAACCTTTGAAAATGTAAAACCATAATTGAACTCCATTAAGTTCACATTTTTTTGCAGCGGATTAATTCAAAATATGGAATGAAAAATTAGGAAAATCAGAGCATTTGAATATTGTTATGAGCCTGCTGGTTTAACTACCAACTCACCATCTGCGGCAACCAAATTTATAAACTGCCTTGTTCCTCCACCAACCCCAAAGTAGTGCTTCTTTCCGGCAACATAAACAATTCCCTTAGAGCGGCACAGACACTGTAACATGTAGTTCAAATTTCATTATGCTAAAAACAACTTAAAATTTTATTCTAATGGTGGCAATAAGAGTCAAGATTAAAAAATATTCAAGCACAAACCTTCTTAATAAGTTCATACAAGCTTTGGAGAGAAGACGGTGCATATACAGTTTCTGCCATCAAAATAATATCATAACCATCATTAGAGTAATCCTCATTTTGGCAGCCATCTTTGCTTCCATGAAGCAGCGAATGGTGCACCTCACTCCAGTCACCAGCAAAAAAGCAAACATTATATGGCATATTGACTTCTGTATTTTTTCCAAAAGGTAGGCAGTATGGTGAATTTTCAGTCAGATTAGCTTTTACATTTGGAATAGTAAGAAACCGGAGCACTTCAGCATTGAAATCTTGAAAATGGATGGTAGAAGCACCCTTGTAAAAAGAAAGTAGGTAAATGTTAATCTAATTAAATGTGCATGTAAGAAAATTATAGATATTATTAAATTGGACCGGATAACATACCGTAAGTGCGGTAAAGATTCCAGGAAGGCCATGACCACATCCAAGCTGTAGGATTGATAAAGGAAATCAGCATTCCACAATTCAAATTGCAACCAAAAGAATTTAAATCCAGAGCTCATAAAAGAAGAAATTTCTCCCGAAAGGAAAACCATATGAAGAAGGTAATCAGGGAATGTGATGTATGAAGTCATTGAGTTTATTGTGCATATTTTCCACAATGCAGATAAACTGAACTATATCAGTTCTTAAAAAGCCTCAATGTATTTATTTATTCATTTAGAGCTTTTAGTAAGCTATTTTAGGATCTTGTTTGCAACTTAAAGCTATTTAAGAAGATACTGTGGCTTACCTCAACAAACTTTTAATGAATTTTTAAAATTTTGAAAGGAAGATAATAGCATTTTATCTTATGAAGGCCTAAAGCTTATTATATCATTGGTATGATTTCCACGGAAATGAGATATTTTCCACCAAATCTCTTTCTTTTGAAATAATATAATTTCCTCGTGGAGTTCATTTGTTTCTCTGTTATCCCTCTCTTTCTGTTTATATCAGTTAAAGCTTTTGAAAGGTTTCAATCCCAAGATATTTAGAGTTCATTCAATGCTAACTACTTATCTTTAAGAACAATATGTGATCTCCAACCTACCAGAAGAAGTGTCAGTTGTATTGACCATATCGTTAAGACATTGTAGGAATCTCAAAACAATCTGTTAATTTATTTACAATTTTTTGCTTAAAGCAAAACCAAAGGATGGCAAAACATGTTCGCATCAATTTATTTTCTAATCGTTCAAGCTCTATACTTGCTAATTTCCTTCTCTCAATTTCTGCTTTCTTAAAAAAAAAAAATTGAAGGCATGTGGTTTATATCTCAAGTATATGACATCATAGATTACATCCTAGTTCATTCTATATATCAAGGGTCTCTTTGTCAAGGGAGAGTATAGGTTGTAATTTTATGTGTGTCATGTGTTATGCATGCATATTGCTACAGATTATCGGGTTATGCATTTTGATAACAAAAACTAGCATTCTTCAATCCCTTGATTGGTCCACCAGGAATGCAGAACTTACCTTGAATAAAAGGAATCATTGCTGTAGATAAGATTTTGTGCTGGGCTATGCTCAGTAGCTCACAACATATCACTTCTTAAACTAAATCATTGGAATAAGTAAACACAATGATGTCATCAGCATTTGCTCTCCAAATACAGCTCCTTAAACTTGAGCATTGCCAAAGCACAATGAATAAAAGATTTAATAAAACTTTCAAAAAACATATTTGCATACAAAAATTGACATGTGTGTCAAAAAATACCTATCTAATCTTCTATAAATCTTTTTGAGAAAGTATATGTTAAGGGAAAGAATCAAACATCTGGGATGTTGAAATAAATAATGAATCATTAGACACAACCACATCCTTGCTGACGCGAAATCATTCCAAATACTACTACCAAGCATTTATTGTGCATTACTTCAGATCATTGTCCGATCAATCTTGAGATCCAACAACCGAAGTTTCAGTTGCTAAATATAATTTGATTTGAGGATATGCGGCTTTCAGTTACCACCGCGTGGCACATAGTGCAAAAATCCTGGAGCAAAAATGACTTTGGCAATGGGGCTGATGTCCTGTACAGAAAAAGCAAAAGAAAGTTCAAAGCTATCCAATATTGGAGTAAGAACATGATGCAAAGTGTCAACAGCGGAAAACTTTCCTTGAAGCTGAAAAAAACTCTAAGAGAAAGAATGCTCCAGTGAGGGCCTCCAACCATCCGATGAGAACAATTTGAAGACTTATGACAATGAGCTCAATTTTGCTCTTGCAAATATTGCTTCTTGGTGGCAACAACGGGCCAAAGTTCGTTGGCTTAATGAGGGGGGACTTCAACACTCGCTTTTTCATTCCATTGCTTTGCCACGGTATAAATACAATCGCATTAACCGCATCAACATTTCTGATGGCTGCTTCTCTCATGATCAAGAAAGCTTTGCGAATGCCTTCATGACCTTATTTTTGTTAAGAACTATAATAGGAAATAATTTATTCCTATAAAAAGTTATGAGGAATAAATTATTTACTTAATATAATGAGATATTTCCTTTCTTATTTTATATTTATTTCCTTTGATTATGAATTTTTTGTTGATTCCTATATCTCCTAATAATTAATATAAATTGATTATTGATGATATTAGGTCATATATCTTTCCTTTCATATCATTTCTTTTTTATTATTTTTCCTATTATAAGATTTTTGTAAAGATTATTTATACCCCCGTTTATATCAATGAAACAATAAATTATTCCGCATTATTCTGAATTTCAACATTGTATCAGAATAAGGTTTCGTACCCTAGCACCAGTCCTTTGAAAATTGTTGGACTCTCTTCCTGTTATCCTTTATGCAGGAAGGGAGGGACACTCATCTTAATATTTAAAATGACGAACTTTTCTTCTTCTCCAAATCCCTAATTCTCCGCCGCCTCGTCAACTTACAGAAGCCATGGAAAGAATCACAGAGATGCGCTCCGGTGAGTTCGATCTCGATGTTGCCTCGGAGTTCGAACTAGAGGTGCTATCCCTATCGCCATCTCCGGGTCCGCGCATCCTCAAGATGTTCATCCATGTGATTCTCCGTCGTCCAGACGATGCCCTGGGGACTACTCGCCACTGCATCGTTGGAGGCCTCCTGACAGACTCTGTCACAGTGCGCCTCAACCTGGTCTACAGCGTCGTGGTTCTGCCATTGGCCTTCGACGGCGCGGGCCCCCTCTGGCGTTCCATCCACGGTTTCAAAGGTTTCAAAATGATCCAGGCCACATACAACGTCCATATTCTATTTCACCGCTGCACCGGCCAAGGGTGGATGATGGTTATTTTGAACCAGATTTTAGGAACCCTCGCGAACCACGTTCAGGTCGTGGAATGTGAGGGAGAGGAGGAGGTGGCAGGTTTTGCGACTTCTCACCCCCTACCTTTGGGAGAGGCAGCAGACCATACACGAGAGGGATCGATTCAACCGCACATATAATGTCCTCGTATGGAGGAGAGTTTGTCCACATAAATGATCCAAATTTGTCACCAAGGGAAGGTGACTGGATATGCCAGAATCCGTCGTGCGGAAATCTGAATTTTGCACGACGAACTTACTGTCACAATTGCCACAAGTATCAATATGATGAACCATATAGATCGAGTCGCAGCCCTCACGAGGGCTATGTTAGCCCCCCTCCGCACCGTAGCTTTTAACCCAATTTATCGATTTCACCCATTAATCGTGTTCCATGAATAGATTTCAATGGATACAGATCTGAAAATAGAATGGGTAGCTTCAGATTTGAGGAGTATAAGCTCTTGCCTCCGTTCTCAGACTCTCCTACTCCATCTCTGCCTACCAATGCGGCAAATGCATTGCAGGCTAGATTGCGATCAGAGACTCCTCCAATCAGCATACCGCAACAGATGATGGGGAGGGACCATCTGCCTAGCACTCCTAACTTTTCGGATCCGACTAGAAGCTTGTTGCCACCGCCATAGCCTAGAAATGCACGGGTTGATGTTTTGGAGGAATCTCCTTCTCCGAGGTCTTTCAGAAAGTCGAGGGATCTTCACTTCTGTATACAGCTCCCAAAAAACCATAATGGCAAACAAGCTTTGGAGTATGGCCAGACATCACCACAAACCATCCAAAAAATTCTTGCGTTGTATCCTCCTATGTCGGCACCAGCGATGGGGCTCTAGCTAAGGCGACACCAGCGATGCCACCACCCGCTTCATCATCAGCTCGTCGGAGATATCGCTGTCGTGGATCGAACAATGCCGACAAAATCCATCGTCGACCCTTCTGCTGTATTTTTTTTCCTGCCAAAGCGTCAGGGGGAGCTATGTTTCCGGACGATCATTTCTCCTGCAGTATAATTTTATTTCATGGCCCAAGCGTCAGAGGGAGATCTGTTTCCAGCCGCCCTTTCTTCTGTTGCTTTCTCTGTCAACAGAATTTACTGGGTGTGATTTACATGTTTCTTTTCCGCATCCAACGACAACCGCGATAACCTAAAAGTTAGTTTTCTTGTATGTTGTATTTTTCCCTGCAAAACTCAAATTTCAGCAAGTCTTAATATCTCTTCTACGTCGAAATATATGGCAGAAAAAACTCAAAATTCAGCCAAGTATGAATCCAGCAATTTAGCCAAACCTGAATCTCTCTTCTACGCAGAAAGATATGACAGACAAAAGAAAAAATTCAACCACACCTGAATCTAGCAAACTCGATAATCCAAACGACCAATTTTTCTTCACTACTCAGCAAGCTAGGAATTATTAGTATGCATTCCAAACTTGAGGGGGAGTATTAAAATTATAATAGGAAATAATTTATTCCTATAAGAAGTTATGAGAAATAAATTATTTCCTTAATATAAGAAGATATTTCATTTCCTATTTTATTTTATTTTTTCTTTGATTAGGAATTATTTGTTTTACTATTTCATGTTATTTCATATATCTCCTAATAATTAATATGAATTAATTATTGGAGAAATTAGGTGATATGTCTTTCCTTTCATATCATTTCTTTTTTATTATTTTTTCTATTATAAGATTCTTGTAAGAGTTATTTAAGGGTTATTTATACTCTGGTTCATATCAATGAAACCATAAAGTATGTCATATTATTCTGAATTTCAAGAATTATTTTTCCAAAAAGTGGCATCACACCCCCGTACAACTTGATGGATGGCCAAACCTGCAGCCTTCCACACAAACACTCGTTGATTTCTCCAACCACCTCATTGCGTTGATCAGTGATGAGGAGATTTGGAAGGCCATTAATGAGATGGGACGTAACTGGCCAAGGAATTAACGGAATCACCACCTCCTTCTATAAATATTTTTGGCCCATCATTCATAAAGAGGTCCTAATGGCTACTCATGAATTCTTTGCAACCAGGTGTATGTCTGATAGCTGCAAGAATTCTCTTGTTATTCTTGTTCCTAAAAAGACACCAACAGAGTCCCCGAATGTGTTTAGGCCTATCAGTCTTCGCGCTACTATTTATAAGGTGGTGACCCAGATGCTTGTTAGCAGGTTCAAAGGAACACTACCGTTCCTAATCTCCGAGGAGCAAGGCGCCTTTGTTCTTCAGCGATATATCTCTAATCATTTTTTGGTGGCACAAGAGATAATAAATAAGCACAACACTCAATGGCTAAAAGCAGCCTCATGACCATTAAGAACAATATGGAACAAGCATATGACAAGATGAGTTAGCAAACTCTCCAGGGCATTCTCGATGGTTGGGGTTGCCCGAAACTTGGAGCCTGTAGAGAACCCTCCCTTTACTTTATGAACTAATGGTAAACAATCACCCTGGATCAAGGCGGAGTGCAGTTTTCGACAAGGTTGCCTCGTATCACCATATTTATTTTATGCTTGGAACTCCCATCTAAAGCTCTCTCCAAGCTAGTGAGGCGCATCAAAATCAGTAAGAACCTCTCCCCCAAACACATATCACATATGTTATATGCTGACGACATCATTGTCTTCTCGGAAGCATCTATGTCCGCAACCAAGACTCTTATGAAAATTGTGCGAGATTATTCCAATTGGACCGACCAAAGGGTCAATTCTGCAAAATCTATTGTATTATTTAAGGTCTGTTTAGGGCAGCTGGAGCTTATCCAGCTTCTGCTGATAAGCAGCTGATTCTAACAATCTGTTGATGAGCAGCTGATACAAATAAGTTGCTGGTTGTTTGGTTTGTGCGTCTGGTAAACAGCTTATTCTGGAAAAATGATCATTATGCCCCTGTTTTAAATAAGTTGTTTAGTTGTTTAGTTTGTATCTTGTGTAAACAGCTTATTTGCAAATTTTTTTAGTTAAATTAATAATTTGTGTAACAGAATTTATTACTTTCTCAAATTTCACAATATGAAAATGTAAAAGAATTGAATAACATTTATATAACTCAAAAAGTTCTGATTACATCATAATAAGCACGGGGGACATCTACTAAAGTGAAGTCTACATTTATACACTAATATGAATTATAATATGACCAAAAAAAAGGAAAAAATAACATGTTAAAACTACAATGAAAAATATGACAATATTGACTTTAAAATGTAAAAGCACATCACGACAAATGTTGCCCGGTTCTGATACCTCAAAATCTAGAGCAAACCTGTCCGACTGGGATATCGTAGAAATGGAAGAACTCGAACCACATGCAGTGGTCTCCCATTGTGGTACTATCGAACTCCTGACAGCTGTGTCCAATTGGGATATCCTGAAAAGAGTTGCACTGTCGGCCCACCTGAAGAATTTGCAAGCTTCCGGTCCTTGTCCCCACCGCAGACACTTGTAGAATTGTCGTCTGTAGCTATGTGTCTGTCGTGACGTGAGTAGCAATGACGGTAGTCCACATCGGCACATCACTTGCCCTGACTTCCCTGAATATCTCGAGCTCATTGTCCTGTAATTATTAAAAAAGTAAGCATATCAGTTAAAAACTATGACGGAATAAGAAAAAAATCAACTTACAAAAGTGTGGAAGCAATGGTTGCAACAAAGTTCTTTGTTCATCCAAGGTACTCTACTATTATATCAATAAAAGTAATAGACATAAAAAATATAACAGAAATATGTTTTGTATAGATGCCCATTAATTCCAAATAGCAAGTTTATGCTCAATATTAAAATGATCATTCCATCAACTTCAGTTTTTCTCCATAAATTGCAATGCATGTAAATTATATCAACTTCAACTTCAACTTTACAGTACAGAAGTATTCCTGAACCTCACTTTTTAAAGAATTAACTATTTGCTAACATAATAAGTCATGTGCATATCAATGCCATGTTTTCCTTATCCCAAATACAGAGATGTGGTAAGACAGAAGAAAGAACAAGGACCCACCCAAATCAGATTACAGGCTTACGACAACTTAAAAATATTACAATCATCACTACAGGCTTACGACAACATAAAATCTAGATTTGATCAATTTGTCCTTCATCCATAATATAAAATCTGGAAAAAAGATAGATTTTTAAACAAAATAACAAATATTATTAGACAACGGTAACGATACATAGACTACATGCAAGAAAAACATAGAGAAATTTACATACATGCCGCACAATTCATTGATATTTGCATACCTAAACACTAAAAGTTTGATATGTAGACAACATATTCATGCTTGAAAAAAATACAATACATATAACGAGTCCATCACATAAATAACACATAAGACATAAATAGATAGGAATCCATAAAACAAATAGTCAACGTAACCCAGCAATAGTAATGAAGTAACATAAATAGCATTCAATCTTTCATAAAAGAGCGCAAGTATGGTAGACGGAATTCTGGGTCCAAAGTCTCAAAGAACTGTCTGCAGGTAGAGTTCCCTAGCAACTTGACATACTTAACATACATAGTCTGGTCTTCCTTAATACCAGGATATGTGTTAAGGATCTTAACACACTCCTGGATTGTGCTATCCATCGCCGTTTTGGAATTATTTTTGCAAGTTTCAATTAATGTCTCAATAGAAACTCTAACAAATGCAAAGCCTTTTTTATTTTTTGTAAGTCGGGGGCGCTTTGTTCCACTAGTGGATTGGATATCTGTATGGATTTGGCTGGGACTGGATTGGATATCTGTGTGGATTTGGCTGGGACCTTCTCCTGAATCACCTATATGCTCGGTCTCCATATCCTATGCTAGGTTTGCGAAACCCTGCTCATTAAAGGTGAAAAAATGAGCTCCTGTTGCTACAACACGAGTAAACATGTCATCCAACTTCTCCTCCAAAGCTAGTTCAATTCTAGTCAATTTGACCTTTTTTGCCACTGGCACTGTCTGTAACAACAACAAAAATCTAATCAATATTCAAAACATTTGTCTCTAAAAATAAGTTGAAGTAGTGATGTAATTACCGCTAACATTTTTGCTCACCATTCCTCAGGTGCATCAATTGTCCGATTTACTGGATCTCATCTCATTCCAGTTGATCCCCTTTTAAGCTCTTTCCAAAATTTCCAATCATTTTTTAATTGGTCCCATTAGTTCTTTAGTTTCATTATAATGTAATCTCTTTCAGTTATTTCCTTAAATTTAGTTGTGCTATTCTGTCAACCTTCTTTATTAAAATAAGTTGTGGGTCGATTTCCCAATTTGACCTGCCTCGTGCATAGATCACAAAAAATATTAGTAGCCTCTCTATCCCACATAGCCGATGATCCGGAGACTTCAGATTTACTCATTTTTTACTGTCACATGAACGGATGGTAAGAAGGCATTTATGACTGAAAATGAGTCAGTGAAGAGATGGAATTTGCATATGTAAAAAAAAATGCACAATGATTATGAATTAAAATATATATTGATATATTGGTAAAACAGAAATGTGCTTTTGATATAACCATCATATATGAAATCGTTTTTTTTTCTCACCAATGAAACCATACGCAACGCTATAGAACCACAAGTAGTATGAAATGATAACATCAAGTTCCTTATAAAATATCAGATGTCACAAAATCATTAACTAGCAGCAAAGAACACCCACTCAAGATTCATATGAATCAAAGCAAATATTTAAAGAAAGAAGCATTGCACAATAAAATTGCAGCTTTGATATTTATCCATCACCAAAAAAAAAGGAATATAGGATGAGAGCATAACTTGTAACATTATTTTTTCCCACACCATGGGCAATAGTAAGAGCTAACAATAACTATCCAATTATATCATGTTCAACAAAGCTCTATAGATATGCAAGCCTCTAAACTTGATTGGAGTTAAGATATGAGAATAACGTTAAAACCAAAAATAATCATTTCTGATACCCTCTTCAAATATCTCTAAAAAGATTTTTTTAGGCATATAGGGGGCTCCCAAATAAAACTTGGTAAAGGGAACATTAAAAATAAAACATCTGCCAACTATCCATCGTGCATATATTTACATACACCCCTTCTACCAACAATCCATCCAAAACAGAGACCGTATATGCCAACTATCAATTCTAGGGAGCATAGAATATTAACTTGATATAATTCCTGATGACATGTACACTTTAAAATATATTGTTTGATAAATGCAAGTAATGGTATCACTGTCATTGTCGGGCAAGAAAACCCCAAAAATACCATCTTATAGAATATGAACTGCAGATAATGAAGACCGCTTATAGATCTTCGAATATAAGTGAGACGCACAGCAAGATGTCTCAAATTATGAATAGCATAGACACATACGAACAAAACATGCAAAAAAATTTCGATAAATAACAATAAAACTTTAGGCAATTCGAAGAAAGGTTAGGGATAGGGAATGGAGAAGGAAACCCTCTCGATGCTTCAAACATTTCACAATAACAATGGACCTACATTTTTACTGGCAATACTTGTTTCTCCAAAACTGGATCTAGGTTTTTAGCCACAAAACACTTCCAGATTCACCGCATAGAACACATGGATCGTCTGAAATCTCTCGGAAAATTGGGGAAAAGGAGGGAGGAGCGGAGCGAGGAGAAGGGATTCTTACCTGCGGAGCGACTTCGGAGGCAGGATCGACGCCAAGAGTTTGAAGGAAGGTCGGCTGCGGGGAAAGTGCTGCGAGGGTAGCGGAGTAAGAGATCGGAGCCCAAACGCGGATCGCGGGGATATACCCGCGGTCCACGTATAATACAAACATAAAAACGATGTTTTCTGAAACTTGGGTAAAACGCAGAAAACAAACAGTAAGGTGGCGTTTTTAAAAACGCCGCCGCACATTTAAGCTGCCCAAAACAGGCCCTTAGTCGAGCCACCATCATTTGGAAAAATGTGTCGCATATTGGTTCCTAACCTTCAAAAAAAGTGGAAGGGCTTGATCACCTGAGTATCAAACTCGCCTTAAGGAAGCTCTCTAAAGCTGATTTCTCTAATTTCTTAGACAAAGCTCCTACCAAAATTAACGCATGGGGTAATCGCAAATCATCCCTAGCGGGTCAGGTCACGCTTCCTCCTTCCAACACCACAACCGTACCACTTCAATCATCTGGAAGATTATATGTGAAGGTATGCAATTTCTACAGCCCATCACGAGATAGAAAATTGCCAACTGTGAAAGCCATTAACTATGCGTGGATTTTTGATATGCCCATCAACAAGTGGTCTTGCCCGTGTAGTGTGCATGAGCTGGAAGGTGAATGGGTCTTGAGCTTCATTTAAAATGGCAGCTGAAAGCATAATGCCCTTGGATATTATTTTGGTAAGGATTTAATTGACAAGATTCAGCAAGTCCAAATTCATCGTGATCTTCATGAGCACCAGATTGAGCTCAATAATCTGCATTCTGCTCAATAATTTGTAATCCGCTGGCTTACGAGGTAATGTTTACACAGCATGGGAACAACCACGAATGTCTTGCGAAGCTGCAATTGAACCCTCGGGAACATATGTTTTGGTGGAGTTTTTCCCAGGATTCCACCCCTACTTGGTGTTGGCTTCCTAAAAGGAGCTAGCGGACACCCTTGCTTGCTCGTGGAGCTGCTCCAATGATGAAGACCAGGATCATCTTATTTCTAATTGTTTTTGCAAACTTAGGGATTTGGGCTACCCACTTACAACAATTTCTAGGAAGCTCTCAAGAATCTCAGCACTTTGAAGAGCTACAGAAGTGTTCATGCTCCTTGCTTCTGCTACACTATCCATCATTGTCGGCGGGCTTGCAATGGCAAGATTCACAACTGAAATTACGGGACACCAACAATAATTGTTGCTACAACTATCAAGACCCTCACTAAGACAAATATTTACCCATTTCGGGGGCAATGGGATGCTTGTCGCCCTACCGGGTCGATTCTTTCTTCTTCTACCAAGCGGCTAAGGATGACCGTCGATGGGGCACTTCTTCGTTCCAAGGTTGAGGGTACGGGAGCAATCATTCGGAATGATTTTGGAGGCATCATGGCTATGGGACAAAATTATGAACATTAGGATAGCTCCCAAGTTGAACTTCTGGCAGTGAAATCTCTCCAACTTTGCCAGCCATGGAAATTTGACCTTAAAGGTATTATCATTGAAGGGGACATTACAAACATTACGCAATTCCTTAGATTCTTCATCAAATAAGATGTTTGGAAGCTCCAACCACAACTTGTGATGGAGTTTCTTTTTCTTTTCAACTTCAAACAAGCTCTATTTTTGAATATTTCTAGAGACTGTAATAGGGCTACCCATTTTTATGTCAAGCACACCCTTAGTGGTGTAATAGGGCTACCCATTTTTATGTCAAGCGCGCCCTTAGTGGTTCATTCTTTTTTATGCATATAGATGACGATAGGGAACTTTCCTCTATGCTTGTTGATGACAAGTCTCACTTGTACTTTTTTGATATATTAATGCAAATGCATATTTTTACAAAAAAAATCATTAATAATAATGTTATACTCATATAAATAACTAACAAAATTATGCGGTTGTCAAAAATATTATTAAGCTTTGTAAGGCATTATATCTGCACTCAAGATTGTTTAAATTGTTAAGTATGCAAACAATAAGAAAAAAGAAAATATGCCACATAAAGTTAGCAGCAATCGTTATTCATTTTAACTCATAATATTCAACAGTTTTCCAATGATCATTTCATCATAAAAAAGGAGATAAAATTTACCACGTGTAATGAAAACAACTTTAAATTTGAAAATTTTGATATCTATCAAGCTAAACCCTATATTCGGCACATATTCAAGTCTGAATCCACACTTTAACATAGCTTCTTAAGTTCTGAGCAATGATCAGTATTGTAAATATTAACAAACTTCGATGCTTAATTCAAATTTATAAACTTAGTATTTTTAACCTGTGAACATTCTACATGTTTTACTAGAAGAACAGAGTTGTACTAATAATGTAGGAAAATTTTTGAACTTATAACCTAGTTTTGGTTTACGATCATAGTCAAGGAAGTTACTTTTTATCACTATTCCTTTGACAAAAGAACTAAACCTTCATACTCATCATACAAATGACCACTATTTGAAACCAAACAAATGTAGGAAAATAAATGGAGGGCATCACATTTTATCAAAAACCAATTATTTGAGAATCATTATTTTAAAAAGTATTTGATGAGGTGGAGCCCTGTTCAGAAAAACGAAAAAAAAACTCAATAAATAACTGCTCCCACATTCCCGCGAGCTTCGCCTGCTTTCATTCCTTCAATTCGTGAAACACAAAAGTCGCGCTTCCTGTCTCTCTTGTTCGCAAAATAAAAGGCTTTCCTCCCGACGATCCGTCTCTCGCGAAACAGGAACTCCTCTCCCGTCTCCGCCCACGCCTCCTTCAGTTCGTGAAAGATTCTTCTCGTGCTTGGCAGAAGGAAGAAGAAGGTACTCTTCTTGATTTCTTCTTGTTGGCTTGCGCCAAAAGAGAAATAGGTTTTTCTCATGTAGGTTTTTCTTTTTCTTCGGTGTATCTTGATTTAGAGAGATAAGAATGAAGAAGTGAGAGAAAAAGTTTGCTCTTGTAATTGAATACGATCAACTGGTGTAAATTCTTCAATTAGTAAAATCCTCCGCAACTCAATGGATGTAGGCAATTTGTCGAACCACGTAAATCTGTGTATGTTTTTCGGGTGTTGGTTTTCTTGTTCTATTTTTGACTTCGTCGTCAATCGTTTTTTTTTTTCTATCATATATATCACAACAACTGGTATCAGAGCCAATGACTGCAGATGAAGTGAAGGTTTCAGGGATCGAGAAATTCGATGACACAGATTTTGGTTACTAGAGAATGCAGATAGAGGATTATCTCTATGGGAAGAAACTACATCTTCCGTTATTAGGGAAAAGACCTGAAATGATGGATGAAGCTGAATGGAATCTGTTGGATCGACAGGTTATGGGGGTTATTCGATTGACCCTATCGAGGTCCGTTGCGAAGAGGACGACTGCGGATCTTATGGCATCCCTATCAAGTATGTATGAAAAGCCATCGGCGAACAACAAGGTATATCTGATGAAGAAGTTATTCAATTTGAAGATGGCGGAAGGTACGTCTGTTGTACAAGACCTGAACGATTTCAATATTATCACAAATCAATTATCGTTTGTGGAAATTGAATTTGATGATGAGATACGTGCACTGATTTTATTGGTTTCATTGCATAATAGATGGAAAGCTATGAGGATTGTTGTCAGTAATTTTGCAGGTAAATATAAATTGAAATACGAAGATATTCGTGATTTGATTTTGACTGAGGTGTTGCGTAGGAAAAATTCTGACGAGATTGCAGATTCGAGTTTGGCACTAAATGTTGATTCTAGAGGGAGATCACATAACAAAAACTCAAACAGAGGAAGATCAAAATCAAAGAACAGAAGCAGGGGCAAGTCAAGGCCTGGTAAACAAGTAACTTGTTGGAATTGTGACAAAACTAGTCACATAAAGAAAAACTGCAGGAATCCTAAGAAGAAGGAGAATGACAGTACAAATGTGATAACTGAAGAATCACAGGATGCATTATTGCTGGCAGTTCATAGTTATGTTAATGACTGGATGTTGGATTCAGGGGCTTCTTTCCATACAACTTTCCACCGGGAATTGATGCGAAATTATGTTGCAGGTGACTTTGAAAAAGTATATCTGGCAGATGGAGAAGCTCTGAACGTGGTAAGAATGGGAGATATTGACATTGCATTTCCAAACAAGAACAGGTGGACACTGCAAAAGGTCAGACGCATTCAGGAACTGAAGAAGAACCTTATTTATGTTGGGCGGTTTGATAAGTGTGGACATTCAGTAGTTTTCTCGGATAGCACCTGGAAGGTTACTAAAGGAGCGCTGGTACAAGCACGGGGTAAGAAAGCAAGTACGTTATATATGACTACTGGTTTATCTAACCGTGTTGATACTACTGTTGCAGAGAACACAACAGAGTTGTGGCATTGCAGACTTGGCTACATGAGTCAAAGAGGTATGAAGGAACTTCAGTCCAAAGGCAAGCAACCAAAACTGAAGTCAGTTGATCTCGGCATCTGTGAGAGTTGCATTATAGGGAAGTAGAGGAAGGTCGGTTTCTTGAAAAGTGGCAAGACGCCAAAGGCAGGAAAGCTGGATCTTGTACACACAGATGTGTGGGAACCTTCTCCAGCGACATCTCTTGGAGGCTCTCGTTACTACGTCACATTAATTGATAATCATAGCAGAAAGGTATGGGTTTATTTCTTGAAGTATAAATTTAATGTATTCAGTGTGTTCAAGACTTGGAAGACCATGGTTGAGACAGAGGCATGCTTAAAGTTGAAATGTCTGAGGTCTGATAATGGTGGTGAGTACATTGATGGTGGGTTCAAGGAGTACTGTGCAACTCAGAGAATTAGAATAAAGAAGACCACTCTAAGGACACCACAGCAAAACAGTGTTGCAAAAAGCATGAATAGGACCATTAATGAGCGGGCTAGAAACATGAAATTGCATGTCGGACTACCACCTACTTTCTGGGCAGAAGCGGTCAGTACTGTAGTTTATTTGATCAACAAGGGACCATCTGTTCCATTAAACTGTGAATTACCTAAGGAAGTCTAGCTTGGGAAAGTGTTAAAATTTTCTCACCTTAAGACTTTTGATTGTTTTTCTTATATTCTCATTAATCCTGATGCTCGAAGTAACCTTGAGGCTGTGTCAAAGAAATGTTATTTCATTGGCTATGGAGACGAGACATGGGTATCGTTTATGGGACGATCAGAGTCGGAAAATCATAAGGATCAGGAACACGATTTTCAATGAGAAGGTTATGTACAAGGACAAGTCCAGTACAGTTTCTGAAATAACATTGCAGGAATCTGAGTTGGTAAGATTTGATGATTTACCAGAGGTCACAGTGCAGGACAGAGATGCAGATGACAATGAGAGTGGATCCGAGGCATCCACTCTTATTGTTACACAATCAATTTCAGAGCAGTTTACCCATACAGTTGCAGTTCGCAAGTTAGAAAGGGCTAATTGTTCTCCACAGCGTTATTCACCAACTTTAAACTACATTCTGCTGACAGATGGTGGAGAACCTAAAAGTTACGAATAAACATTGCAAGATGAAAATTCGAACAAGTAAATTTTCTTATTATATTTTTCTCTTTGTCGTCGATCGTTCTTTTTGTATCATATATACCACAAGAGTATTCAAGACATGCACCTTCAGTTGTGTATCAAATCGAGATTTAGGAGTGCCACAAGCCATACCTAGTGCGGGCGACACTTGTGCCTTTTAGTGATGAGGCATATAAGGTGCTTCATCCAACTCCTTATTTTCTTAATTATATATTTATATTATTAATAATTTATCTAATATTATACTCTTACACATGTACACATGACACAACACAGCTAGTCATCACAAAATATTAGGTTTCAAACTTTGTCTGTATCAAGCGTCAAACTCCTGACCCTCACAAATTGCAGATACTAATTTGGTAAGAATCAATCGAATCGAAGCAATAGCATCATCATTGGTCGGAATAGAAATATTTGCAAGATCTGGATCACAATTTGTATCGATTAAACAAATCATCGGAATACCCAAAATGACACATTCTCGAAGAACCGGATATTCTTCTTGCTGTTCCACGATAATTACAATATCGAGCAATCCCGTCATATATTTGATCCCACCAAGATATGCTTGCCAAGTAGATATATAGTCCATTTGCCAAAGCTTAGGAGCGTCGAGTTTCCAGAGCATCCCTATCGAGCTTCAACTTCTTCTCCGTCGTCGATTGGAGTTTTCCTCTTCCACGTCTTCATCTTCGCCTTCTCCACAGCTTCCTCTTTATGAGCTTCATTTTCTTTAAGGATTTTTTGGTTGAATAAAAAAAAAAAAATTTTTTAGTTTATCTTATAGAATTCTTAATATTTTCTTTTATATAATTTTTTTCTAAATTACTTTGTTAAAACTTTGTTTATGTTTTTGATTATTTGAAAAAGAATTTGTGTTCTCTTGTGATATGATTATCTCTATACATTTGGTTTAGGGTTTATGAGTAATTTTTATTTAACCTTTGTTCTTTTGTGAAAATTTTATTAATTTTACTGACTAAATTTGTTTTCATTTCCAAGCATTTTTTTTCAATTTAATTTATGAGCAGTTGAGTATATGATCACTTCATGGGTTACTTTGAAATGCACTGCTTTGTTTAAGTGTTTTAGATGTGCTAAGATATATTTGTCGTGTGTATTTGTGTGCCTAATGTTTGGAAGTAACTAGCAAACACTAGTTTTCCTAAATAATTAATAGTACTTGCCAAAACTTGCTTAATAGCTAGTTTGTAATTTCATATGTTTCAAGAAAAGGTGGAAATTGTGATACTAAATTAGATTCATGATAAATTTATTTGATAAGTTGCAATATTAATTTGATACAATGTAAAAAATCTAAGCTAGTCCTTATTCATTTCAATTATTTCTAGGCTAGTAATTTTTTAATAGGGTTAATCAGAGAGGCTGTAAGTTTAGCATGGAATTTTGTTTTAAAAATTTGTGCACGCTAGATTTACATTGCTAATTAGGTATAGCATTAGGTATGGGTCTAAATACAAAAGTTTCACATGTTTTATTTATGATTATTTCATTTGTAATTATTTTTTTCTTCATATATGTGTACTTCTCTATTCCATAATGACTAAATTATTAAGTTCATTATCATTCCATTAAAAGATGTCATTATTATCTTTTCAATTACAATGGATAATAGGACAAGAAGAAAATATCAAAGTTGAAAATATGATACTCAAGTTAAAATGCCAAAGAAGATGCAAATAATAGAAAAACTTGAAATATAAATTTCATGATAAGCAAATTATTGGAGACTTAATGATCAATTGGCATGCACATATGTAAAAATTGGAGCACGCGAGAAAGTGTCATATGAAGTCAAAAAGAAATTTGTTGAATTTTTAAAAAAATGTATATCATCTTGAAAGAAACAACATAAGAAAAAAAGAAAAAGATAATTGGGAATACATCTTATTTTGATACTTAATATGATAGTTCTAGTAGTAGAAGTCCTTTATTTTCTTCTGATATAAGAACTCAATGACTAATGAATACATTTATTGTGAATGAGGATGAAGAGGTGAATATCAACTCTCAAATAATTCTTTCTCTATCTTTTATTGAAGAACACAAATAGAGTTTGTTTAGAAATTACAAGTTCATTTTATAGGAATAATTAGGAACCATTCATATATTAATATGCTTCACTCTGTTGGGAACTATGAGAGAGGAATAGATGTTCCTATATGTATGAGCTGCGAATTTGAATGTTAAATGAGGGCATTAGAATAACGTCAAAAATGATAAATGAAGTGAAAAATATGTGAGTTAAGATAGAAGTTATAAGAATATCAAATTATTGGTCAGATATAGATAAAGAAGTATAATAAATTATTTTGTTAACCCTTATAGGATGGTATTTATGAAATACTAATGCATTGTTCTTTGTAAAAGATGTATAATTGCTTTTAAAATGCTTGATAAAGTTGTTGAGGAAGAAGGTGAGGAAAGCTTAGTAGTTCAAATTATTACGAATAATACAAGTGCCTGTAAGGCCCTCGGGAGGTAGTTAATCGAGAAAAATAAACACCTATATTAGACTCAATATGCACCTCAGTCATAATTTAATATTTGAAAAAATAGGCCAGTTGTTGCATATAAATATGTTTTAGTCAGAGAAAAAATAGTGAACATATTTATTTACAATCACACTTGGATATCGAGTTTAATGAAAAAAATTAACAGATAAAGAACTTATCAAACAAATGGTTGTAAGATTTGTCACAATTTATCTAACAGTGCAAGGATATTAGACTATAATTTTAAATCAAGAGGTTTATGATTTATATATAAGCTTATGATTTATATATAAGCTTCCTACATCACACACACACACACACACACACACATATATATATACATATATATATCTATATATACATATGTATACACATGTATATACATGTATACACATGTATATACATGTATACACATGTATATACACATGTATACACATGTATATACACATGTATACACAT
>NEWO01000242.1:862681-886899 GCA_003013225.1 Phalaenopsis aphrodite | reverse complement strand
TGTGTGTGTGTGTGTGTGTAGATAGATTTATATATTGTCAAAAAAAAAGAGATCTATTAAGATCTGTCAAAAATTACAAAGAAGTTAGCAAGCTAATACATGTCAAACACAAACCATCCCCTCCAATCAAAACATTAAAAGCATCACTAATAACATATATATATATATTACTTTTTGATGATCCTTTAGGGTTTTCTGATGTTGTATCACCATTTCTTCCTGCTGATTTTGTGGCCCTGGAATTGGGGTTTTGGCTGGGAGCTTGGCTGCCTTGGAGAGTTATATGATGCCTCTCATGTGTTCTTTTCCTGTCACTACTGCATTTCGTATTGAGATGCTGTTGTTTTTATCACTATTATTAGCACTATGCTTATGACTGCTATGCATTTTAGTAGCAGCAATCTGGCACATTTTACTGTGCTTTTTGTTTGATGTTTGTGTTTTTTGCTCCCTGCTCTATCTCTTCTGCAGGTTATTGGTTCCCCTTATGATTGGATTACTGGTTTGGATGGTATTTCATTTGACAGTTTTCTTTTTCATTCTTTTGGAGGATGCTATGTTTGTTGGACTGTTTCAACTCTTTTGCCACAGCGGCAGCTTTAGTGCTTCATTCGGGTGCTCAAGCTTGTTTGGTTCTGTCCCCTGATGGAGGATTGCTGCTACACAGACTGTTTGGTTCTGTTCCCTTTTTCTTCTGAACGATATGGGTATAATTAGATTATGGTGGTATTTTTGGTGCTTCACTCCGATGCTACACTCTGCTTTTTCTTTGTTCTGTTCCCAGTTGGATAACTGCTGCTACACAGAATGTTTGTTGCCATTTTTTACCTCTTTCAGATGCACTATGATCTTATGGCTACTGACAAAGTTTGGCAATTGGCTCTCTCATGCCCTGCTTTGTGGACTGATTGGATCTCTTATACTACTCTACAGCTGCACAGGCTCTTTGATTGTTTTTTTGGTATATACGTTTTGTGTTTGGTATACTTGTATGTGTTGGGGTATGCGTTTTGTGTTTGGTAAACTTCTTTTTCTTTTTGCCTTTGGGTGGAGCTGTATGTGGACGAGGAGGCCTGTTTTAAGTGAAAAATGTATTTATTTTAGATTTCTAAATTTGGGGATCCTCTCCCAACCCAACTTTGTACTCACCTTTTTGTGATTAACATGTAGGGAGCCGAATAATGCTCCTTCCTTTTAACTATATATATATATATTCCTTTTTTTTTTTTTTGTGAGAAAGCCCAAAGGCTAATATATTAAAAGAAAATAAGGATACATAAAGATTGTGTGGAAGGGTCCAAGCATGACACCCTTCCCCCACGATAACCATCACATACAAAAGGTTCAAAAAAAAAGAGAAAATACAAAAAAATACAAGATACCTAAATAAAAAAACAAAAAATGCAAAAAAAAAATGTAGTATCAGGTAGCTAGAGAGCGACCCAATTTTTCTTTGTCTCCACCTCTAGTTCTAGGAAAGGAGCCAGATAATAAATTGGTAAGATGAGTGTCATTGTCAGTAGTGACCAAAGTATCATCCAATAAGTTTCTAAGCTCGAATCTGGCTCCGGTCTTCTTCTTCCTCCTGGAATAGACCTATCATTCTTCATCCGAAAATTAGTTTGCCTGATCAGTGGATTGGTCTAAAGTTTGTCGGACATGTGTAGGATGTTGAACATTAGAAGTAACCGCTTGTTGTACCAGCTGATCTTTGATTGAATCAAAGAAGCACTCTCGTGTGTCTTGACATGTAAGTGATTCTTCTTCAATAATTGTGAGTGGTTTAAACACTTTTGGATCTGTACTTGTAGTATGATGTTTTTCATCAAGAACTATGATGTTGGGTAAAGGATCGGTTTGCACCTTCTTAACAGGGATAGTAGGTGACTGATCTTTAGGGATATCCAAAATCTGTCTTGTGGTAGCTTTCTCTCCAGATGGAACAGATATGTCCAGAGTAGTGAGATTAGATTCATCCTTATTCACTTGATCTTTAGATTTCAAATTAGGATGAAACTTATGACATTTATCAAGTGTATGCCCAAACATCTAACAATGAGAACACTAAGGCGGTCTATTCTCCATGACGATTTGTTGCCAATATCCATTATGAGTTCTGCCCAACCACATTTTAGTAACATCTGGTAAAGTAACATCTCTTTCCATAAGTACTCTGGCCACAGAAGGTCTGGTTAGGTTGAAAGTCGGTGGATCAAGCTTCATAGGGTCCCCAAGTATGGCCCCAACAAAGTAAAGAACCTGATGATGAAAAAAATGCAGCTTGAGACCTGATAGACTGAACCATACCGGTACAGTAGGAGGTTCATGATTAGGGTCAAAATCAATAGACTACTTGAGTAGCTTCATTGATTTATCAGCAATGCTAAGATATTTTTTCGATCAATACATGTCTCTCATCCATGATTCTCACTTTCCACCATTCCTACTAATTTGAGATCATCAAAACTTTTCCTGATAACTTTCATAGTAGGTGCCCAAATTAAATTTTCCAATAAGAACAAACTTGAATTTGTTAGTCAGGGTTGAAATTTCTAACTCCGAGAAAAAGAGAGTTGTTTTCTCACTTTTCCTGCTTGCATTCTTAATAAATGGGCAGTCACATGTATCATCGCGATATTCCTTATAACTTAGGGGAAAACAACCGTCGTTTCCACCTAAGGATTACCACCACGTGGGCAAATGAGGCTTTGTCAGGTTCAACTGAAGAAGAAGGAAGCTTCATCACAGCTTAGAAGCCCTGCCAAGTCGGTCAAAGGGCAGGTCAAGAACCGAAGAGACCAAAACTCGATGCAGTCGAGCTGTCGAGCTGAGTCGAGAAAGAAGACGAAAGGAGGAAACGAGGCGCGGTCCGCAATCGGCTCTGTCGAAGAGATGCGAAGCTGTGATCGAACAGAACGACAAGTGTGAACTCCGTCGGAGAGGCGACGAGACGCGAGCCGCAGTCGGCTTCGAACAGAGACGATGACGACGGATAGAGACGATGTGGTAAGGGTAAGGGTTGTTAGGGTTCGACATGGGTCGAAACCCTGGCAGAGTCGAGCGCAGGAGACGACATGAGACGAAGTGGTACATAAGCAATATCTATATATATATATATATATATATATATATATATATATATATATATATATATATATATATATATATATATATATATATATATATTCTATTAGAAAATATTTTTTTCTTGTTAAAAGTTATGAGGATTGTATTTATTTCCTTGGATTGGATTTATTTCCTTTCCTATTTTAAATTTATTTCCTTGGGTTGGATTTATTTTTTTTCGATTTTATGTTGTTTCTGTTATCCAATTTATTATTATTAATTAATTAATTAGAAATATAAGTGTTATATCTTTTTTTCATGTTATTTTATTTTTTTGTCTTTTTTCTTCTAGAATTCATGTGAGGGTTTTAATACCTCCTTTTCATATCAATAAAAGAATTCTGGTAAATTATGAAATTCAAAACTAAACAAAGCCTTGAAACAAACCCTAAAGTCTCTTGCCGCCATAAGCTTTCTATTCCCTGTTGTTGGCAATCTTTGTCATGTTGTAGGGCTTTCCTCCGCCTTAGCTATTCAGTTTTTCCGTCAGAAACCTCCTCTCCCTACAAGCCCCATCGCTAGAATTTCCTCTTACAGCCTTTCCCGCCTCCGACATTTTCTACTACAGCCTTTCCCACTGCCATAACTCCCTTCTATAGCCTTTCCTGCAGCCAACACCCTCTCCTTATAGGCCTAAGACGCCGAAAACTTCCTCTTCCTGCAGAGCCTAGCCACCAGAACTCCTTGTAGGAACTAGCCACCGGAACTTTCTTCTCGCAGGTCCCTAGCAGCTAAAAATCTTTTCTGTCGGCTAGAAAACTTGCTGCAATCTGTAAAATTCCTACAAGCTTCCTTAGTGGAGATGCATCCTCCTGCAATCTTTCCGCTACATTCGTATCTCCTTCCTGTCGCGTTGAAATTGCTGAAATAAATATAATCCAAGTGCAATAGCAGCCAGCGGACCACCCAAACCCTAAACTCTGACACCTTTCTCCAGAATCTAATAGATCATCTCTGCTCGCTTTTACCGTCGCTCATTTTTGACATTCACGACATCACTCAACCATCAGGGAGGAGTCTCCACTGCCCCTCAAAATTGTACTTTTTTTCCTCCCAAATTACACATCATTCAATTTTTATTTCACAGTCGTGTATCACGCCTCCACATCGATATACTACTATTTTAGACCCAATGATTCACTTTCGGAAGAAAAAATAATTTTCTTTGTGGAATACATTGGGTAGTAACAATAAATTGCATGTGATAGCGCGAGGATCATTTCATCAAAACAATAAAAAATATATATAATTCAGCACCGCATCTGTGATGGCGACTGGTGATTTTGTATGAGAGACATGATAACATGAAAGCTATCAAAGTAAAGGAGGGTTCAGACTCCCAGAATAGATATAGAGTTTTTTATGCATTCTAACTGTATAGGGAAACCTTTTGGTTCCAAGGTATTCAACAATAAGGGTGGTTTTGTTCATCGCTTATTTCCAACAACTAAGTTGTGGACTCTAGTTCTCAGTCGTAGGTCTCAGATTTTATTCCATGCTAATATCAATTTTGTGATATCCTACTTGAAAATTGTTCCACGGTGTGAGGTTTTGAAATCAAAGACTGGTAATGGTTATCTAACTACTTTTGCTAGAGTTTTTGCACCTAATGGCAATGTTTATACATTCGATCTTCATGAGCAAAGAGCAGCACTGGCAAGTGAAAATTTTCAATACGAATGGGCTAGGAAGCTTTATTACTGTTTTTGTTAGAGATATCCAAGAGGAAGAAGGCTTCCCTGATATATTTTGTAGAGTTGCGAACTCTGTCTTCCTTGACATTCCACAACCATCGTTAGTGTTGCCCTCTGCAACAAAATGTTCAAACATGATGGTGTTCTTTGCTCCTTTTCTCCATGCATAAGCAGGTACAATACTCTTGTAAAACTTTACGTAGCAACTTCACTGATTTAAGTACCTTTGAACTTCTTCTCCAGCGCTTTTTCCTATCGCAAGCCTACATCCAAAACTTTGTTCCTACAGCAGGCCCTCCAAGCCTCATGCGGAGCTCTTCCCTATAGCAAGACCTCCTGCGAAGCTTTTCCCTGCAACAGGCCCTCCGCCGGAGCTTTTCCCTACAGCAAGCCCTCTTCTGAAATTTTTTTTCCTATAGCAAGTCCTCCTTCAGAGTGTTTTCTCCTTGCAAATTACCAAGTACGGGATGAAGACTTCAAGTTCTACCTCATAAGAAATCTTCCTTGCCCATTATTTGATATTTTAATATCCAAGTTCAACATGGTTGTTAACCATATTTCAACATGAGGAGGCGTATTAGAAGTTATATTAGGAAATAATTTATTCTTGTTAAAATTTATGAGGATTAGATTTATTGTCTTGGATTGGATTTATTTCCTATCCTATTTTAATTTTATTTCCTTGGATTAGATTTATTTCCTTTCCTATTTTAGGCTTTCCTACTTTATGTCGTTTCATTTATCTCAACACAATTATTGTGAATTAATTAATTGGAGATATAGGTATTATATATTTTCTTTCATATTATTTCCTTTTCTTGTCTTTCCTATTCTAAGATTCATGTAAGAGTATTTATACCCCATTTTCATATCAATAATAGAATTCCATTGAATTTTGAAAATCAATATATATAGATATATAGATATAGCTTACTTGTTCATCTTTCACATGTAAGCATAGGTGAAGCATATTCAATCAATTATATACAAAGAAAATGAACCAATTTATTGTAGGTTGAATAAACAAGTTAGTTCATGTAAATTCAATAAAAAAATGAAAGACTCCTGAAGCTACAAAACAATGAAATGACGATAATGGAATAGATCCATCAATTTTAATGATACTTTATCCAATGATGGATAGATAACGCAAAAAACTATGAAAAAAATTGAATTTGAGAGTAAGAGAATAACTTGTAATGATGATAAAAATGAAAATATAATGCTAGCATTAAAAGAAATGAAACAACAACAGAATTTGACGTGATTTCTACTTCACAATCATATAAGAGAAAGAAGCAAAGTAAGGTAGGAGCTTCAAGAAAATCAAAAGGAAATTTAAGTGAAGTAAATTATCTAATCGTGTCATTAATTTTAGTATTTTATTTAAAATTAAATAGAACTCAGTGTTAATTGATATAGGGAGTAAGTGAAAAGAAGTAGTTACTAAAGTTAGTTTTGAAGAAGATGATGAGATAGAATTCGAGAATGACAGAGCATATAATGATTCTTTCAAAGATAATGAAAACGATAATGAGACTATTATGGATCCTAATCCTAATGGCAATTTAAACTTTTGAATGAGTATTTACATTAAATCTCATTTCAAAGTGTTATTTTACATTAACATTATATTAACATTTGTAACTCTCACTATAATGATGAACTAAATAAAAATGTTGATGGTTTGTCATATTCATGAATTAAATTATATTTTCATGTTTTTTTACTTTTTTCTATTTTAAATCTTATGGCTCAATCCATCTCAAGGCTTATGCCTCGCCTTGCTAAAGCATAACGTCTCAGTTCATGATTTCACATTTTTAAATCTTGCAACAATACTCCTTGATCTCATAAATCTTTCATGTACATAAATAACTGGCGAGAATATATGCATGGAGATTGTAAATGTCATATTTTTTTTTTATTTTAACTATGACCTTCATTGAACATGTTAATCTCAATTGTGCACAATCGAAAGAAGCTCACCTCTAATACCCTTTTGCCTTTAACAGTTAATCTCCCTTCTTCAATCTCAGCATTCAGAGTCTTTATCAAATCAATTGAACCTTCCCACAACTTTAAACCTCCTAAAAAAAAACAAAGAACAAAAATAAAATAAAATAAAATAAGAAAGGCAGCCCACTTTATGTTGATTATAAGACTAAATTCAAACTTGGGCAAACAAGTGGCTCAAAAGTGGCAGGAAAGTCGATCAAAAAAAAAGGAAAGTTCACCTTCGTACTTCCCTGGTACTAAATCAGAATTCGAAACTCCAAAGACATCAGACGTACTGACTCTTCCCTGAAAGAGACCAAAAGGAAGAAAACCAAAAGGATTATAAAATCCGGATTTCTATGATTTGCATCTAATACAATTATGCGATTTCTTGCCCAAAATATTGAAACATGCGCAAACCTTAAGAAACGTAAGCTTATGATGCCCATCGCCGACAATAATGGGCTCTGTATGTGATTTTATGGGTACCTCTGCCGGCTAATAGGAAAATACAAAAAATAAAAAATAAATAAAAGCCAAGCATCATGTCGCAATCCTTGAAAGATATCAAAAAATGGCAAGCTTTCAGAAAATACGAAATGACCTCATAAAGGGGCACTTCGATACATGGAGGCAGAGGGGGTTTCTGCGGTGCACCGAAAAAGCCCAAACTTAGCCCGAGCTGGTCATCATTTGAAATGGTAAAGAAGGGATACGATTCCTGCAGCACCAATAAACCGAATTCAATCTGTGAAAATCAGGAAGAAAAGAAAACAGTTTAGGAAGAAAGATACGACGATATACCTCGGGCTTCAAAAGACTGCTCCCCTCGTTCATGTTCGGAGACCTAGAAGTGCTCGCGACTGATAAAGCGTCTGTCCGCCTGGAGGACTCGACAATAGGGCGGCAGCGAATGAAGGTTTCGAAGAAAGCTCGAGAGCGCCGATGGAGGTGCGAAAAGCTTACTTCATAAATAAAACATGGCAACTTAAGACAATAATGGCCAAAGATTACGATGTTAATCAAATAATGAGATTCGGCGTTTATTTAAACACCTAATCCTGCTTTATGCATGTATAAAAAAAAAACGAAATTTTGGGGTAAATAAAAATCGAGACTGATTGAAGATGCAAGTGTAATCATACCATTGTGATTCATCATTAATTAATGTATGCCGTAGGGATTGAATGCCTCGAGCTTACACTATAAAAAAAAATTTTGGTATCTTCTTTTTCAGTAAGAAGGATTTGTTCAAGACGGTGAGGTTATTATGAGAGATGATCTATGCTCTTTATCAATAATATTTGTTTGTAATTAGTGAGATAAAAGCTAAGTATTGAGCTTGTTTTATATTTTGTATATACTTTTTTTGGGCGAGGATGTGGAAATGAAAATGAATTAATCAGCCTCATTTTTCCTTGTATCAATTTTAGTGAAGTCAATTACCTAGTCGAGTGAGGATCCAAAATTTCTTCAAATATTCAAATTTTTTATAAAATATTGTTCTAAATGCACTGATTTAGTTTTGTTACTTATTTATGAGAGAGATAACTTTGCCAGATATGATTTTGAGGGGAGAATTGGATGATTATTTGATGGTGTTTATCTTATATAGGAGATGCAACAAGAGGATAAATAAAAGAGGTCCACTAAGTAAGACTAAAAAAAATTATCTAAATTTGTGTAAGACATTTATTAGAAGTATATCATAAGGTCAAGTCAAGTAAAGTTTGGTAAATAATTTAAGTTAATCGATCTTCCAACAAGATTAGGCTCCTTAAGACTATTTCATTTGAAGAAAATATGTAGAAAAATAGTCTTGATTATCAAAGATATGTCTGTGAGTTAATATCTATGGTTGATATCAAAAAGACTGATTTGTAGACTACTATTTCAATAGGAATGCAAATGTGTTAAAACTTGCTAGTCCAAAAGATAGATGGTCATAACCAATTAAGATGTCTATGTCTTCATATGAAGCACTTAAATGATAGTACTCATTAAATCATTGAATAACTAAGAGGATTTAAAATGGCTCGAAGAGGTGATGGGTGCTAGTAAAAATCTAAAAAAAAAGGTAAAAGCAATATAGTCCAGATTTCAATGATCTATCTTTCTAAGTTAGGGGGAATATATAAATGTAAATCTAAGGTTAACCAAAATTAAAATTTAAAGCAATATAAAGCCCTAAGTTATAAACCAACGATTAAGTTATTCAAAATGACAGGGAAATTTTCTTTTTTGTTTATAGATATGTATCCTTATATTTTACACTTTATTCCTAATGCTTAAGACATTAATGGTAGTGAATCAATTCCAACCATTAGATGTACTTTCAACAATCACAAAATATATCATTGATTATTATCCTTATTATCTCAAAAAAGGAAAAAGTAATTAAGATTTTTTACAAATAATTTTGAAGGGAAAATGCAGTGTATGGCACAACTATGCGGGGATAAATTATTAATTTCTTAAATATATAGACTTAAGAAAATTTAAAGAGTTAAATTTTTTTTATTATTATTACTTTTTTTTGCAAAGTAGATTTAAGAAAGTTATCAACTAAGTAAAAAATTGTGCATATTAAATAAAAAATTCTGCAACATTCAACTCCCTCCAATGTAGCTTTTAGAGCTCCATTAGGTAGTGTTTTTTTATATCAACATTATTATTCTGCCCCCTCCAAGACCTATGGAAATATATCTTATAAATAATGTTATTTCTTAAGAAGCATAAATATATAATAATGTAAAACTTTCTAACAATATGGTAAAAAATAACTCATCATGGTTCCATAAAAACTTTTGTCAACTTATTTTCCTAAGTCAATGGCTCGACCCACAATTACGCAGATATTTATGCTCCTTAAAATGCCAAAAACTTGACCCAAATTATATTTGGCGGCTAGTGAGAATAAATGTAATATGATTAATGAGATAATTTTCTCACTAGGGGTAATACGTAAGTATACGTATCGTTTCAAGTAATATAGAGTTTTCTTTAAGAACCCAGTATCGATCCCACGGGGAAGCCGAAAACAAGTAAACAATAAAATGAAGGAATTTTGACTTTAAGAAAACTTTACTTAAGATTGCAGCAACTATCTAAAGATGAAAACTAAGTATACTAAATTCGAAAAAATCCAAATAAAACTAATCGTAATGACTTAGACAATATATAAAAAGAGACTTTCTCCTTGCCAATAATTCAGAATCAGTTTAGGATTTCAAAATTTGTTTAGAAACTTAGATGTGATATTATGACAAATAGGAGCATGCATATTTCGTTCCTTTCTTTCGAATTGTGCAAAGAACATTAGCTAATCTAAAGTTGGTGTCGGCATGTATAGTGGTGTTAGATAGATTCTAGTCTCTCACTCTTATATTACCCACTGTTCACTCTCTATAGGACCTACCGTGACCCTTAGTTCTAATCTCTAGAATAAATTGATAAAAGAATCTAGTCTGCCACTGTAGAAACATTAATTTTACGTCCATCAAATCTTATCTCCCTATCTATTTGCAACCCCCCTTTAGAAGATTGTGACTGCTCTTTCTAAGGTAGAATGTGACACTTACAAGTCAAGAAATTTTAGCCCTTTCGTGTCTATAAGTTCCTCAACAGGTTTTAACAATACAAGTGGCCAATTTATAAAGTAAATGAAGGACCGATAAAAATATCATCACAATTTTTAGGAATAAAATAAGTTTTAAACAATATCAAAATCACTTACTTAATTACTTCATATTGCAAGGAGAAAGAAAGGAAAACTACTCACGAAGCATGGGGATAACAAAACAAATCTTATTTATAAAACTCTACTCCAAAGTACAAAACTTAAGGACAAAAATACAAATACTTATCTGGAATGCTCCCCCAAGCACCCCTTTGAAATTTTCTAACTTCTCTAACTCCAACAACACTTACAAAACTCATAAACTCCAGAAATAACAAGGACTCACAAAGAAAAATTCTCACACACTCACACACTATAAGACTCTGTAAATTTGACCACTTAGCCTCTTAAAATTAATTTATATTTATAGAGCTTCAAAAATGACCGAGGGTTTGCTTCAGACATCTCTTCAAAATTTGGCCTCATTCAATGAATCTTCTAGAAGATAACCGTGGTGCCTAGGAGCCCAACTGTCGCGTGTAGGCACCACCTAATTTCTGCATCTAGCGTTTATGCACCAGTTCAGTTGGTTTGGTATTTTTCTTCAATTTAGCCCATCTTGCTCCATTTTAATGTATTTTTTGCTGATTTTTACTCTTAAACTCTTTTTCTTGCACCTGCAATCAAAAACAAAAAAATACCCTTCATGAAAGCATAATATTCTAAAACATTCATTATAAAATGCACATAAAAATTAGGTAAATTTGAGGTGGATGAATTTCCCCAAACTTAAGTGTTACTTGTCCTCAAGTAACTTTTATATATATATAAAAAGTATAACTTATGGAAGTGAGTTTACTTGAAGATTTCTATAGTTTTTGTTTTATAAATGCAATAGTAAAACTTTAGAAAATTTTTTAATAACATAAGTTAAACCTAGAATGTAAAAATATTTAGTAGTCAAGTATAAAAATTTTGATTTCCTCTATATTTTAAGAATACTTGTAATTTGTCATATTAAAGATACTTAAAAAAATTACATGAAAAATAATATCAAGAGAACTTTACTAGTAAAAATGCTAATACTTCATAAATAAGCTTAGAAATGTAATTAAGTCCCTTTCCTTAAAATGATTTAAGTGAATTTAATTTTTAATTAGCTATCTCTTCAAGCTTCTCCTCACATATATTTTTCTTTTTTTAATGTTATGTGAGAATTACAATATCTGGATAGCCTTTAACGATTTTAAACTCCACCGTCCTCTTCTTAAAGTTAAAACCTTTTCACATTTCCTTACTCGATAAATGCGTGTTAAACTTGAAAAAGATTTTTCATAAAGTTTCAATCCTATCTTTTCAAATAAAAATCCATGATCTTAAACATTCCCAAAAATACAACTTTCTTTATTTTAAATAGGAAAAACAATATCTTAAATCCAAACTTAATCTTGTTATTATAATTTTTTAATACTTAAGTTTACTATATTATTTATAAAATCCAAAATAAAGTTATCTCAAGCTATCTCAACATACCACAGATTATATTAAAATAATTTTTTAAAATATATTTTACTTAGGACAAATAAGGTTTAGTTTTAAAAATTTTCTCCCTTCTCCCAAACTTCAATTTTAAATTACTTTAAGACAGTTAAGTTTATAATAAGCATGAAGAAAAATAAAACTTTTAAATTCTAAGCAGGAGAAAAGTACAGATACAATAAAAAAATGTGTGCTGAGTAGTAGACAATTTAAATAAAAAACATATATATCATGAAAATTTGGAATGTAAGAGACTACTCTAACACACATCCAGTTCTAAGCAAAAGAGTAACAAATGTAGCAGTGAAGATAAAAGTACAGAGCAACAAAACATACATAAACTGTCCAACATAAGATAGATCTATAAATCATAACTACTACAGGATAAGAAATAAAATCTAATCCTCTTTCTCCTCCTCATCATCATCAGAATCAAATATAATATCTTCATCCATAGATCTGCAACTCTCAAAAGGTGTAAATCAAGGGAATGTAGGAAATTCAACAGTTTCGTCTCCCTTCATGAATTTCACTAATACCTCGTCTTAATCAGCATCATAGTCACTTTTCCTTCTAACAAAATCAACCATATGATCAAATTTGTTGTCCATATCCTTCAAACAACACTGCATCAAGAACATATCATTCTGGTGTTCCAAATATCTTTCACTCAACACATCCCAAAATTTAGATGGAGGCTCAGTAGCAGTGGAAGTAGAAGGTCTAAAAGTAGAAGGCCTAGAAGTATAAGCAGAAGATGCACCTTAAACTCTATCTCTAGGTCGTCCATATATATCAACATTAGCCTTCCCAATTGGCTTAAGTGGCTTTAACTGCTCTTGCCAATGTTCAAACTTAACTCTAGAGTCTTTGCAAATAGTAAATATCAAAGATGGAAATCAAAGATCTAAAGTTCTACTAGCTCTCGCAGAAGAACTAATAACATCATAAATAATTGTGCCTACATCTATAGTTCATTCCAATACCATCTGCGGTAATTTAAAAGAACTTTTTCTCTAGTTACTTCACTCAAATGATTCGAAGGAAGGAGATAAGCAGAAATAAAACAATGTCATTCCTTTGAAGTGTCATTGAGCTTGGAAGAAGAAAAATTTACCTTACGATCATTTTGAATCTTCCAAGCTCCACGGCCATCAGTCAAATAAGCCACGATCTGATCTTATTTTTCCTCAGATGGAATCAACTTTGAATAGAAATAATCAATCTTAGGTAGCAGCTCATATATCAGATTAATTCTCTTAACAGTAAACTCTACTCCTCTTCCTCGAACAAACACTTCGTCATCATCTGCTTTAAGTAAATTTACATAAAATTCTTAAACCATAATAATGACGGCAATAGCAATAAAGTAACAAAAACTCTCTCATTAACATGCCACAATAACATTCTCTATAGCTCTACCAGGTCTATAAAAACTTTACTCCGTAATAAACTTTCTCGAAGAAGCAAATTCGTTGTGCATTTACACCGACAAATTTGGCACTGTCATAAGAGTATTTTCCTCTTCCTCTCTTTATCTTAAGAGCCATCTAAAATAAATTTGAAGAAAATTTCCAAAAATTTTCAAAATCAAGAAAATAGGCTTCCTGCAAGCTTTTTCAAGCTAACAAAGTTTAGATATAAGGACTTTTCACCACTAAATCAAATATTTTTGCATATTTTCAATATATACTCAATTTATAAAAAATCCTTGGTTAAATTGAAAAATAACTATTCCAAATTGTAGATCTAACCTATAAAAGACAAAATCTAGTGATTTTGAGCCAAGAAACTTGAAGATTTGAGCTCTATGAAGTACCTTAGGACTCATTTTCACAAAAAAAATAATAAGAAGAAGAAGAAGAAGGAGCTTGGGCATCAACAATGGCGTGGTTCGGCTTAAATCGTGAAAATTTTGATTTTTGGCATGTTCAAGTGAACTGAAGTCTAGCTGCAGGTTTTAGCGCCAAGATGCAAGTTGTGCAGATGGCCTGGCGCTTAGGCGTTGAACCGATTTTTTTCTTTCCTTGGGCCTTAAGTGTTACATAACAAGACTATGCCTTTTAAACTAAAATTTCTCATTATATTAACATCACACCTTCTGCTTATTATGTCCCCAATATCTTCCATTTTCCAATTTTTAATTCAAAATTAATTCTAATATTCTAACAGATGGGCTACACAAACATAACTTTCATTAATCTTTCAAACAATAGTACAGTATAACACACAAACATAATTAAACAAATCAACACAAGCAAACTAACACATAATCAACAACAAGATAAAGTAACACACATAAGACATCCTTTATTGAAGCTATCAAAAATATGAAACATAAAAACTAGAAATCTAGATCAATCTTTGTTGATCTCATTCACGTCACCCCTCTCACATGCCAAATATATGCAATCAAATGTGTAGAAGATAAGGGAACGAGGAAATTCCATAACCGTCTTTTCATCAATTCATTTGTTCTTGATATACTTGGCTACCTGAGCATCTTGATAACTAGCCATGTGGTCGGATTGAAGTTTCATATGCCACTCCAAGTGCTCTTACTAGTGATATATCTCATGCAACTTGTTCTGTAAATTGGAAAGCTCCTCTTTAATCTTCCCTAACTTGCTCGTCACCTTTTCCAAACTCAGTGCTAATAATTCATTGAATTAAGTTTGGGCATCATTATGCACAAACTTGTTTCCAACTCCATTCTCTCTATTCTGCATGGAAGCAAGTAAGATCTCCAAACCTTTCTAAACTCTCTTCTCTAGTCGAAATTTTGAAGGTATGAAGATTAGGGACGAAGGCTAGGCAGTTTTACAGAGAAGACATGGAGAAAAATTGCTTTGAGGTAGTCTTCCCATATCTAGAAATTGTGCCGCCTAGGCGCTACCATCACAGGACTTTGGTGCTTAGGCATTGATACACATAAAATATATAGTCATTTTGTACACATTTTTATATATTTTTTTGATATATTATGCTTTAATGAAAGATATTTTTGTGTTTTTCTTTCAGGTACAATCAAATGGATGAAAAATGATAAAATGAGAGAAAAATAATCATATTTGGAGCAAAAATGAAGAAGGTGGAAAAATGAACTAAGGCGCCTAAACGCCTAGGACTAGCGCTTACGTGCCAGTTAAATTGAGAGAGCCTCGCCTAAGCATCGAGTACAATGTATTTAAGCTCTATAAGAAGTTATTTGATGATTCATTGAATTTAGATGAATTTTTTAAGAGGTGTTTGAAGCAACCATTGGGAAAAATGTGGAAAATAGTTCATGGACACAAAAATTCATTCAATTTGCTTTTGAAAGGAGGAAAATTCTAGAAGATTCATTTAATGGAGACACATTTTGATAAGACAATAAGGCACCCCTTTGATTTTTATTAAAGAATACTTAGATAATCAAAAGAAGGGGCCAGCGAATCATCATCCATCCATCTAAAGTAGTCGTCACCGCCGCCGGCCACCTTTTCTTTTTATTTTGAGTTTTAGTTTGTATTGTGAGTGAAGGAAGAGAATTCAAATGAACTTCAAGATATTTAGTGGAGAGAACTTGAGATAAGTGTTTATCTTTGTGACTAAATTTGGTGTTCAGTTAGACTTTTTATTTATATGCATGATTTCTACTTTTAAACTCAAGTGTGGTTGTATTTTCTCCATGAATTATGCATAGTTTTCTTTATCTTTTTTCTTAAAATGATAAGTGATTGAGTATTGAAAGAAAGTTGTGTGAAGAATTAGACTTTAATGTTGAAAGAAGTTGTGATGATTTTAAACCTTGTACTTCATTTAGTTCTTAATTTGGCCAATTAAGATGTAATACTTGTTGTGATAATTTATAAGATCCAATATGGTCTTGTCTCAGTCAGCAAATGCTAATAATCACATTTGATTTCATGGATGAGAATTTAGTTCATGTGGTTGAGTGCAAATAAATAGGAAAATAAACTTTCAAGGGTATATAATTATAGGACTTTAGAGTGACAGGCTAAAATGTCCAATTTGATTTATAGTTTTAGGTTCTAATATGAGATGTTAGCCCCCAGATTGATGGAGAAGAGGGAACTCTAGCGTGAGATCTAGTATCCTCCTTACCTAACCCGTCTTCAAAACTATTCGAACTATAAATTAGCTAATGTTCTTTATAACATCTCTAGTAAGAGTAAAGAATATTATTGCTCCTATTTGACACAACACAATTAGAATACTTCTAAAAAAAAATTCCTATACTTGTTACTGATTCATGATAAATAAAAAGATGTGTTATTTATATTGCCTTCACTTGCAAGTATTTAGTCAAGTTAGTTTGTTGCTTACCTTATTTTCAATTATCAAAAATTACAAAAAGAATCAAATTTTCATTCTTATTATAGCATCTGGAGTTTAATTAAGAATACTTTGCTAAGTAAAATTTTGTTATCTAATTTCTTTTATTTTGTAAAGTTGCATATTGTTAGTTATCCCTATGGGTTCGATATTGAGAGCTTTATCAAAAAGTTCTATATTACTTAATAACAATACGTATACTTGCGTACTATCCCATATTTTAATTTTATATTTGTATTCTGATTTGCTTCATAGTGAAAAATTTACCTAACTTTTGCTTGGAATCAAGTTTTTGGCTTAGTTGTAAAGTGAGAATCATTATTAAGGAAATTAAGCATATAATCACATGCATCGCACTATACATCTATCTTGAACATCAACACCAAGTTTTTGGCGCCATTGCTAGGAATAATTACAAAATTTTGAAAGAAATTTTCAGAAAGCAAAATTTCTATTTTTATAAAGTTTTATTTAAAATTTTAGAATTATTATAGGAATATTTTAGTGTTATTTTTATATAAAGTTCTTTTTTGTGTGTTTAATTTTTATTTTATGAGTTTTGTTGTAATGTATGCATAGTTCATGTTCCCTAGGACTTGTGCCTTATGATTCTGAATTAGAAAAAACTATTAGAAAATTTAAAAAATTCAAAATTACTGAAAAAAATCAAAATTTTCAAGAAATGACAAATCAAAATAATCAAAATACAGAAGATTTTAAACTTTTAAGAGATTATGCAAACCCTACGGTGGATGAACTTCATCGTAGTATTCAAAACTTACTGTAGTGGCTAATTCATTTGAACTTAAACAGGTTATTATCCAAATGGTATCAAATAATCAGTTTAGGAGAGCACCAACTGAAGATCCAAATTTTCATTTTGCAACTTTTTTAGAATGTGTGCTACATTTAAATATGATGGTATATTATATGATGCTATAAGACTTAGATTATTTCCTTTCTCACCGAGAGATAAGACTAAGATATGGTTACATTCATTATCACCTGGATCTATCAGAACTTGGGGTGATTTAACACGGAAATTCCTTGCTAAAATATTTTCTACCATCAAATCTTATGAAGTTTAGAAGTTATATTACATCTTTTTGTTAGTTTGAAGGAGAATCTATTTATGAAGCATGGGAACAATTTAAAGAACTATTGAGAAAGTGTCCACACAATGTTATATCAGATTGGTTAATAATTCAACCCTTTTACAATGGATTAGTTGGATATCATAGATCAATTATCGTTGTCTCTACTGGTGGTTTATTGATGTCAAAACCATTCCATGATGCTTATGATGTAATTGAAGAGATGGCTACAAATAATTTTCAATGGCCTTCAGAAAGGGTAAATCTTAAGAACGTAGCCAATATTCATGAAAATGATGCTTTTGCCATGTTAGAAAATCAAGTTGTTGCAATTTCAAGGAACTTAGACTAATTTAGAAAGAATTTATTTCAACCAATTTCAATGATTGAAGAGAATTCATTAGGTCAAATGGTAGTTTCCCAAGCATCATTAGAAACTTTGAATGTCATAAACAATAAAAAACATAACCCATATTCAAACTATTATAACCTATGTTTAAAAAATTATCCTAATTTTAACTGGAATAATACTTCGAGTGGTAACAATCAACAATGAGGGAACAACCATGTAAACCCATTGGGAAATTGGAACAAACAAGAGAATAGTAATTATAGACCAAATTATCCTCCAGGTTTTAGCAGTAATCCATAATTTAAGGAGAAAAAGTTGTCTATAGAAGAAGTGGTGTCACAAATGGGAAATCAATTACATGGTCAAAAAGTTACAATTAGAAATATTGAGAATAATTTAGAACAAATAACAAATTCGTTAAGCAATAGATCCAAAGGAACACTTCCTAGTAATACTGAAGCAAATCCAAAAGACCAGAGTAAAGAGCAAGTAAAAGCTGTTCAATTTAAAAGCAGAAAAAATTGAAAGGTAGAGTTAAAAAAAACTGAAGTAGAGAGAAAAGAAATTGAAGAGCCTGAAGGGGACGCTCCAAAAGGTTTAGAGAGACCTATTTCTCCACTAAAAGTTGACTTGAAAAAACTACCACCTCCATTTTCTCAGAGTCTCTGTTAAAAAAAGTTGGATAAAAATTTTTCAAAATTTTTGGAAATTTTTAAAAAAACTTATAATTAATATTCTATTTATTGAAGCCTTAGAACAAATGCCAAGTTATGTGAAGTTTATAAAGGATATTCTTAACATAAAAAGGAAGTTTGAAGATACCAAGACTATTATACTTAGTGTGGAGTGTAGTGCTATAATTTAGAAAAAGCTTCCTGAAAAGCTTAACAATCCTAGTAGCTTCACAATTCCAAGTGCAATAGGAGACAGAATTTATGGGAAAGCTTTTTGTGATTTAAGTGTAAGCGTTAACCTTATGTCATTATCAATATTTAAAAGATTGGGATTAGGAGAAATATCTCCTACTACTGTAACTCCACAAATAGAAGATCATTCAATAAACTATCTTAAAGGAGCTATAGAAGATATCTTAGTGAAAGTGGATCAATTTATCTTTCATGTTGATTTCATTGTGCTAGACATGGAGGAAGATAAGGAGATACCTATCATTTTGGGGAGATCTTTTCTAGCTATAGGAAGAGCAATTATAGATGTGCCAAAAGGAGAATTAACTATGCACGTCAATGATCAGACAATTACATTTAATATTTCTAAATCAATAAAATACCTTGTAAAAGGTAAGGATGATGAATGCTATAAAATGGATATGATAAGATATTTAAGTGATTATCATTTCAAAAAAAGTATGAAGAGATTTATGAAATAAAAGAGTTGGAACACGAGTAAGTAGAGGAATTAGATTATGTTCGAGAAATTTTTAAAGTTTTGGACACGAAAGGAAAAGATAAATCTTTTTGTCTATCAATTAAAAAACCTCCTGAGCTAGAGTTGAAGTTACTTTTTGAACATTTGAAGTATGCCTTTTTTGGTGATTCCTCAACATTTCCTGTTATAACTTCCTCAGTATTAACTATAGAAGAAGAAATGAGTTTAATGAAAATTTTGAAGAGTTTCAAGAAAGCCTTTGAATGGACAATTGTTGATATAAAATGAATCAGTCCTTTAATTTGTATGCATAGAATTTATATGAAATAAAACTACAAATCCGGAGCTGATCCTCAAAGAAGACTAAATCCTAATATGAAGGAACATGTTAAGAAAGAAATTTTAAAGTGGTTATATGCTAAAATTATCTACCCTATTTCAGATAGTGTGTGTGTTAGTTTGATTCACTGCATTCCTAAGAAAGGAGGAGTGACTGTGGCTATGAATGAGCATAATGAGTTAATACTAATAAGATAAGTCCCAAGATGGTAAATATGCATTGATTAAAGAAAATTAAATCATGCCACAAGGAAAGATCCTTTTACACTACCCTTTCTATATCAAAGCTGAATAAACTAGCTGGGCATAAATACTTTTATTTCCTGGATAGATATATTGGTTAACACCGAATACAAATAGCTCCTAAGGATCAAGAAAAAAATAACTTTTATCAGTCCTTATGGTACATTTGCTTTTAGAAGAATGCCCTTTGGTTTATGTAATGCCCCTACTACATTTCAAAGTGTATGATGGCTATTTTTTGTGATTTAATTGAAAAAGGGATTGAAGTTTTTATGGATGATTTCCCAGTGTTTGGAAATACATTTGAATCATGTTTGGGACATTTATCAAAAGTTCTTAAGCACTGTGAAGAAACAAATTTGGTCCTGAACTGAGAAAATGCAAATTTATGATAGTAGAAAGAATTATTTTGGGACATCAGATTTCAAAAAATAGTATGGAAGTAGACCCTGCAAAAATTCAAGTGATCGTTAATTTACCTTACCCAACAATTGTGAAGAAAATTAGGAGTTTTTTAGGACATGTTGGATTCTACAGGCAGTATATTAAAGACTTTTAAAAAATTGCTATGCCTCTATGCCATTTACTGGAAAAAGATGCAATTTTTAATTTTGATAAAGAGTACCTTAAAACTTTTAAATTATTAAAATAAAAACTATTCATTGCACCAATTATTGTTTCACTAAATTGGGAAAAACCTTTTGAAATAATATGTGATGCAAGTGATTAAGCTATTGGAGTTGTTTCACGACAAAAGCGTGATAAGATTTTCAAAATAATCTACTATGCTAGTATTAATGAAGCTCAGATTAATTATACCACAACTGAGAAAGAGTTATTAGCAGTAGTATATTCTTTTGATAAATTTAGTCATACTTAATTGGAACTAAATGTATTGTGCATACTGAACATTTTGCTATCAAGTAGTTAATGAAAAAGAAGGGTGCAAACCCAATACTTATAAGATAGATTCTTATTTTGCAAGAATTTGATTTTGAGATAGTAGATAGAAAGAGAGTTGAGAATCAAATTGTTGATCATCTGTCTAGACTTGAATTAAAAAAAAACCACTCTATTTTAAAAAAAAGATTAGTGAAAATTTTCCATATGAGGAAATGTTGAATGTTAATGAGTGTCGTATTCTATAACATGCCGACATTATGAAGTTCATTGTTAGTGATATTATACCCTATGGAATGAGTTACCAACAAAAGAGGAAATTTTTATCAAAAGTTAAGACTTATTTTTGGGATGACATGGTTTTATATAAACAAGGAAAGGATCTTATTATTCGAAGATGTGTGCCTTTAGAAGAAACTTATGAAATTATCTAAAAATGTCATAATTCTAACTTTTGGGGACATTTTGGTGTTGATAAAACAACATACAAAATTTTGCAATATGGATTTTATTGGCCTGCAATCATTAGACATTTTAATGCTTATATTAAAACTTGTGATCGATGTCAATGAGTAGAAAATATTTCTATGAGGAATATGATGCCCCTCAATTATGTGTTAGAAGTGGAGATATTTGATGTATGGGGATTAGATTTCATGGAACCATTTATACCTTCTTTCAAAAATTTATATACATTGTTGACAGTTGATTATGTATACAAATGGATAGAAGTTGTTGCTTTACCTTGATGTGATGTTGAAAATGTTGCAAAGTTTTTAAAATCAAACATATTTTGTATATTTGGGATGTTGAGAGTGATCATAACTGACGAGAGAAGTCATTTTAGAAATGAAATAATGGAAAAGTTTTTAAAGAAATGTCATATTAACCATCAAATTGCTACTATTTATCATCCTCAGACTAGTGATTTGGTTAAATTATCCAATTGTGAAATTAAAAGAATATTAGAAAAATCTGTGAATCCAACTAAAATGGATTGGTGAGTCAAACTTAACTACGCTTATTGGCGCTATTTTGGGGGTTTGTGGGGAGTTGCCCGTAAGAAGCTGTCGGTCGCCAAAATCGAAAGCCCATTGCCTGCTTCGAAAGGACGTTGAAGTATGAAATCAAACTGAACCCATATTTTTCATAGTTTAAAATGAAAGAGCACTGTATCTCAAATCTTATATCTATCCCGAAGGATAAACACAAGACTTGAGGATGAGGCTCGATCAAATAAACTAAGGAATGTATGACGTCTGTTTGGTCTACGAAACCTTTGTATTTGTCGACAAGTTCTCCTATTTAATATAAGGATTAAATAGGGTTTATATTAAGCTGGGGTTCAGACATGCTTCTTATAAGGGCAAGCCCCTATAGTTAATTACATCTTAAATGACCAAAGTCACTTAAGAAGACTCTCCATAAAAAAATAGGAAATATTATCTTCAAGGAATTTCAAATGGTAGGACTTTTCAATGAAATCAGACGTAGAGGTGTGAAAGGGGATTGGTTCAAATTTGGAAAATTTTATTGTAAAATCCAAAGGATGAAGAACTAAGGGATGTCACGGATTCTAGAGGAGAACCTCAGTGACTTCCCAAGCTATCCTAATGTTTGGTTTGAATTTAGAGGAGAAAAAATTTAAGTGTTTCATCCTGCCAATTTTATTAGTTAGGGCTTGTATTTGTGTGAAACAATCACACAAATAGCCTGGAAGATATGAGGATTTAGGTCGTGAGAAACGACAACCTCGGAATCCTAAGACGAGTTAGGGCTTATATTGTATAGCAGGACTATGCAAAGGCCTAAAGATGATGTGAGGATTTACGTTGCATAAGAAAGCAACATCAAAACCCTATGGCTTTATTGTTTAAGTTTAAGGAAGGAAGATTTGTTTAGCTGGGGAAAACGAGTTTTGCTGTTAAAGATGGATGTGTTGCCCAACATGCTAGCTTTAAGTTCCTCACTGCGATGAGTTTGAGTTTTCTACTGTGTCAAGTTTTAATTTTAAATTAAGTTATCCCTATGATTGAAGTTATTTAAATTTTATGAGGGCATATTAAAGTTAATTAGAGCGACACCGGTTAGGATCCTACGGTTCCCTCATTCTGACACCACTATTTTCTATTGGATTTACTTAGTCCAAATGAATTTACTAAACCCAACTTAATGAGTTCCATAATTTCATTTAGACCGTGGGAAGCCTCGTTAGCAACCATAGGTTACCTCCTCCGAGGGATTCCCGATCATCCGATAGAGACTTCTTAATTTAGTTGTAATTGTAGTTTTGTGTGATGTTTGTGATTAAATTTTGAGTTGTTTTATATTTTGAATGTTGTTGCGGTGGATTTTGTCTTGGTTGATTTTAGTTATGGTTTTGGGCTTTGGTTTTGGTTAACATGCAAGTTTATGTCGTTTTCATACATGTAGGTAAATGCAAGTATAAAAAGAAACAACGTAAGAATAAAACATGTAAGGAAAAGGCACAAAAAAGATGGTACTATAAACTGTAAAAGCGTACTTGACAAGTCTTCTCGTTCCACCACCTGAAACTTAAAAATGCATGTGAGGGCATTTATGAAGAGCAGGAAAAGTAAAGTTCTGGTGGTTTTCCTAACTCTATGTTGTATTTTGGTGAGCCCTTAAAATTTTAATTAAGGATGATTTCATTGAGCAAAGTATATTAAGTTTAATAAACCTCTGAGGTATCCAACAGGTTAGGAGGAGGAAGCAGGTCCATGCCTCCCTTTCACCAACTGGTGAAAAGCCTCGAGTCCATTTAAACTTATTATTTTGCTTAATGGTTCATCCTTTGAATACTTCTAATGCTCAGTGAACATTGATGTCTTAATTATTCCTAAGAAATGGGTAATTATCAATTATCATTTAATTTGAAAATTATGTGAGTGAATTTCCTTAAAGGGAAAGTTGGTGTAACCTAATCACTTAGCCAATTTTTTAATTAGTCTTAGTGGTGTTTCAAGGATATTTGATTATGTTATGTTTATTTCTCTAATCCTCATTTAGTCAATTTTGATTTAGCCTAAGTCACCACTAAGCCCTTAAGACCTAGGTGAGTGTCTTAATTAGTTTTGAAATGGTTAAGCTTTAAGTGGCCATGATTCATAATTTAAATTTTTATTTGAAAATCAAAATAGGGGTATTATATTGATTAATTATTGACTTCAAAAGTCATACCCCTAAGTCCAGGATCATTTAATTTTAATAAACTTCCAAATTTTAATAATTTAGAAATTTATTAACTTAATTAAGAAAGTGAGATTGGTTTCTACCAATTAATCCCTTGAGTTCCAAACATCAAATAAATTGATTAAGATCAGAGGTTGCCCATTTCCCTCTTTGACTTAAGCCTAAATGTTAATTAAGGCTAAATTTCCAAAATTACACATTTGCCCCTAAGGCTCTAACACTTCATAATTTGTCAAATTCAATTCAAATGACTTTGAAATTTTTATTTTACCTCATTCATTGGTCAATTAAGACATTAGAGGAGAAAATGTGATTTTTCAGAATTTAATTTATTTTATATAATTATTTTCATGCAAAAAAAGGATTTTTCAAAGAAA
>NEWO01000242.1:836448-857796 GCA_003013225.1 Phalaenopsis aphrodite | reverse complement strand
AAATGTAGGTCAATTCTCAAAGGAGGGTGTCAGAATGTAAGGACCGACCTCAAATGTAATGAATCAGAAATATGAAAATGAGAATTGAAATGTATATCAATTCTAAAAAGAGAGTTTGTAGTGTTGAATTTACAGAAATTTATCATGTGAAAAAGGTTGATCCTGTTGATGGAAATATGTAAAGCTTTGTGAGGTTTTGTGTAGAATGTGAAACTCTGCGGGGATGTGCAGAGAGTTAATGTAGATAACAATGGTTGTGCTGCGCGCACAAAGAGCAGGAAATTCCAAAAATGGAAGAATCCACTCAGCAGGTTTGTTTTATTTTCTTGTTGTTTTTACCACATTTAATTTTTTAAAATATGTTTTTAAATTTTTAATTTTAATTGGTTGATTTTCAAAAGAAAATTGTTTTGTTATTTACTCCTTTGTGATTATTTTTCATTTATGTTTTTTTTATTGTTGAAGATTTGTTGTTTCGTTCTTTATTCATTGAAATTCTGAAGCATAGCATGGTTTGCGACTTTCATCCATTGCACAAAAAGGCAAGTGACAAAAAGACACAATTCGAGAGAAATTTCCATTAATTTGCTCCAAAAGAGATGCCATAAATCAGACATAGGCTAACGTCTCAAAAGGTACATTGTGTAATCCATGCCGAAATACATTGAGAATCATCTCATGTTGTGAATACATCTTAGATTGAATATATCAGATACATGTCATGTTGTTAAAAGAAAGAAAGTGAACCCTATATACCAGGTATGTTGAGCTCCTGATCAAGCAGACTTTCTAAGTCATGCTCCAGGATAAGAGTTCCCTTCACATGTACTTAGAGGTACAACCTTCTCACAGCTCGTACAAAAGTAACTCCTCCAATTCTCAGTCCTATTGGAATCCATACGGTATTTTACAATTGTCCATTCTACATAAGGTTACAGACACCCTACGGTGTCATACTCCTGGAATGCAGTGCTTGGCAATGTCTGCACCGTTGCCCTTTAGGACCAAAACTGAACAAACTGGCAATGGAATCTCCACAGCTCCTCTGAATTTGCCAAGGCTGACAACATCGATTTCTTTTCCAAATAGAATTTTGCTTTTACTCATGAACGAAACTGTGCAGAAAGGTCTCATAAAATCATGATGATCGATGTGTGGGGGAATTCAATCACCTTCTTCATATGTTAATGATGCAACTATTGGGAATGCAAGTAGCAACTAGAATATTCCACTTGACCATTCTCTTGATCATCCATTTTATCATTGGTGGCAACAGATCCACTTGGTCATATCTGAGGATCCCAGGCGAATTCCCCTTCCTGTCGTTCGTGAAGTTGTAGCAAAAGCCGCATTGGATGATGATTCTTCCCTTTCCTCTCATCCATTTCTTTGGCTCAGAATATGTCCTTTCCATGAGAAGGCCCGCTTGGCCTCTATCCTTCAAATCAAAGATACAGTCTAGAATGCTTTTCTCATCAGTCTCAGAGAAAACCTTGGTGCACAGCTCTAGGCCATCCAATATATTGACAAACTTTCCCTGAACCTCTTCATAGAACTCAAACTCTCTTTTATTCGGCTGAGTTATTTTGTATGATTCCATCATACCAGGAGTTGGCAGTTGTCGTGGGCGTTCCTTCTTCAAGCATTGGCGGGAACCCAAACTGACACTGGTTGATCCGGAACATGAGATTCAACCTCTAGTGGGATGTATGACCCTGGGCTCCATGGTATACATTCGTCTGTCCCTAGCGGGATATATGGCTCATATGTTGCGAAGTCTGAAGTTTGAGACCTGTTAGTGCTTGAAGTGTATTCTTCCAATGTAATGAAGTGTTGTAAATGCAAAACGTTACAATCTGGGCATTCTACATATGTGCCCGTGACTGTTGTCCCGACTGGTACCTCAACGTTGCATGCTGGGCAACCCTTGCATAAGATATTTGAAACTGGGAGCACATCTGATTCTATCATAAATCCTGACTCTTCATACGTAGTGGGCAGACTGACAGAAGTTTCTCTCAGATCTGGATATGTCCCTCAGGAATGGGGGTAAGAAAATTGTTCACGTCTCTCTGGCATTTGCGTTCCTGTCGCAGAAAGGCTCTCTGCTTCTTTTAGCTGGCATTTCTGCTTTGCGTCCTGCATAGCAGAGTATTCGATAATTATTCATTACATGTGGCTATCAGGTCCCTTGCTGGAGTAGCTACCATGGAGGGTAGATGGCTGGGCCCCTCCATCGGATCTAGTTATGCTATCAAGTTTTTACCTTTGCGTCTTGAGTGGTTACTCTCAATAGTGAAGGCAGTCTCTCCTTTTTGTTACTGCTGACTACGTCCATTAGAGGACCCTTCAAATTCACGTTGAAATCTATGACACCTCCTTGCGGCGCCATCTCCACATACAGTTCGAGGTTCCATCCATCCTGAAAGGCAAAGATCAGCCTCTGTCCTGACATTTTTCTGCAGACGACAGGAAAAACATCAGTGTGCCAAAGCTTGGCATGAACAAGAACAAACAAAGTATTTACTAAAGTAAATTTTAGTTTTTTTTTGGGAAGAGGATTATTCATTTTATGTGTGAGTTTCATTTAATTTAGTAGGGTATTTAAATTCAAAAGTAGAAAAGAGAATGTGTTTGAAAACTTCAGCCAGACCATTTGCTCTGGGATAATAAATTGTAGAGTATCTCCAATCTATCCCATATCTTCTGACAAAATTGTTGATCTTTGTAATTTTGAAAGTTGTCCCATTATCAGAGATTATTCTTCGTGGTACTCTGAAACGGTAGACGATTTGGCTTTTAAAAAATTTAAGGATGTGTTGTGTCGTAACCTCACGTAACGGTACTGCCTCAGCCCATTTGGAGAAGTAATCTGTAGCGGCAAGTATAAATCTGTGTCCTCTGGAAGATGAAGGGTCTATCGGACCTATTATGTCCATGCCCCAACACTCAAATGTCCATGAGGCAATAGTCGGGTGTAGCACATTCAGAGGCTGGTGTAAGACCACCCCATGCACTTGGCATTGGTGACATCTTCTAACTGTATCCATGCAATTGGACATCATTGCTGACCAATAATACCCGAGTCTTATGATCTTCATTTTCATTTTTGGCTCTGACTGGTGAGCACCACACAATCTAGCATGTACTTCTTTGACAATATTCTGTGCTTCGGCTCTGCTCAAACACCGTAGCCACATCTAGTCGAATGATTTTCTGTAGAGAACATTTCCTATCAAAGCGTAAGACATAACCCTCCTTGTAATGTGGTGCGCCTCAGACTTTTTTTCTGGTAGCTTTCCAGCATGCAAATATTCTATTAATGGCTTGTGCCAATCTTTATTGATGTCTGCAACTGTATTTATTATTTCTTATTTTCCAAGCTTATGTAGAGTTTCGAAGTCGTTTCGAGACAAGACTCGTCTTCCTTGCACCGTGACTTCGATGGAATCCTCCGGGGGACATGCCATTTCCTTAGTGAGTTTTGCTAGAGTGTCAACATGGGCGGCATTATCTCCCCGAGTAATCTGATAGAAAGTCACCATAGGAATTCACTCCAGGAGCTTCATTGTGTGCTGATGGTACTCTGCTAATCTTTGTTTCAAAATTCTATATTGTCCGACGACTTGCTGGATGACGAATTGAGAGTCACCATAAATGACAATGTTTGTTATATCCATTGAGATTACTAATTCCAATCCGGTGATTAAAGCTTCATATTCTGCTTCATTGTTGGTGCACGGCTCTGTCAGGTGGTATGAGAACCTCAACATACCCTTATCTGGCATAATAAAGATCAAACCGATCCCTGCTTTGCCCGATATAACTGTGTCTGATCCTTTGTCTTTCCTGGCTGACAAAGTGCCATCGAAGTACATTTCCCAATGCTGCGCATTAGAAAATTCCATTTGTAGTATTTTCTAATCTAGTAACTCGTCGTTGAGAGAGGACCCGACTAGTAGTGGGTATGCAATGAGAAAATCTGCTAGTATTTGTCCCTTGATAGCACGAAGGGGAACAAAAGTTATATCAAATTGCAATAAGATCATTGACCATCTTGCCAAACGTCCAAAGAGTGTTGGTCGAGTCATCAGATATTGCAATGGATTAACTTTTGAAATTAGGGTAATCTTATGAGAAAGCATGTAATGTCTAAGCTTTTGAGAGGCGAAAATTAACGCCAGACAATGCTTCTTATTAGATGGATACCTTATCTCCATCGGTATTAGACGATGACTAAAGTAGTAGAGCGCATTTTCTTTACCCTCATCATTGACTTGGACTAAGGGGGCTCCGAGAGAGTCATCCAAAGCCACGGTATAAAGTATCAACGGTTTTCATGGGATAGGGGCTGCCAAAATAAGAGGTGTCATTAAATATTGTTTAACGTCCTTAAAGGCCCGCTGACATTTCTCTTCCCAAATAAATTTTGCGTCCTTTTTAATTAATGCCGAGAAAGGCTGACACCTACCTAAGAGATTAGAAATAAAGCGTCTCAGATATTCCAACTTCCCTTTGAAGGAACATAGCTGTTTCAAGATTTTAGAAGGAGGCATTTCCAAGATAGCTTTAATCTTATCTTGGTCGATCTTGATACCCCAATGACAGACAACGAATCCTAGAAATTTCCCAGAAGTAACGCCAAAGGTGCACTTTAAGGGATTCATTTTAAGTTCATATCATTGTAACCATTCAAACACAATCCTTAAATCATAAAAATGGTCCATTTTTTGTTTACTTTTGATGACCAAATCATCCACGTTACATTCTACTTGGCTTTGAATGAGGTCGTGAAGAATCTTTGTCATTGCACGCTGATATGTTGCTCCAGTGTTCTTTAGGCCGAACGACATCACTGTGTGGCAGAAAATTCCAATCGGTGTTCTGAAAGCTATAAGTGCTACATCCTCGGAGCCATCTTGATTTGGTTGTATCCCGATGATTCATCCATGAAGGAGAAAATTTCATGTGTTGAAGCGATATCCACCATCATCTCTGGTATAGGTAGTGGAAACTCGTCTTTTGGACATGCCTTGTTCAAAATTTTGAAGTTGACACAAACGCGGATCTGTCCATTTTTTTTCTTAATAGGTACAATATTATCCAACCATATGGGATATTGCTCCTCTTTCATAAAGTTGGCATCTATCAACTTCTTCACTTCGGCAATGACTTGTTGTTCTATTTCAAGGCGCATTCTCCTAGGAGCCTGTTTTATTGGGGTTATATTCTTGTCCACCCCAAGTTTATGGACTGCAACCTCTGCCGACATTCCTGACATTTCATCGTTGCTCCATGCAAAGCAATCTTTGAATTCTGTTAATAGTTTGACCAATTCTGCAGATTCTTCGCCATCAAGTAGAGAACTTATAAATGTAGGTCGGGGTCGTTCTTCAGTCCCGAGGTTATCCTCTTTCAATTCATCGATAGTAGATTTAATTTCCTCCTCAAATTCTGGTAAAGCATCTTCTATTGGTTGATCAGTAGAGTCATCCTCTACATCGAGGCAACCCTCTTCTGACTCATTAGTAACAACCATGCAAAATTTAGAATCATCAACTGGTCTAACTGTACCAATTCTGAGACCTTCTTTTGAATTGGGAGTTTGAATTTTAGCATTCCATAGTTTTTCAAATAGTTAAAATTTATCTTTCGGCATTTGTTTTGGTAAGTGTACCTGTTGAATTAACTTTGAAACATAAGGCGAGAAGTAACCAAAAGGCAATTCCATTAATTCATTAGAATCAACATCCAAATTTACATGTTTTTCAAGCTCGGTAGAGGTAGAAGCATGATAAAATTTGATCGGCTTTGAACCAACACTATGGACTTCCTTGACCTCTAAACTCTCAACCTTTTACGGGAGAATCAGAGTAAGGGTCATAGTATTCACATAGTGGTTTATCCAATCATACATTGTTTCATATTCATTCTTATATGTATCTTCTAGGGATATTTTGTACTAAGGTTTCTTCTGCTTTGTCATCCCTATTTCATCTTCAGAACTGTCTTCATCACCAATGTTGATGGTTTGCCTAGTTTGTTCAATAATTAAATTGATCTTTCTACGTCCACGTTCCCGGCCTCGAACTCGGGTGTGCGAACTAAAAGGCCTTTCATCATCTCTTTGTAAAGGAGTGGTGGAAGATTGCTGAAGCGGAGTTGAATGACCTCTTATTTGTGATTCTTCTGAATCTTCATCTTTATTAGTCAAAATTTCATGCGAGAAGATAGTCTTCTTTGGAAGCGCGTAATAGGCAGCATCTTCATGGATACCAACTTCATGCACTGAAAATGGTTGTAGGTCCCCGTTGATGCAATTCTCTTAATCATCTTTACGGTATTTGATGCACTAGTGTAGAGATGATGGAACCATATTGTGCTCATGAATCCATGGTCGACCCAGTAGAGTGTTAAAAGAGGTCTCAGCGTTGATGATATGAAATTTAGCAGTTGTCACCAGTTCTCCAACCTGCATAAGTAATGTAATTGATCTGAGGGATTTTTCTCCCTTTGGTTGAATCCTCTTAACATCATCCTATCGGCAATATCTAAATAGGCCAATGTCTATAGGCTCATCAAGCTAAGAGATGCTCCAGGATCTACTAAAACTCTAGATAACACAAATCTGTCAATGTTGACGGAGATGAAGAGCGGACGGTTGTGGACGGCGGTACCGAGCAGCAAGTTTTCATCTGTGAAGGTTACTCCTGACTGTTCTCTCAACGAGCAAACTTCATCTAAGGATGTGCTAGCCAACTGAGCTAAGAAAATTTCTGGATCAAGCAAAGCTGTAACAAGAGATTCGCTCATCTCCTTTGACAGGATCAGAGCATCGTAGATGCTTAATTGGGTAGGCAACTTCCTAAGATGAGCTAACACGTTGTAGTCTACTTTGTAGGATCCTCCCATTTTATCTTGATCATTTGGTTCTTCCATTGGTGGAGGTGGGGGTATCTCTTCTCGAGTCATTATCTGTTTTCCTTTACCTGTTGGAGCTTTTTATGTTGGTAACACTTTTTTGCTCCTTAAGTTAACTTCTGTGACTACTTCTTCTTGAGATATCATTGTTGAATCTTCCGGTGTCTCTTCCTCTTCGTAAAAAAAGATATAAGTTGATGGCATACAGTGTACCATGTTGCTCAAGAATTGGCTCCTCGTTATCGGTGCTGTCGTAAGCGATATCATTGATGTCTTCTTTGGACTTGACAATGAGTTCATCAGACTCGAGTACGATTTGATGATCATTTTGGGAATCAAGATTGCAGCTAGATTGGTCATAATCAGTTACGTTATCACCAAAAATAGTCAAAACGTAGTTGAAATTACAATCATTATATTCATAAGACCCCGGAGGGATAAAAAGATAATCATAGAAAGTCAAGGGTTCGAGGATTTTCTTCCCCAAATCCGAGACAATCAATCTAGAAGAGGCAGCTCCTATCCTCCCCCCATGCTATCAATCTTGGCAGTGATGCTTTTCTTCTTCTTGTTCTTTGTCCTTGACGATGACTGATCTCCTGATGAAACCTTCATCTCGGGCTTGGTATGTTGCAGAATCTAAATGGGGGCTTGTTTTGATGTAGACTGTATCTTGTTCAGTATTTTCTTGGATGATCTGCTCCAGACCTCATTCCATTCTTCTTCGGTATTTGTAGAAGCTTGTTACAATGAATCCTGTATTTATTTAAGGACCCTCTTGAGTTCATCTGAGTTGTACTTCATCCGTCTATTCCAGTATACGGATCGATTAAGGAGATTGGCTCGACCGATATCATGTTTAGGGAAACTTTTTCAGGTTCTTTTAAATATTCTTTTGGGATTCTAATGTTCTCTTCCTTAAGGTTCTTCTCATGCCAGTCCTTAAAGACGAAACACTTGTATATATTGTACCCAAACAACCGGTGGTATGGAAAATAATTTGGTTCATTCTTCTTATCCATCTCTTTGGGCTTCTTTGGATCAGGTAGTTTGAATTATGGTTTATTCATCAGGCCTTTAAATATTTTAGGTATGGCTCCATCCTTAAAATAATACACAACTTTCTGTCACTCTAACAGGGATATTCTTTTACCCACAGTTCAAGGTGATCCCTCATGAGGTAACCGTTGGTTGGATTGACTGCTCTGTTTCTGAGAGTACTGTGACGAAGACTGGCGATGTTCTTCTGCATATATCTTTATTGGTTGCTTTCCTTTGTCGATAGTCGTGACTACTCCTGATTTCTTTTCGAACACTCTGGTCACGTTAGCCTTTTCATGTGGCTCCATGTGCTTCATTTCTTCTTGAAGACTGCTGGCTTTATTGAGTAGCTTCTCAAAGGAGTTGATGGTGTGTCCCTTAAGTATGAAAGCTACTGGCCCATGAATGCTCTTGAGTAGAATCTCAATCGCTTGATGTTCCTGTAGCTGAGGTTCACATTTCATGCTAAGATTTCTCCACCTCAAAATATAGTCTGCCAAAGTTTCGCTGGGCTTTTGCTTCTCCATCATGAGCTCTCCAAATGACACATGATGTTGCACCCCGACAAATCTTTTCACAAAAACTATTCCAACTAAGAAATTTTTTTAACTAACCCATTGGGCAAGTCAACGTACCAGTCAAAAGCAATTCCTGACAAGTTGCTTACGAATTGCTGGAAGAGTTGATCTTCATTATTCCTCTTGTTGCCACAACTGGCTCGGAAATGTGCTATGTGCTGTCTGGGATTTTTAGTGTCATCAAATATCTTGAAGTTTGGGGCCACAAAACCCTTGGGGAAAGGTACGACATCGAACTCCTCTGGGTAAGGTCTACCCTTTAAAATTGATGCACCGTCCTTAGATTGAGCTAAGGCGTCTGCACTTGTTCAACCATTTACTTGAATTCCTTTTCTTGCATGACACCTGATGGAGAATCTTTCTTTGGTTGTTCATCTTTGTCTGCTGAAGTAGCCTCTCTTCTTTCATCTGTGATGTGTATGATTTTTGGTTGATTAATCTTTGGAGAAGCCAATCTCAGTGCTTGTGATTGCTGTTGAATGGTGGCCATGGCGATTATAGCTGCATTCATCTCTTCTATTCTTTTCTCCAGTAAACTGACTTGCTCATTTCTTAGGAGGATAACCCTATGCAGCTCATCTACGGCGTTCTCTTCGGTGTGAGGTTGAGCCTCGCTTGCAGATGTAGTAGCTCTGGTTTTGATCACATGGACATCCATGAAATCCTCCTCCAGGTGATCATTATAATCAAAATCTTCATTGTCGCTATTGACGAAAACTCCGTGCTCTCTAGCTAACTCAAAAATCTCAATCCCGAGTTTCTTAACTTTCTCTTCAATTATTGATTCCTTAATTGCTTTAAGATCCGGCGGACCTTGGTGGATATCCTCTACTTATTCCTCCATTTCGCTGGTTATTTTTGCGATGATGTCAGATATTTCAGGCACTTATTTTACTTCCTGTCCTGCAGTCTCACTAAACTGTATCGGTGCATCGACCTTGAGTACCCATACCCTTCTCTTTTTTGACTATAATGTCTCAGGACGAGGTATCTTAGTAGAAACATCAGTATGTCGAGGGAAGGTATGCTCCCTATGGTGTAGACCGGCTACAGTGTCAGGTAACCACTTTGTCTTTATGTTTAGGATTGCAGGAATGACGGGTAAGATCTTCGGACCCAGTCTTGACTTAACTTGTTGATAACCTGTGGTCCTGGTGGCAGTACGATCATTAGTAATCATTGCGGTATCAACTCTGTTCCCTAAGAGGAGCCAAACAAGAATGCGAGTAGGCGGTGCTCCAGTTGTCTTACGGGATTGTCTGGCGGATTTGACGCCTTTCAAAATTTCCTTCTTCATGCAAGAAGAAATTGCATCTCCCACTCGTTTAACCAACTCGCTAACTGAACATCCTTCTTTGGTAGCAAGCCTTCTGAAAACTGCGCTAACTCGAGTGATAGGAGTGAACTTCTTTTCCTCCTCACTATGTCCATGAAGTGATGGTAATATGACTGCAATCCTCCAGATACTCTCATATCCATCACTATCTGTTAGAGTATGGAATCTACTCCCTCGTATGAGTGGATAAATTTTTGGTAGCACTTCTTCATCTTGATGAGGTTCCTCCTCAATGGGTGTCTTCTGGAGAGCCCTCTGAACTCTTCTATTATGGTTCCTCCTTTGAGTTTGGGTCAGTGGTACAGTACTTGAGCTTGACCCAATTTCAAAAATGGGTGGTGGGAAAGTTAATCCATCAGTCAAATCATCAACAATCATCACTTCCTTCCCCTTAACAGCAGCAGGGATAGCAGGTTTGGTGGGTGTCGTGACGACAGTAGCTTTAGGCTTTTTACAGGCAGGGAAGTCTTGAAGGCAGTTCAAACTGAATTCTGCCGATGATTCTTGTATTTCCGGAGCAGCGATTTTCGTCACCACAAACGGGGCTTTCCCAAGGATGACCTCGAGATCTTTGAATCCGACTCCAAATTTGATGGTTGGAGTGATATTGTGGGATTCATGACTTGTCGGCAGGTTGCACGAAAAAGTCAGCGTCGGGTAGGCCATCGTAGTAGGCTTTAAAAACAGAAATTTTTTGGGTTAGCTATATAGCCAAAAACTAGTAATCTTTAGGGCAAGCACTAAAATAGAAGTTGATCTGTAGACTGGGTGGGGTCTAAATTTTGGGTATTTAAAAAAAAAATTAAGGGGTGTAAAATTTAATTAATGTAAGAAAGTTTCAAAGTGCGCGCAACACAACATGATTTGGTTTAATTTGTAGAACAATAAATCAAATTTGGAAGGGAGATGTGAAATATTTTAGTACCCACTACGGGACCCAATTAGTGGAAGAAATGCCCGGGTGGAACTAGTCCACCGACACACCTATTAGGGATCCGACCCCATATAAAAATCTAAGGAGTCCTTAAAGGCCTTATGAACTCCTCTGTTAAAAAATGGTTGAACATCTAGTCTTGAAGTACAAGGAGTTGATTGTACATTCCCAAGACAAAAATGGGTAAAGTATGTCAACGGAAGAAGGGTAATTTAGTCTAAGAGAGGCATGGACACATTACTGATGTGTGGAGATAATATTTCCTGATTTGTATGGAGAGAAAAGCTTGTCCATAGCGGATTCGCCAGAGGCTGTCGACGCTATTTTGGGGGTTTGTGGGGAGTTGCCCGTAAGAAGCTGTCAGTAATCAGAATCAAAATTCTGTCGCCCGCTGCAAAAGGACGTTGAAGTATGAAATCAAACTGACCCCATATTTTTCATAGTTTAAAATGAAAGAGCACTGTACCTCAAATTTTGTATCTATGCCGAAGAATAAACACAAGACTTAAAGATGAGGCTCAATCAAATAAAATAGGGAAAGTATGACGTCTGTTTGGTCTATGAAACCTTTGTATTGGCTGAAAAGTTCCCTATTTAATATAAAGGATTAAATAAAGTTTATATTAAGCTGGGTTTGTTTGCTTCCTATAAGGGCAAGCCCATATAGTTAATTACATCTTAAATGACTAAAGTCACTTAAGAAAACTCTCGATAAAAATCAGGAAATATTATCTTCAAGATATTTCAAAGGGTAGGACTTTTCAATGAAATCAAATGTAGAGGTGTGAGAGGGGATTGGTTCAAATTTAGAACATTTTATTGTAGAATATAAAGGAGGAAGAACTAGGGGATGTCACGAATCTTAGAGAAGAACCTCGGTGACTTCCCAAGCTATCCTAATGTTTGGATTGAATTTAGAGGAGAAAAAATTTAAGTGTTTCATCCTGCCAATTTTATTAGTTAGGGCTTATATTCGTGTAAAACAATCACACAAATAGCCTTGAAGATATGAGGATTTAGGTCACGACAAATGACAACCTCGGAATCCTAAGAAGAGTTGGGGCTTATATTGTATAGCAAGGCTATGCAAAGGCCTAAAGATGATGTGAGGATTTACGTTGCATAAGCTAGCAACCTTGAAGTCCCATGGCCTGGTTGCTTAAGTCTAAGGAAGGAAGATTTGTTTAGCTCGGGAAGACGGGTTTTTCTGTTGAAGATGGTCGTGCTGCCCACCATGCTAGCTCCAAGTTCCTCACCATGACGAGTTTGAGTTTTCTAGTGTGTAAAGTATATCAAGATATGATTGAAGTTCTTTAAATTTTATGAGGGCATATTAAAGTTGATTAGAGCGACACTGGTTAGGATCCTACAATTCCCTCGTTCCGACACCACTATTTTCTATTGGATTTACTTAGTCCAAGTGAACTTACTAAACCCAACTTAATGAGTTCCATAATTTCATTTAGATCGTGGGAAGCCTCGTTAGCAACTGTAGGTTACCTCCTCCGAGGGATTCTCGATCATCCAATAGAGACATCTTAGTTTAGTTGCAATTGTAGTTTTGTGTGATGTTTGTGATTAAATTTCGAGTTGTTTTATATTTTGAATGTTGTGGCAGTGGATTTTATCTTGGTTGATTTTAGTTTTGGGTTTGGGCTTTGGTTTTGGTTAACATGTAAGTTTATGTTTTTTTCATACATGTAGGTAAATGCAAGTATAAAAAAAACAACGTAAGCATAAAGCATGTAAGGAAAAGGCACAAGAAAGATAATATTATAAACTGTAAAAGCGTACCTGGCGAGTCTTCTCGTTCCACCACCTTAAACTAAAAAATGCATGTGAGGGCATTTATGAAAAGTAGGAAAAGTAAAGTTCTGGTGGTTTTCCTAACTCTAAGTTATATTTTGGTGAGTCCTTTTAAGTTTAATTAAGGATGATTTCATTGAGCAAAGTATATTAAGTTTAATAGACCTCTGAGGTATCCAACAAGTTAGAAGGAGGAAGCGGGTCCGTGCCTCCCTTTCACCAACTGGTGAAAAGCCTCGAGTTCATTTAAACTTATTATGTTGCTTAATGGTTCATCCTGTGAATACTTCTAATGTTCAATGAACATTGATGTCTTAATTATCCCTAAGAAAGGGGTAATTATCATTGATCATTTAATTTGAAAATTATATGAGTGAATTTCCTTAATTGGCAAGTTGGTGTAACTTGATCACTTAGCCAATTTTTTAATTAAGCTTAGTGGTGTTTCAAGGATGTTTGATTATGTTATGTTTATTTCTCTAATCCACATTTAGTCAATTTTGATTTGGCCTAAGTCACTACTAAGCCCTTAAGACCTAGGTGAATGTCTTAATTAGTTTTGAAAATATTAAGCTTTAAGTGGTCATGATTCATAATTTGAATTTTTATTTGAAAATCAAAATAGGGGTATTAAATTGATTAATTATTGACTTCAAAAGGCATACCCCTAAGTCCAGGATCATTTAATTTTAATAAACTTCCAAATTTTAATAATTTAGAAATTTGTTAGCTTAATTAAGAAAGTGAGATTGGTTTCTACCAATTAACCCCTTGTGTTCCAAACATCAAATAAATTGATTAAGATCAGAGGTTGCCCATTTCCCTCCTTGAATTAAGCCTAAATGTTAATTAAGGCTAAATTTCCGAAATTACACATTTTTCCATAAGGATCTAACACTTCATAATTTTTGAAATTCAATTCAAATGACTTTGAAATTTTTATCGTACCTCATTCATAGGTCAATTAAGACATCATAGGAGAAAATGATATTTCTCATAATTTAATTTATTTTATATAATTATTTTCATGCAAAAATAGGATTTTCAACGAAAATTCCTAATTTGACCAAGGTAAATTTTAATCCTTTGAAATTTTTACTAGAGATAGACCTAAACCAAAGAAGCCTTTGGACCAAATTGCATGATTTTTTAATTCTCTGTAATTTATCAAAATTATTTTAAGTTTTGGGTTATTTAATAAAAATAAAATATTTTAAAAGATGAAAATTAAGTTTTGTGTCTTTGAAAAATCTCTCCGAGGTTAGAGAACCCAGAGGAGCAAATTTCATATTTTTTTATTTTTCTTTGACTTATTGGAATTGTTTTAGTGAAAACTTATTTTTAGCCTTTAAAAATTATTTTTAAGCTTTAAAGTTCAATATATTTATTTAGAAAATCAAGAAAAATATTCTAAATGTTCCTAAGTGATTAGCAAGTAATTTAGAACATTTCCATGAATTTTGTTATTTTTGTGTTTTTTATGAATTTTTAAATATTTAAAATAGGCTAAAAATCAAGTTTTTATTCTAAATATTATTTTATTTTTATAAAATATCCATGATCATAGAGAACTCAAAAAAACTAAGTTTCATAATTTTTTAGTTATATTTTAATTTTTAAAAATCATTTAAGTGTCAAAAGGGGTATTTATCTTTAAAAATCAACTTAAGTTATCAAATGAACTCAAAATATTTTGATATTTTTATAGTGAGTTCTCTGGATCATAAACCATGGTGGAGATCAAAAATCAAGTCATTTAAATATTTATATTTTCCAAATTTAATTATTTCATTGATTTAGTGTTTGTAAATTTTATGTGCATTTTGAATGACTTGACCCATGAAATTATTTCCAAAAGCTTCTTTGGTCATGGTTGACCTTCCAAAATTTTCTTAGAATTTTCAAATCAATATCCTAATTTTCATGATTATTTTAAAGAAATAATGTGTAAGAACTTGAAAAATATGGATTTCTTTATAGGAACCTCCTCTGACTTGGAAAAATCAGAGAATGTTTCCCATGACAGAGGCTACAACATGCCAAAATTTCAAGCCAAAGTGATGTATCAATAAGCATGGAGAATCAAATGATCCCAAACAGTGTTTAATTAATTAAAAATACTTTATACGCCAAATGGACTTGAAGTTTATTCCACAATGATCTCCTCTATTCACTGAGCAAGAGGGTATTTTTATTTTATTTTTATGATTTTTCTACACAAAGTTATGGATTTTTGAAGTTTTGGGAGTTTAAATAAATAGAAAAAGCCCTATTTTTCTACTTATCCACGCGGCGCCATGTAGATCCTAGGTAGCTTCGAAACTCCACGCAACGTGCTCCTATTTGACGTCGTCGTCCACGCCAGCAGCCTCGTGTCCTCCTGTTTATGTATAGAAGCTTTATCCGGCTTCATCTTGGCCTTCCATTTGATACACACGCGATCAGACGGCATGTGGTCATTGTCCCCAATGGCTTAGACTGAGAGCTGTCCACCTTCAAGGCTTATGATCTCTCTATCTCTCAACCAAATTAAGTAATTTTTTTTTTAAATGCTCGTCTTGGTGAGATGAACACATTCATACAGTTAATATATCATGAAATAAAGCCAAAGTAAATGGAGAATTAAAATAGGCTCGGGAGGAATAAAAGTTTTATACCTTTGCTCTGTGAAGGGAGGCTTCAATCAGAGGTGCTCAACACGTTTATTTGGGTCCAAGGAGGCTAGGGTTTAAGCCTCTTGTTGTGGTGTAAGGCCTAGGTATGAATTCGACCAAGCTCGATTTCAGGTGTTGGTCTAGAGCTATGGTGGAGGCTATTTCAGAGTGTAATTTGATGGGGCTTTATCTTCTCTTGCTGTTGTGAAGGTGTGGACACAAGCAATTGAAGTTTGGTAGAGTTTTGAGAGATGTCGTGTTTCTGCCCTAATTTTTACGCTCAAAATTAGGGTTATACATGGGGAATCAAGGCAGTGGAGTGATTTGAATGGGCTGTGGAGATCTCATGGAAGCTCTGTGAGTGATTTGGGAGGATCTCTTTGAGAAAAATTTAGCACACCTCCCATGGCTGTGGAGGTGAGTTTTTATAAAAATGGCCATGGGGTGGCTCTCAGGGCACAAGTTTGGGTGCATTGTGGTGCTTAGTTTGAGGTCAGAGGAGCTCTTCAATTTAATTTGGATGAGCTGGCCTCTAGGTTTGATTTGGGTGAGGTTCCATGGGGGTGGCTCTTGGTTTTGAGCTTTTCCAGCCACTAGGCTGGCCGACCGGTGATGGGGAGGTGGCTAAGAGCTCAAGGAACCCAGGGGAATATGTCACAGAACTTCAGTGAAATAATACCTAATTTTGGTAAGGATATCTTAAGCACATACATTTTTGGAAATAATATCCATTAATTTGGGAGAATTTTGGTCCATGGCATGATTTATGTGGTTTCATAGTGTTTGTAATGGTCACTAAGTCCAACTAATGGCTGGGGTGGAGTTAATTTGGTGACTTTAGGGTGGTTAGGTCACATTTAGTGCATGGGTCCAAATGGGTGCAAATGACCAAGTCTTGGGTTGGTCTAGGATAGTAATGTCAATTGGCCCAATTAGTTATTTCATTTGGTGTAGATGATTATAAGGAACAACTTTGGTGAAGGATGGAAGTGGTTTTGAGCTCAATTGAAGGCTCAATTTGAGGGAATTTTGAACTTTAATCTATTTGGTCATGTTGGGCTAGGCTTGGGTCTAGCTTGGGTTAGCCTTGGGCTAAGTCCAAATTGATTGTTGTAAATGGTCAATAGGGACCTCATGAAGAGTTTTCAACATGAATTGTACTTCATTTTTGAGGTTAAGGATAACAATTGGGTGAAATTTGGGGACTTAGCCAATTTGGGGCTAAATTTGGAATTTTGGATTTAGACCAAAATCAAATGGATTTGAGGCTTCACCAAGGCCAATTGATGGTTGATTTTGATGTATAAGAATGTTATAAAGATTTTTCAACATTAATTGGGGACAATTGACTAGGCTATAGGTTTAATTTGGTCAGATTAGGTCATATGGTCAAAATTGCGGTTTTGACCTAAATCAAAATTGGTCTCAAATCATGGGCCCATTAGGCTTGGATTTGGTTTCTTTTGGTCATATCAAAAGTGAATTTGAGTTTAGAATTGAAATTGGGGTCAATTAAGATCAAATTGATGGACATTCAAGTTGGATTTGGGGAAATTTTTGTCTTTAAAGGCAAATTTGGGGATTTTGGTCAAATTGGCCAAATTGGGTCATGTGGTAGTTGAGATAAAGGACATTATGAATATTTGAGATTTATTAAGATTTTCTGGGATTTTTTGGAATTTTTGGGATTTTGGGCTATGGAGGGGTATTTTGGTAATTTGGCCATCTTTGGAGATTTTGGGTAATCTTGGATAATTTGTAGGTTTACAAAAGGTTTGAAATGAATTTTGATCAAATTTGGGTATTTTGGGTAAATTAGAAAATTTTGGCAAAGTTTAGGTTTTCAAGGGTATTTAGGTAATTTGGGGTACTTAGGGGCAAAAGGGTAGGTTGGATATCTTGGTAGAATTGGAGTGCCAACTACCATCAAAAAGCCATGGACCAATGGAAACCTCATTTTGGTTCCTCTATGTAGTGGTCTTAGCTAAACCATAGCCCTAAGGCTAGTAGGTTTAGGGGACCATCTACATGAGTGTCCCAAAAGATCAAGGGACCTAGGCTAGAAATTTGAGTTCAGGGTTGTGAGTGATTGTGGGTGCATATAAGTGTAGTAAGTGTCTCAGCTCCAGACCAACACCTAAGGTCAATCTTAAGGTCCAACAGTTCTAAGTGTGACTCATCTTGAGTTCCCCCCATAGTGACCCCACGTACTAAGTATTTAGAGGTTGAGACTAACATGTGGAAGTTCAAGTTGAGTATAGAAGAGTTTGAAATTTCTAATGGTGAGGATGCCTTTTTTAGTTTACTAAGAACAGTCAACAGGAAAATCCTATGGCTAGACCTTAGGCTACTAAAGAGGAAAAAAATAAACCTCTACCAAAGATGAGGCAACAACGCTTTGTGAGCTTATAGAAATGCATAACAGAACTCCTATAGGAATGTCCCCATACAAGCTAATATTTGGCAAAGCTTGTCATTTAAGAGTTGAACTTGAGCATAAGACATATTGGGCTATTAAAGGACTTAATTATAATTTAAAGGATGCTATAGAGAAAAGACTATTGTAGTTAAGTGAGCTTGAAGATATAAGGAATGAATCTTATTGAAGTGTTAAGATTTATAAAGAAAAGATGAAGATGAGGCATGATCGGAGGATTTCTACTAAGAATTTTAAGCCATGGCAACAAGTTTTGGTTTATATTAAAAGGTTAAGATTATTTCCAGACAAACATAAGTCCAAGTGGATGGGGCTATTGTTGTGATGAAAGTTTATCCCTATGGAGCTATATATATCAAAGATCTTAAAACTGATAAAATATGCAAAGTGAATGTTCACAGGCTGTTGATGTTAAACCAAGTGCTCTGTGGGAGATAACCCATAGTTATTTGTGTGTTTTTTTTGAATGTTATGTTGTATTTAATTTAGGAAATTTTGAGATTAGGGCATTGTTGACCTCAATTTTGGTTGAGGTTTAGTTTCTCCTCTTTAGTAGCCTAAGGTCTAGCCATATGTTTTCTTTCTTGTGGCTATTTTTAGAAAACAAGACATGGAACCCTCACCATTAGAAATTCTACCCTCTTCTTCTTTACTTAACTTGAAGTTCTACATATTGCTCTCAACCTCTAAATACTTAGTAGGTGGGGTCACTGTGGGGGGAACTCAGGATGAGTCACCCTTAGGATTGCTCGACCTTAGGGTTGACCTTAGGTGTTGGTCTGGAGCTAAGGTACTCACTACACTCATCTACACTCACAATCACTCACAACCCTGAACTCAAATTTCTAGCTTAGATCCCTTGATCTTTTGGGATACTCAGGTAGATGGTCCCCTAAACCTACTAGCCCTAGGGCTATGGTCTGGCTAGAACCACTACATAGAGGACCCAAAATGGGGTTTCCCTTGGTCCATGGCTTATTAGTGATGATTGGTACCTCAACTCTATCAAAATACCCATCTTGGCCTTTTACCCCTAAAACACCCCCAAATAACCAAAATACCCCTCCATAGCTCCAAATCCCAAAAATTCCAAAAATTCCCAAAAAAATCCCAATAAATCCAAAATATTCCTAATTTCATTTCTTTCAACTATCACATGACCCAATTTGGCCAATTTGACCATCTTTAACTAAAATCCCCAAATTACTCTTTAAAGATCCAAAATTCCCCAAATCCAACTCAAATGTCCATCAATTTGATCTCAATTGACCCCAATTTCAATCCTGAACTCAAATTCACTTTTGATATGATCAAACTAAACCAAATCCAAGCTCAATTGGTCCATGATTTGAGCCCAATTTTGATTTGGGTCAAAACCCCAATTTTGACCATATGACTTAATATCTCCAAAGCCTAGTCAATTGGCCTCAATTAATGTTGAAAAATCTTTATAACATTAGTATACATCAAAATCAACCATAATTTGGCCTTGGTGAAGTCTCAAACTCATTTGATTTTGGCCTAAATCCAAAATTCCCAAATTTAGCCCCAAATTGGCCAAGTCCCTAAATTTCACCCAATTGATTGCCTAAACCTCCAAATTGGCATCCAATTCATTTTCAAAACTCTTCATGAGGTACTTATTAACCATTTACAACAATCAATTTGGATTTAGCCCAAAGCTAACCCAAGCTAGACCCAAGCCTAGCCCAACATGACCAAATTGATTAAAGTTCAAAATTCCCTCAGATTGACCCTTCAATTGAACTCAAAACCACTTCCATCCTTCACCAAAGTTGTTCCTTGTGATCATCTACACCAAATTCAACAATAAATTGAGCCAATTGACATGGATAACCTAGACCAAACCCAAGTTTTGGTCATTTGCACCCACTTGAAACCACCTAAATCAAGCCATGGACCAAAGGTCCCCCAAATTAAGGGATCTTATTTCCAAAAATCCACATGCTTAAGATATATTTGCCAAATCCAAGCACATTTGCATTAAATTGCTGTGATGGATTCCTCTGGGTTCCCTGAGCTCCTAGCCACCTCCCCCTGGCCGGCCGGCCAGTCTAGTGGCCGGAAAAGCCCAAAATCGAGAGCCACCCACATGACATCTCACCCAAATCAAACCTAGAGGCCAGCTCATCCAAATGAAACTATGGAGCTCCTCTATCCTCCACCTAAGCACCACATTACACCTCCTAATTGGCCAAGACAACCATCATAAGCCCATTTTTATAAAAGGCCACCTCCATGGCCATTGAACTAAGTGCTGAAATTTCTCAGAGAGGCCTCTCCAAACTTCACACAGAGCTTCCCTAAGATCCCCTCAGTGCATCCCAACAATTTTCCCTCACCTATTCCAATCGCCGGAGCTCAATTTTGAGCTTGAAACCTTGCCGGAAACCAGGACAGAGCCCAATACACCTCCATACTCCACCAAAATCCAATTGCTTGTGCCCACACCTTCACAAGAGTGAAAGAAGCCAGAGCCCCAGGTACTCAATCCCTAGCCTCCTTGGACCCCAACGAACTTGCCGAGCACCTCTGATCGAAGCTTCCCTTCTGAGAGCAAAGGTATAAAACTCCTCCTCCCGAGCTTGTTTTGATCCTCCATTTACTTAAACTTGATTTCATGATACCTTAGCCGTATGAATGTGTTCGTCTCGCTTAGACGAGTTCATAGGATCAAACCCAAAGCGATTTGGTTGAGTCTAAGCCGAGATCTTAAGGTTTTAGTTTGGACGGTCACGTGATCACTCTATCAGGGACGATGACGGGGAACCGTTCGATCAAGCATGTATCAAACAGACGGGGGAGATCGAGCCGGACAGCGCTTTGAGACTTGAATAGCGGGCCGAGTCAGCAAGCTACATGGACGACGACCTCCAACCAGAGCGCGTCACGCATGCTTTCGGAGCCGTCGTAGGATGAGTTGGCACGTGCGGTTTAAATAGAAAAATAGGGGTATTTTCTTATTTATTTAATCCCGAAAACTTCAAAAATACATAACTTTATGTAGAAAAATAACAAAAATAAAATAAAAATACCCTCTTGCTCAGTGAACATAGGAGAATAATGTGGAATCATTTTCAAGTCTATTTGATGCATAAAATATTTTTAATTAATTAAATACTACTTGGAATCATTTGATTCTCTATGCATATTGACACATCACCTTGGCTTGAAATTTTGAAATATTGTAGACTCTGTAAGGTGGAACATTCTCTGATTTTTTCAAAGTCAGAGGAGGTCCCTATATATAGATCCATATTTTTCAAGATCTTCCATATTATTTCCTTAAAATAATCATGGAAATTAGCATATTGATTATTAAATCCCAAGAAAATTTTGGAAAGTCTACCATGACCAGAAAAACCTTTGGAAATAATTTCATGAGTTAAGTCATTTAAAATATCCTTAAATTTTCCAAATACTAAATCACTAAGATAATTGATTTTGGAAAATACAAACATTTAAATGACTTGATTTTTGATCTCCATTGTGATTTATGATCCAGAGGACTCATCATAAAAGTTTTAAAATATTTTGAGTTCATTTAATAACTTAAATTGATTTTTAAAGACAAATACCACTCTTGGCACTTAAATGATTTTTAAAAAATCAAAATATAA
>NEWO01000242.1:791917-819591 GCA_003013225.1 Phalaenopsis aphrodite | reverse complement strand
GGATGATCGGGAATCCCTTGGAGGAGGTAACCTACGGTTGCTAACGAGGTTTCCCAAGGTTTAAATGAAATTATGGAACTCATTAAGCTGAGTTTAGTAAGTTCATTTGGACTAAGTGAATCTAATAGAAAATAGTGGTGCCAGAACGAGGGAACCGTAGGATCCTAACTGGTGTTGCTCTAATCAACTTTAATATGCCCTCATAAAATTTAAAGAACTTCAACCATAGGGCCAACTGATTTGACATTATAGATAATTCAAACTCGTCGCGGCAGGAGCTTGGAGCTAGCATGATGGGCAGCACGACCACTTCAACAGCAAAACCTGCTTCTCCAGCTAAACCAATCTTCCTTCCTTAGACTTAAACAACAAAGCCATATGACTTCGAGGTCGCTTGCTTATGCAACGTAAATCCTCACCTTATCCTTAGGCCTTTGCATAGCCCTGCTATACAATATAAGCTCTAACTTGTCTTAGGATTCTGAGGTTGTCGTTTGTCACGACCTAAATCCTCACATCTTCCAGGCTATTTGTGCGATCATTTCACACAAATGTAAGCCCTAACTAATAAAATTGGCAGGATGAAACACCTAAATATCTCTCCTTAAAATTGAAGCCAAACATTAGGATAGCTTGGGAAGTCACCGAGGTTCTCCTCTGGAGCATGATATTCTCTAGTTCCTCCTTCCTTTGGATTCTAATATAAAATGTTCCAAATTTGAACCAATCTCCTTTCACACCTCTATGTCCGATTTTGTTGAAGAGTCTTACCCTTTGAAATTCCTTTAAGATAATATTCCTTGATTTTTATCGAGAGTCTTCGTAAGTGGCTTTAGTCATTTAAGGTGTAACTAACTATAGGGGCTTGCCCTTACAGGAAGCATGTCCGAACCCAGCTTAATATAAACCCTATTTAATCCTTTATATTAAATAGGGGAACTTGTCGGCAAATACAAAGGTTTCGCAGACCAAACGAACTTCATACTTTCCTTAGTTTATTTTGATCGAGCCTCATCCTCAAGTCTTGTGTTTATCCTTCGGGATAGATACAGGATTTGAGGTACAGTGCTCTTTCATTTTAAATTATGAAAAATATGGAGTCAGTTTGATTTCATACTTCAATGTCCTTTTGAAGCGGGCGAAGGGATTTCGATTCTGACAGCTTCTTACGAGCAACCCCACAAACCAACTCGAAATAATCACCGACATGCATCCCCTAATTTGAAGATTTCATGGTGGTTTGGAGAAAATTTTCTTAGATTTGATCTTCTTGAGGTAAGAGCTTCAGTTCCATGTAAAATTTTTTTAGTTTCACCATGTATTTTGATCATATTAGGGATCTACCCAAAAATCACTATTCATGGAGAAAATTTGAGAAAAAACTATGGGAAATACATAAATTTGGTAGTTTAAGCTCTTAGGAGTTAAGTTTAATGATTTAGAGTTGAATTTGGAATTTATTGTGAATTTTATATAATTTTTTAGAAATGGCACCAAGGAAGAAGAGGAGCAAGGGAAAAGCCCAATTTGATTCAAGTAAGTTTTTTGTGAGAGAGCTCAGGATCGATACAGTGATGCACTGCAATTAAGAAATTTGATCCTTGAGCGTTGTTTCAAGAGTCCGGGAGGAACTGTAGAGGATTTGATTGTTCGCCGCCAGTGGGAGCGGTTTTGTTGTTTTAAAGTTGTGGTAGTTAATTCTGTTGTTCGGTAGTTTTATGCAAATCTCATCGAAGCTGAAGAAGGAGTCATGGTTAGAATAAAGATGGTTCCTTTCTCATTTGAGGTAATAATCAGTCTTATCATTTGCCACTGAACACTTTATGTTTGTATTCCAACTATAGTCTAACTGAGGAGGAGTAAGACGAGCTTATTTCATCGTTGACTAGAGGAAGAGGATTATGGAAAATTACAAATGAAAGAAGAGTTAAATTCCCTACTTCGAAGTTAGATGCCCCATCAAAGGCATGACACTAATTCATTTTTGCTCGTCTGCTGCCTACCAATCATCTTAGTGAAGTGACCCGTTATCCAGCGACTTTGAACTATTGTATTCAACAATTCAAGCCCATCAACATTGGAGCTTTGATTCATAGTGTTATTATCAGTTCTATCATCGCTACAACTACTACTAGTTTGGGATTTTCATCCTTGATCATTTCATTATGCTAGCAGACTGGACTTAGATTTGATAGCTGTAGGAGATAATGCAGCCGCTCAAGCCTAGTGTGAATGTGAAATTTTATTCACATCATTTGATTTTTGGCTCGAGAGGTGGATTTTATAGTAGTTCAGCTGCTTCGACATCTTGAGCTTCCACTTCATGTGCTTCTACATCACAGGGTCAGACATATGAATTTGATTCTCACTCACAACTATTGTAGAGGATATTAAATAATGTCATTTGTACCACTAAAAAAGTATTAAATTTAGAAAACTTTACAGAGCATATGGATGGATATATGAGGAGACGTAGTGATTATGAGGAAGAATTCCACACATCTATGGAAAACCTCATGAGAGGTACCTAAAGTGCAATTTCCCATCAATCTCCAAGATATCCTTCATATGAGCTTGCAACTACTTGGCACAGTGATGAGAGTGATGCTGACAAAGAGGATGATTAGACTGGTTCTGTAGTTTAGTTTAGTTTAGTTTTTTTTTTATGTACTGTTGTGAACTATTTATGGTGCGGTTATATAATACTTATTGCTTTGTTTGTTTGTTTGTTTGTTTGAGACTGTTGGTTTAGTCTGTATTTTTTTTTGTTAGACAATGGATTGATATATTTATGTTTTTGTGAGTATTTATGTTTTGTTATTTTTTGGTAGTAATTGTTTTAGTTTTTTTGTTTAGTGTATTTAGTTAGTCTATGTTGAACTTAATTCTAAATCTTAAGAAGGGTTAGAATGTTGCTAACTTTTACTTAAAAACTTCATGTTTAAAATATTCAATACACTACCAAATACTTTCTTTATATTGTAGTTGTGTATGTTTGTTAGTGTGTTTGTTTGCTTTTATGTTATCCTTCACAACATAGAAGTCGAATGAATCTCTTTATGTTAAGTAAATTAAAATTTGATCAATTTAATTTTTACTACTCTTGTAAATTTTTTGTACTCGTATATTTAGGATACAAAAATTCCTACTTGTATGTCATTTTTAGTATTCATTCCAACCTATTTATATATGATGCTAAATTGTTTTATTTTATTAAAAATTAAAGTTTGGGGGTGGGGTGAAAAATTTTCTAAAAAAATTGAAATTAATTTGATCTCAAATGTACTTCAAAATAAATTTGATTTTGATTTGAAGAAAAATGATAATGTATATAAAGTTGTATTAGGGAAGTAAAATTTGAATAAAAAAATGTGTAAGAGAATTTGTTTAAAATTTATAGTAATGAAGAAAAACTTAAAGTAAAAATATTTTAGTGTAGAATATGATAAATATTGTGTAACTATCTTTAGTATGAGAGATTGAATTTTTGAAAAATTTAGAAGAATTAGACTTTTATTTTCAAAAATTATATTTCTTCTATTGAAAGCAATTTTCAAAAACCATTATTATGTTTTTAAGTAAAGGAAATATATCAACTCTTTGCTTGGGAAATGAAGAGTAGAATTCAAAATCATTAAAGGCTTTTCTGGATATAGTAATCCTTGCTTGAAAAAGAAAAAAAAGGAAAAAAAAAGGAAAAGAAAAACAAAAAGAAAAGAAAAGTTGAAAAGGGGAGGAGAAGCTTGAGGATTAGTGCCTAATCAAAAATTGGTTCCACATCTAACCTTTTTAAAGTATAGAACTTGAGAAACTCTTAAGATTAAAGATATAATATAGTAAGTAAAATTATGCTTGATAAAAATTTTTAGGTGGAGATGAAAGAATCCCTAAACTCTATATTTGGAAAATCTACAATATTTATGAACTAGATAGGAACTCATATTTTCAGACTTCTTTACATTAAAAACTTATAAACTCTAAGTTGGTCTCATTCACTAAATTTTTTTCTAAATTGGACTACTATATTTCTACCTCAAAATTTTAGAAACTCCTAAAGAAACACATATAAATCATCTACTTATTTAGTTTTTAAGAGATTGAAGGGTCACTTGAAGACAATTAACATTTTAAGATTGGGGGATTTTGATACACCTAAAATGTAGTCTTTTTATACACATTTATATATATATATTTGAGATATGACGCATTAATGAAAGGTATTTGTGTGTTTTTCTTTTAGGTACAATCAAATGGATGAAACATGATAAAAGGAGTGAAAAGTATCAAATTTGGAGCAAAATGAAAAAGGTACAAAAATAAACTAAGGCACTAAAGTGCCCAAGACTGGCACTTACGTGCCAGTTAAACAGAGAGAGCCACGCCTAAGCACCAGGAACCCCACGCTTAAGTGCCAGAGGTAGTTATTTGATGATTTATTGAATTTTGATAAATTTTTGAAGAGGTGTTTGATGCAACACTTGGTAAAAATGTGGTAAATAGTTCATGGACATAAAAATTCATTCAATTAGCTTTTAAAAGGAGGAAACTTCTAGAATATTCATTGAATGGAGACACATTTTGAAGAGACACCAAGACACTCCTTCGATTTTTATTAAAGAAGACTTGGATCATAAAAGGAAATGACCAGCCAAGGGGTCAACCAATCATCATCCATCCATCCAAAGTAACCGCCGCCGTCGACCATCTTTTCTTTTTATTTTGAGTTCTAGTTTGTATTACTAGTGAAGGAAGAGAATTCAAATGAACTTCAAAATATTTGGTATAGAGGATTTGAGATAAGTGTTTATCTTTCTGACTACATTTGATTCTCATTTAGACTTCTTGTTTGTATGCATGATTTCTACTTTTAAACTCAAGTGTGATTGTGTTTTCTCCATGAACTATGCATAGTTTTCTTTATCTTTTTCCTTAAAATGAAAAGTTGTTCAGTATTGAAAGGAGGTCACGTGATGTATTAGACTTTAATGTTGGAAGAAGTTGTGATGATTTTAAACCTTGTTGATTTGGCCAATTAAGATGTTAATACTTGTTGCGAGAACAATATTGTCTTAGTTAACAAATGGTAAGAATCATATTTGATTTCATGGATAAGAATGTAGTTCATGGGGTTGAGTGCAAATAAATAGGGAAATTAACTTTAAAGGGTTTAGAATTAGAAGACTTTATAGTGATAAGCTAAAGCCCCCTATTTGATTAATAGTTTTAGGTTCTGATACGAGATGTTAGCCCCCAAGTAGAGGGAGAAGAGAGAACTCTAGAGTGAGAGCTAGTATCTTCCCTACCTAACCCATCTTTAAAACTATTCAAACTATGGATTAACCAATGTTCATTATTGAGTTAAAGAATATTATTGCTCCTATTTGGCACAATGCAACTAAAATACTTGCACAACAAAATTCCTATACTTGTTACTGATTCATGATATGTAAAAAGATATTTTATTTACTTTTCCTTCATCTTGTAAGTATTTAGTTAAGTTAATTAGTTGCTTTATTTTCAACTACAAAAAATTACAAAAAGAGTCAAATTTTGATTCCTACTATAACATCCAGAGTTTATGTAAGAATACTTTGCTGAGTAAAATTTTGGTATTTGATTTCTTTTATTTTGTAAAGTTGCATATTGTTAGTTATCGTTGTGGGTTCGACATTTGAGGCTTAATCAAAAAGACCTATACTACTTGATAACGATACATATACTTACTTAATATCTCATATTTAAAATTACAACTATATTCTTATTTGCTTCATAGTGAAAATATTTCCTAGCTTTTGCTTGGGATGTTGTTTTTGGCTTAGTTGCAAACTAATAATCATTATTAAGAAAACTAAGCATATAATCACATACATTGCATTTTACATCTATCTAAAACATCAGAATCAGGCGTCAGTATCCTAGTGAACACTAATTCGCCTAACGTCAAATTTCTTCAATTTCCAATCATGTTTAATACCTTAAATAGTGTTAAAAGAATGCTACTAGAGCAAAGAATAGTCACAATACTACAACATTAACAAACATATATTAAATCACATCGATAACCATGGGTTGCTAATACACCTAAAATATATAGTATTTATGTACATATTTTTATACCTATTTTTATCATATTGTGCTTTAGTGGAAGGTATTTGTGTGTTTTTCTTTTAGGTACAATCAAGTGGATGAGAAATGGCGAAAGGAGTGAAAAAGGATCAAATTTGAAGCAAAAATGAAGAGGGTGTGCAAAATAACTGTGGCGCCTAAGGGCCCAGAACTGGCGCTTACGCTCCAGTACAACCAAGAAGGCCGCGACTAAGTGTCAAGTGCCTCACGCTTAAGCACCAGAAGTAGTTACTTGATGATTCAATGAATTTGGATGAATTTTTGAAGAGATGTTTGAAGAAACCCTTGGTGAAAAAGTGGAAAATAGTTAATGGACACAAAAATATATTCAATTGACTTTTGAAAGAAGGCAACTCTTGGAAGATTCATTGAGTGTGGACACATTTTGAGAAGACACCAGACACCTTTTGAAAAAATATAAAAGAAGACTTCGACTGAAGAACTCTCTCTCTCTCTCTCTCTCTCCTCTTTTTTTCCTTTTTGAGAGTCTCTTCTACACACGCAGCCACCCCCTTTCCATTTTATTTTGAGTTATAATTTATATTGTAAGGAAAGGAAGAGATTCAAAGGAACTTTACGAGTTTGGTGGAGAGGATTTGAGATAAGTTTTTATCTTTGTGACTATATTTGGTTTTAATTTAGATTTCTTATTTGTTTGCATGATTTCTACTTTAAAACTTAAGTGTGGTTGTGTTTTCTCCATAAATTATGAGTAGTTTTCTTTATTTTTTTATTTCTTAAAATGATAAGTGATTAGGTATTAGATGGAAGTTGTGTAATGTATTAATCTTTAATGTTGGAATAAGTTTTGAAGATTTTAAATCCTGCACTTCATTTAATTCTTGATTTGCCCATTCAAGATGTTAATATCTATTATGTGTACATGTAAGATCCGAGATAGTATTGTCTCAATCAACTAATTGTAAGAATCACATGAGATTGTAATTCATATGATTGAGTGCAAATAAATAGAGAAATAAACTTTAAAGGGTGTAGAATTAGAGGATTTTAGAGTGATAGGCTAAAGCCCACAATTTGGTTTATAGTTTTAGGTTTTGATACAAGATGTTAACCCTCGGGTGAATGAAGAAGAGGGAACTCTAGAGTGAGAGCTAGTATCTTCCCTACCTAACTCGTCTACAAGACCATTAAAACTTTAAATTAGTCAATATTATGTATAACATCTCTAGTAAGGGTAAAGAATATTATTGCTCTTATATGACACAACACAATTTGAATACTTCCACAATAGAATTCATATACTTATTACTGATTCATGACAAGGAAAAAAATATTTTATTTATATTTCCTTCATTTTACAAATATTAGTTAGTTGTTCACTTTACTTTCATTTAGCAAAAATTACAAAAAAGAATAAAATTTTTATTCCTGTTATAACATCTAAAGTTTGAGTAAAAATATTTTGCTAAATATAAGTTTTTTGTCTAATTTCTATTGATTTTAATTGCATATTGTGTTTTGTCCCTATGGGTTCGATATTCGGGGTTTAATTAAAAAGTCATATATTACTTAATAATGATACATATACTTGCGTAGTATATCATAATTAAATATAATAATGGCATTCTTATTTGCTTTGAAGTCAAGATATTGCCTAGTTGTTACTGGTGATCAAGTGTTTAACATCATTGAAAAGTTATATGTTAAGAAAAATTAAGAATATATCCGCATACATTGTACTGTCATATAAAATTGGGATTAAGTTTTTGGTGCCGTTGTCGGGGAAAAATATAAATTTTTTGAAGAAATTTTTAAAAGGCAAATTTCTATTTTTAGAAAATCTTATTTAAAATTTTGATTTATTATAGAAATATTTTAGTGTTGTTTTTTATATAAAGTTCTTATTTCTGTGATTTTATATTTTATGTTTTCATAGTAATGTATGTGTAGTTCAGGTTCTCAAGACTAGTGCCCTACAATTCTAAATTAGAGAGAGCTATTAAAAAAATTTTAAAAATAAAAAATATAGAAAAATACAAAAAATTTCAAGAAATGACAAACAAAAATCATCAAAATGTTGAAATTAATCAAGAGTTTAGACTTTCAAGAGATTATGTAAACTCTACAGTGGATGAACTTTATTGTAGTATTCAAAAACCTATTGTAGTGGCTAATTCATTTGAAATTTAACCTGTTATTACCAAATGGTATTAAATAATCAGTGTGGGGGAGCACCAACTGAAAATTCAAATTTACATTGTGCCAATTTTCTAAAATTGTGTGCTACATTTAAATATGATAGTGTATCAGATGATGCAATAAGACTTAGACATTTCCTTTCTCACTGAGGGAAAATGCTAAGATATTGTTACATTCGTTAGCACCTGATCTACCAAACATGGAGTGATTTAGAACTATCAAGGTAGTAGTAATTATAGACCTACTTTTCCTTTCAGTTTTATCAGTAATCCATAATTCAAGGAGAAAAAATTGTCTATAGAGGAAGTGGTGTTACAAATAGAAAATCGGTTATAAATTGAAGGAGCTACAATTAGAAATATTGAGAATCAATTGGGACAAATAGAAAATTCATTAAGTAATAGATTCCAAGGAACACTTCCAAGTAAATTAGAAGTAAATCCAAAAGACTAGAATAAAGAGCAAGTAAAAGTCGTTCAACTTAGAAGCGGAAGAGAGTTGGAAGGTAGAGTTCAAAAAGAGATTAAAGTAAAGAGAGAAGAAATTGAAAAGCCTGAAGAGGATGCTTCGAAAGGTTTAGAGAGACCTATTTCTCCACATACAGTTGGTTTAGAAAAACCACTACCTCCATTTCCTCAGAGACTTCATCAACAAAAGTTGGATAATCAATTTTCAAAATTTTTGGAAATCTTTAAGAAGCTTACAATTATTATTTCATTTGCTGAAGCCTTAGAACAAATGTCACGCTATGTGAAGTTTATGAAAAATATTCTTAACATGAAAAGGAAGTTCGAAGATAACGAGACTGTTCCACTTAGTGATAAGTGCAGTGTTATAATTTAGAAAAAGCTTCCTGAAAAGCTTAAAGATCCTTGTAGCTTCACAATTCTATGTGCAATATGAGACAGATTTTATGGGAAAGCTTTATGTGATTTAGGTGCAAGCATTAACCTTATGCCATTATGAATATTTAAAAGATTGGGATTAGGAGAAATATCCCCTACTACTATAACTCTGCAGTTAGCAAATCGTTCAATAACCTATGCTATGGGAGTTATAGAAGTTGTTTTAGTGAAAGTGGATCAATTTATCTTTCTTTTTTATTTCATTATGCTAAATATTGAGGAAGATAAGGAGATACCAATCATTTTTGGGAGACCTCTCCTAGCTAGAGGAAGAGTAACGATAGATGTGCAGAAAGGGGAATTAATTATGCGCGTCAATGAACAATCAATTACTTTTAATATTTCCAAATCAATGAAGTATCCTGCAAATAAGAAAGATGATGAATGTTACAAAATGGATGTAATAATATATATGAGTGAATGTCATTTTAAAACAAATTTTGAAGAGAAATATGAAATGAAAGAGTTAGAACATGATCCCCGATATGTGCTTATATGCAACAGTATAACAATAATTCTGATTATATTTTTCACTTATATTTCTTTATTTCACAACAAAACCAAAAACTTGATCTTGAAGAAAAATAAGAATTTAACTTTTAATTTATATACATTGGGATAGTACGCAAGTATACGTATCGTTATCAAGTAATATAGGACTTTTTGATTAAGACCTAAATGCCGAACCTACAAGGAAGATATGCAATATGCACTTTTCGGAAAACTTTCTATTTTTAAAAAGATATTTATTTAAACTAAAGACATTTTCGTAGTAAAGAAAATTTAAATATTTTTGGTAATTTTAATATTTTGACAAAAATAGGACAAACTTAAAAAGATAACTTGAGTTTTTATAGAAGAAAAGCACTAAATATGAAAATATCATTCTCCTTATCATGAATCAGTAATAAGTAGAAGAATTATGTTGTGGAAGTATGCATATTGTGTTGTGCCAAATAGTAGAAATAATATTCTTTACCCTTACTAGAGATGCTATAAAGAACATTGGCTAATTTAAAGTTAGAATTGTTCTGAAGACCAGCTAGGTAGGGAAGATACTAGCTCTCACCCTAGACTTCCCTCAATTCCCTCCACCTGGGGGTGTTGACCTCACTTTTGGTTGAGACTTAGTTTTTCCTCTTTAGTAGCCTAAAGTGTAGCCATAGGACTTTCCTATTGACTATTCTTAGAAAACTAGAAAAGGAACCCTCACCATTAGATATTCTACACTCCTCTCCACTCAACTTGAAGTTCCACATATTGATCCTAACTTCTAGCACTTAGTATATTGGGTCATTATGGGGGAGCTCAAGGAGAGTCACCCTTAGGACTGCTGGACCTTAGGGTTGACCCTGGGTATTGGTCTAGGGCTTAAGGCACATACTTGCATTCACAACCATAAAGCTTCTAGGCTTTGGTCCCTTGATACTTTTGGGAGGCTCATGTAGGTGGTCCGCTAAATCCACTAGCCCTAGGCTAGGGTTTGGCTAAGACCACTACATAGAGAACCTAAAATGATGTTTCCATTGGTCCATGGCTTATTAATAATGTCTGGTAGCTCAACTTTACCAATAAACCCAACCTAGTCTTTTGCCCCTAAACTCCCCCAAAATACCTAAATACTCTTAGAACCCCAAATTTGGCCAAAATTCCCAAATTTGCCCAAAATACTCAAGTTGGTTTAAAAATCATTTCAAACTCCTTGAAAACACCCAAACTACCCAAAATCACCAAAATTGACCAAATTACCAAAATGCCCCCTCCTTAGCCCAAAATTCCAAAAATTCCAAAAAATCTCAAAAATTCCCAAAACCTACCAAATATTTCCAATTTCATTTTTCTCAACTACCACATGACCTAATTTGGCCAATTTGACCATTTTTGATTAAAAAAAACCCCAAATTGCCCTTTAAAGGCCCATATTCCCCTCAGATCACCTCAAATGTTTATCAAATTGGTCTCAATTTACCACAATATCAATTCTAAACTCAAATTCACTCTTCATATGACCAATAAAAACTAAATCCAATCCCAATTGGTCCATGATTTGAACCCAATTTTGATTTAGATCAAAACCCCAATTTTGGCCCCATGACTTTGTTCCACCAAATTGAACCCATGGCCCCATGATTTGAACCCATTTCAAACACCTTGACCTTCAATTGGCCTTGGTAAAGCCTTAATTTTATTTGATTTCAACCTAAGTCCAAAAAGCCCCAAATTTGTCCCAAATTGGCATGTCTCAAAATCTCACCCAATTTGATGGCCTTAGCCCCAATATTTCCACTCCATTCCTTCATGAGAAATATTCACAACATCTCTATTGATCATTTGAACAATTCAATTTAGACTTAGCCCAAGGATAGCCTAAAATAGACCCATGTCTAGCCCAACATGCCCAAATTGACCAAATTTCAAAAATCCTTCAAATTGACCCTCCAATTGAACTCAAAATCATTTCCATTCTTCACAAAAAATCTTCATAACAATCATTTACAAAATTTTGATCAAACAATTGGGCCACATGACATGTCTAGACTAGCCCAAATCTAAGCTTTGATCACTTGAACCCACATTGAACCCATGAACTAAAGCTAGCTTAACTGTCCCAAAGTCACCAAATTAATGACTTCACAACCATCAGTTGGAAGCTAGTGGCCAGCCTAAACCTCTTAAAACCACATAAAATAAGGCATGGACCAAAGTTGCCCTAAATTAAGGGATATATTTTCCATATTTTCTTAGGCTTAAGATATCTTTGCCAAAACAATACCTCATTGCATTAAATTATTGTGACATATTCCCCTGGGTTCCTTTAGCTCCTAGCCACCTCCCCCTGCCATGGCCGGCCGACATAGTCACCAGAGAAGCCAAAACTGACGGCCACCCCTCTTGAATTTTACCCAAGTCAAACCCAGAGACCACCTCACTCAAATCAAATGATAGAGCTCCTCTGCACTCCACCCAAGCATGACAATGCACCCAAACATTGGCCCTGAGAGCCACCCCTTAACAATTTTTATAAAAACTCACTCCATGGACATGGAAGGTGTGATGAAATTTTCTCAGAGAGATACCTCTAAATCACTCCTTGAGCATCCTTGAGACCTCCACAACTCATTACAATCACTCTATTTCCCTGATTCCCCCTGTGTAACCCTAATTTTGAGCTTGAAAATTAGGGCAGAAACATGACATCCCTTAAAACTCCACCAAACTCCAATTATTTGTGCCCACACCTTCAAAATAGCAAGAGAAGACAAAGCCCCATCAAATTAGTCTCTGAATTTGTCTCTAGCATAGCTCTATAACAACACCTGAAATTGACCTTGGTTTAATTTGGTCTAAGCATTTCACCAAGACCAAAGGCTCAATCCCTAGCCTCCATGGACCCCACGAATGAGCCAATAACCTCTGATTGAAGCTTCACTTTTCAGAGCCAATGTATAAAACTTCTCCTCCTTTTGAGCCTATTTGAACTCTCCATCTATTTTAAGTTGATTTCATGGCATCATAATTGTATGGGTATGTTCCTCAAGTCTAGAAGAGCATTTAAAAAAAATTCATTTAATTTGGATAAGAAATGAGGGAGATATCAAGCTTAGAAGATGAACGGTTCTCGAGCTAGCCTATCGAGGATGATGATGGAGCACCATTCAATCAGGCGTGTATCAGATGGACGATTGAGATCAAGCCGGACAGCGCTTCGAAACATAAGCCGCGGGCCGAGTCACCGCTGAGGTGGAAGGCGGCGTCAAATGAGAGCGCGCCGCGTGGTGCTTTGGAGCCTCTGTAGATTGATGTAGCACCACACTTTTAAATAGATATGGACTTTGGAGCCTCTGTAGGTTGATGTGGCACCGCACGTTTAACTTCAATAGTCCATACCTTGGTGTAGAAAAATCACAAAAAATAAAATAAAAATACCCTCTTGCTCAGTGAACAGAGGAAAATAATGTGGATTAAATTTTATGTCCATTTGTTGCATGTTTGATATTTTAAAAATCTATTGGGGTTAGAAATCTTTTGATTCTTCATGCATATATGCATTTAATCATAGCTTAGATTTTTTGCATGTTGCAGCCTCTGTCAAAAGGAACACTCCCTGATTTTTCCAAAGTCAGAGGAGGTCCCTAGACAGAGAATCATATTTTTTAAGTTTATGTGCATTATTTTATTAAATTAATTATGGAAATTAGCATGTTTTTTAGAAAAATCCAAGAAAATTTTGGAAGGTTTATGATGAGTAGAGAACCTTTAGAAAAATTTCTCATGAGCCAAGTCATTCAAAATACACCTAATCTTTACAAACCCTAAATCACTAAGATAATTAATTTTGAAAAATACAAACAAAAAAATAATTTGATTTTTAATCTCCACTATTGTTTATGTTCTAGAACTCACCATAAGTTGATTTTTAAAGATAAATATCATTTTAACACTTAAATGATTTTTTTAAGAAAATCAAAATATAACTCAAAAATCTATAAAAACTTATTTTTTGAGTTCTCTCTGATCAGGGATATTTTCTAAAAATAAAATGGTATTTAAAATAAAAACTTGATTTTTAGCATTTTTTTAATATTTTAATAATTAAATATCCATAAAAATCACAAAAATAATAAAATTCATAGAAATTTTTTAAATTGCTTCCTAAGTACTTAGGAACAATTGGAATATTTTTCCTGATTTTTTAAAATAAAGATATTGTATTTTCAAGCTAAAAAATAATTTTTAAAGGCCAAAAATGTATTTTCACCAAAATAATTTCAATAAAACAAATAAAACTGAGAAAAATATAAAATTTTCTCTTATGGGTTCTCTGAACTCAGAAAGATTTAAAAAAAATAAAAAACTTAATTTTCCCCATTTAAAATATTTTATATTTAATAAATACCCTAGAAATTAAAATAATTCTAATAATTCAAATAAAATTTAAAAAATCATGAAATTTTGTCCAAATGGTTCTCTAGTCTAGGTCTACCTTCAGAAAATATTTCAAGATATTAAGCTTCACCTTGGTCAAGTTAGCAAATTTTCTTTGAAAATTACCATTTTTGCATGAAAATAATTATAGAAATTAAATTAAATTTTAAAAAACCACATTTTCTCCTCTGATGTCTTAATTGACCCATGAATGAGGTAGGATAAAAATTTTAAAGTCATTTGTATTGAATTTGACAAATTATGAAGTATTAGAGCCTTAGGGGCAAATGTGTAAATTTGGAAATTTAGCATTAATTAACATTTGGGCTTAATTTAAGGAGGGAAATGGGTAACCTCTGGTCTTAATTAGTTTATTTAGATGTTTGAAATACACAAAATTAGTTGGTAGAAATCATCCTCACTTTCTTAATTAAAAGGATAAGTTAATAACTTTCTATATTATTAAAATTTGGAAGTTTATTAAATTAAGATAAACCTAGGACTTAGGTGTATGACTTTTGAAGTCATTAATTTATCAATTTAATACCCCGATTTGATTTTGAAATGAAATTCAAACAATGAATCATGATCACCTAAAGCTTAACCTTTTCAAAATTAATTAAGACACTCACCTAGGTCTTAAGAGCTTAGTAGTAATCTAAGTTAAATTAAGACTGATTAAATGAGGATTAGAAAAAAAAAATACAATTAAAATTAAAACATCTTTCAAACACTACAAGCCCAATTAGAACCAAAATTTGGCTAAGTGTTCCAACAACACTAAGTTGCCTCTTTAAGGGTCTTCACCCATATAATCTTCAAAATTAAATTACAAATGCTAATTACCTTACTTATAGGGATAATTGAGACATCAATGTTCATTGAGCATTAGGGTGTTCCTAAGATGAATTATTAAGCAACATAATAAGTTTAAATGAGCTCGAGACTTTTTAATAGGTGATAAGAGGGAAGCATGGACCTGTTTCTTCCTCTTAACCTGTTGGATACCTCAAAGGTTTACTAAACTCAATATGCTTTACTTAACAAAATTATCCTTAATTAAACTCCTAAGGACCCACCTACGGGTGTAAACGGGTCAAACACGAGCGAGCCATGCTCAGCTGGGTTTTGGCTCGTTTATATTTCGAGCTCAAAAAGTGTGTTCGTGTTCGAATCGTTTGCTTAACGAGCCGAACACGAGCTGTTCACGAACAAAGAGTCCTATTAACAAACCTAATTATGTAGCCATAAGACAATAAGGGTTTGAACAAGATTTTAAAATTATTATTTATATTAAAACATCATTTGAATCTAATTTAATAATTTTTATTCTATTTTCTTAATCAATATTTTAATNATATATATATATATATATATATATATATATATATATATATATATATATATATATATATATATATATATATATATATATATATATATACATACACTTGATGAGTAATATTTCGATCCAAAATGAGCCGAACACGAACGAACACATCTTAGTTCGTGTCCAGCTTGTTAACTTATCGAAAAAAATTAACGAGCCGAACACGAGCTTCTTAACGAGTCGAACACGAGCTATTTTGACAGCCCTAAACCCACCAATATATGACCTAGGGTTAGGTAAGTCGTCAAAATTTTACTTCCCTGTTTCATATGAACTACCCTCACATGCATTTTTAGTTTCTGGTGGTGGAACGAGAAGACTCGCTAGGCAAGCTTTTTACAGTTTTCAGCGTTGTTTTTCTTGTATTTTCATACTATACTTTTATACCTGCAAAACTTGCATGCTAAATAATGTTGTCACCCTGCATGAAAACTAAAACTATCAGGATAGCCACAAAACCAAAACCAAAAATAAAACTAAAATCAACTAAGATAAAATTCACCGTCACAACATTCAAAATATAAAACAACTCAAAAGTTAATCACAAACATTACACAAAACTACAATTGCAACTAAATTATAATGTCTCTATCGGATGATCGAGAAATCCTTGGAGGAGGTAACCTACGGTTGCTAAAGAGGCTTCCCATGTTTTAAATGAAATTATGTAACTCATTAAGTTGAGTCAAGTAAGTTCGTTTGGACTAAGTGAATTCAATAGAAAATAGTTGAGCCGGAACGAGGGAACTGTAGGATCCTAATCGGTGTCACTCTAATCAACTTTAACATGCCCCCACAAAATTTAAATAAATACAGTCATAGGGCCACCATATTTGACATCATAACTTGACACACTAGAAAACTCAAACTCGTAACGACAAGGAGCTTGGAGCTAGGATGGTGGGCAACACGACCATCTTCAACTGCAAAACCTGTCTTCCCCAGCTAAGACAATCTTCCATCCTTAGATATAAACAACAAAGCCATAGGTCTTTGAGGTTGTTTGCTTATGCAATGTAAATTCTCACCTTATCTTTAAGCCTTTTGTATAGCCCTGATATACAGTATAAGCCCTAATTCGTCTTAGGATTCCAAGGTTGACGTTTGTCACAACCTAAATCCTCACATCTTTCAGGCTATTTGTATGATCGTTTCACATAAATGTAAGCCCTAACTAATGAAATTGGCAAGATGAAACACCTAAATATTTCTTCTCAAAACTAAAGCCAAACATTAGGATAGCTTGGGAAGTCACCGAGCTTCTCCTCTAGATCCATGACATCCTCTAGTTCTTCCTTCTTTGGACTTTACAACAAAATGTTCCAAATTTGAACCAATCCCCTTCCACACCTCTACATGTGATCTCATTGAAAAGTTCTACCCTTTGAAACTCCTTGAAGATAATACTTCCTAATTTTTATTGAGAATTTTCTTAAATGACTTTGTTCATTTAGGAAGTAATTAACTATAGGGGCTTACCCTTATAAGAAGCATGTCCAAACCCGGCTTAATATAAACTCTATTTAATTCTTTATATTAAATAAGGGAACTTGTCGGCAAATATAAAGGTTTCGCAGACCAAACAAATGTCATATATTCCTTAGTTTATTTGATCTGGCCTCATCCTCAAGTCTTGTGTTTATCCTTCAGAATAGATATAGGATTTGAGGTACAACGCTCTTTCATTTAAACTATGAAAAATATGAGGTCAGTTTGATTTCATATTTTTCTAAAACTAAATATATATGTAAATTAAAACGTCCTTCCAAAGCGAGTGACGAGATTTTGATTTTGGTGACCGACAACTTCTTACGGGCAACTCCTCCAACCAAAAATAGCACCGAAAGCTTCTGGCGACTCTGCTGGGGACAAGCTTTTCTCTCCATAAAAATCAAGAAATATTATCTTCACACATCAGTAATGTGTTCATGTCCCTCTTGGTCCAAGTTAGCCTTCTTCTGTTGGCATACTTTACCCATTTATGTCTTGGTAAAGTACGACTAACTCCTTGGACTTCAGGACTATCTGTTCAACCATCTTTGAACAGAGGGGTTCTATAAGGACTCTTTAAATTTTCACGTGGGGTCGGACCCGCAATAAGTGTGTCGGTGGAGTAGTTCCAACTAGCATTATTTGTTTGTAAATAGGTCCCGCACTGGGTTTTAAACATTTCACATCTCCCTTCCAAATTTGATTTGCTATTATGCAAATTAAACCAAATCGTGTTGTGCTGCGTACACTTTAAAAATTCTCCTATATTAATTAAATTTTCCACCTTTTAATTTTTCTCAAACAAAATTTTAAAAAGATACCCATAAATTAAGACCCACCCGATCTACAAATCAACCTCTACTTTTAGTGCTTGCACTAAAAATTATGAGGTTCTAGCCATATAACTAACCCCAAAACCTTTTGTTTTGAAGCCTGTTATAATAGCCTCCCTGACGCTGACCTTTTCCTACAACCTTCCAACAAGCCACGAAGCCCGCAACCTTGCTCCTATCATCAAATTTGGAGCTGGATTTGAAGATCTCGAGGTCATCCTCGGGAAAACCTCATTTGTGGAAATGAAGATTGCCGCACTGGCAATACAGGAACCGTCTACAGAGTTCAACCTGAACTGCCTTCAAGTCTTCCCTGCCTGCAAGAAGTTTAAAGTTACTGTCGTCATGACACCCGCCAAATCTGCTATCCCTACTACTGCTAAGGGGAAAGAAGTAATGATTATTGAGGATCCAATTGAGGGATTAACTGTCCCACCACCCGTGTTTGAAATCGGGTCAAGTTCAAGGACTGTACCGCTGACTCGAGCTCAAAAGAGGAACCGCAACAGAAGAGTTCGGAGGGCCATCAAAGCCCAGGCTCCCAAGGAGGCACCCGTTGAGGAGGAGCTTCATAAGATGAAGTGTTGTCGGAAATTCTATCCTCTGACAGATACCAATGGAAATGAGAGTGTCCGGAGAATCAACGCCGCATTATCACTACTTTATGGACATAGTGTGGAGAGAAAGAAGTTCACTCCTATCACCCGAGTCAGTGCAGTTTTTAAAGGGCTAGCTACCAAAGAAGGATGTTTAGTTAGTGAGTTACTTAAATGAGTGGGACATAAAATTTCCCCTCTCATGAAGAAGGAAATTTTGAAGAATGTCAAGTCTGCTAGACAGTCTCACAAGAAAACTGGAGTGCCACCTACTCGCATCCCCGTTTGGTTCCGTTTAGGGAATAGAGTTGATACCAGAGTGATTACTACCGATTATACCGCCACTAGGACCGCAGGTCATCAACCGATTAAGTCGACACTGGGTCCGAAAATCTTACCCATCACTCATTATGGAGATATTCCTACAATTTCAAAGGCAAAGACAAAACGATTACCTGACACTGTATCCAATCTACACCATGGGGAGCATAATTTTTCTCGACATTCTAATGTTTCAACTAAGACACTCCGTCTTGAGACATCATCGTCAAAAAAGAAAAAGGTATGGGTACCCAAGGTCACTGCACTAATACAGTTCGGTGAGCCCGCGGGACAAGAACTTGGAATGAAGCCAGGGTTTGAAATATCTGCCATCGTCGCAACAATAGCCAGCGAGATGAAGGAACAAAAAGAGGAGGTTCATCGGGGTCCTCCAGATCTTAAAGAGATCAAGGAATCGATAATTGAAGAAAAAGTTGAGAAGCTTAGGATCGAGATTTCTGAGTTAGATCGAGAGCATGGAGTCTTCATCGATAGTAACAATGAAAATTTTGATTACAATGATTACCTGAAGGAAGATTTCATAGATGTCCATGTAATTGAAACCAGAGCCGCCACATCTGCAAGCAAGACTCAACCTCACACTGAAGAGAACACTGTAGATGAGCTGCGTAGGGTCATGCTCCTAAGGGATGAGCAAGTTAGTCTACTGGAGAAAAGAAGAGAAGAAATGGCCGCATCCATGATTCCCATGGCCGCTATTCAAGAGAAATCACAAGCGCCGCAATTGGCTTCTCCAGAGATCAATCAACCGGAGATCATACACATCACAGATGAAAGAAGAGAGTTTACTTCAGCAAACAAAGATGAGCAACATAGAAAGGGTTCTTCATCAGGTGCTATGCCAGAGAAAGAGTTCAAGCAAATGGTTGAACAAGTGCGGGATAACTTAACCCAGTCTAAAGGTGGTGCATTGGTTCTAAACGGTAGACCTTACCCAGAGGAATTCGATGTCGTGCCTTTTCCCAAGAGTTTTGTGGCCCCAAACTTTAAGATATTTGATGGGACTGGAAATCCCAGGCAACATATAGCACATTTCCGAGCCAGCTATGGCAACATGAGGAATTGTGAACCTTTACTCTTCCAACAGTTCGTTAGCAGCTTGTCAGGAATTGCTTTCAACTCGTACGCTGACTTATCCAATGTGTCATTTTCTGATTTGGAATAGCTGTTTGTGAAAAGATTTACCGGGGTGCAACATCATGTGTCTATTGGAGAGCTCATGATGGAAAAACAAAAGCCTAGCGAAACTTTGGTGGACTATATTTTGAGGTGGAGAAACTTTAGTATGAAATGTGAACCTCAGCTATAGGAACATCATGCGAATTAGATTCTACTCAAGAGCATACATGGGCTAGTAGCTTTCATGCTCAAGGGACTCACCATCAAATACTTTGAGAAGCTACTCAGTAAAGCCAACAGTCTTCAAGAAGAAATCAAGTACATGGCCACATGAAAAGGCTAAAGTGACCAGAGTGTTCGAAAAGAAATCAGGAGTAGTAGTGACCATTGACAAAGGAAAGCAGCCGATGAAGATATATGCAGAAGATCCTCGCTAGTCTTTGTCATAGTATGCTCAGAAATAGAGTAGTTAATCCAACCAACGACCGCCTCAAGAAGGATCACCTCAAACAAGGGATAAGAAAATGTCCATGTCAGAATGACGTAAAGCGGTGCATTCTTTCAAAGATGAAGCTATACCTAAAATATTCAGAAGTCTGATGAAGAAGTTGAAGTTCAGACTACCAGAACTGAAGAAACCTGAAGAGGTAGATAGGAAGAATGAACTAAATTATTGCCCATACCACTGGTTGCTTGGGCACACTATAGAAGAATGCTTCGTCTTTAAGGACTGGCTCAAGAGGAACCTTAAACAAGGGAACATAACAATCCCAAAAAAATATTTAAGAGAACCTAAAAAAGGTTCCATAAATATGATTTCGGCTGAGCCAATCTCCCAAATCGATCTGTATACTGTAACAGATGGATGGAGTACAACTTGGGATGAACTCAAAAGGTTCTTCAATCAAATACAGGATTCATCGAATCAATCTTCTACAAATAACAAAGGAAGATGAGATGAGGTCTGGAGCAGATCATCCAAGAAAATACTGAACAAGATCCAGTCTGCATTAAGACAAGCTTCCATTCAGAGTCCTCAGCATATCAAGCCCGAGATGAAGGGTTCGTCCGGAGAGCCATCATCATTAAGGATAAAGAAGAGGAAGAAAAGCGTCACTGCACAGATTGATAGCATGGGGGGTAGGATAGGGGCTACCTCTACTAGATTAGTTGTCTCGGATTCGGGGAAGAAAATACTTGAACCCTTGACTTTGTACGATTATCTTTTGGTCTCTCCAGGGTCTTATGAATATAATGATTATAATTTCGCCTACGTTTTAACTTTTTCTAGTGATAACATAACTGATTATGACCAATCTAGCTTTGATCTCGATCCCTAAAATGATCCTTAAATCGTACTTGAGTCTGGTGAACTTGTTGTTAAGTCCAAAGAAGACATCAATGACACCATTTACGACAGCACCGATAGCGAGGAGCCAATTCTTGAGCATCACGGTACATCACTTACCATCAACCTAGATCTTTCCGAAGAAGAGGAGGAAACACTGGAAGATTCAACAATGATATCTCATGAAGAAGAAATTACATAATTTAATTTAAGGAGCTTAAAAGTGTTACCACCAAGAACAACTCCAACAGACAAAGGAAAGCAGATAATGACTCGAGAGGAGATACCCCCACCTCCACCAGTGGAAGAACTACATGATCAAGAAAAAATTGGAGGATAATACAAAATAGACTACAATGTGCTAGCTCATCTTAGGAAGTTGTCGGCCCAATTAAGCATCTACAACGCTCTGATCCTATCAATGGAGATGAGAGAGTCTCTGGTTACAACTTTGCTTGACCCAAAAATTTGCTTAGCTCAGTTGGCCAGCACATCCTTAGATGAAGTTTGTTCGTTGAAAGAATAGCTTGGGGTAACCTTCACAGATGAAGACTTGCTACTCGGTACCGCCGAACATAACCGTCCACTCTACATCTCCGTCACATGGGTAGATTTGTGTTGTTTAGAGTTTTAGTAGATCCTGGAGCATCTCTTAACTTGATGAGCCTACGAACATTGGCCTACTTGGATATTGAAACGCAAGAACTTACGTACATTAAAATGATGTTAAGAAGATTCAACCAAAAGGGAGAAATAGCCCTTGGATCATTTACATTACTTATGAAGGTTGGAGAACTCAGTGACAACCGCTAAATTTCATATCATCGATGCAGACCTCTTTTAACGCTCTACTGGGTCGACCATGGATTCATGAACACAATACGATTTCATCATCTCTACACCAGTGCATCAAATACTGCAAAGATGGTCAAGAAAATTGCATTAAAGGAGACCTACAACCATTTTTGGTGCATGAAGTTAGAATCCATGAAGATGCTACCTACTATGCGCCTTCAAAGAAGACTATCTTTTCTTGTGAAGTTATCACAAAAAAAAGATGAAGATTTAGAATAATTACAAAGAGGAGGCCATTCAACTCCACCTCAGCGATCCTTCACCGCTCTCTTACAACTATTGGTGAAGGTTCTTTTAGTTCACACACCCAAGGTCGAGGCCGGGGACGTGGATGAGGAAGAATCAACTTAATCATTGAACAAACTAGGCCAACTATCAATATTGGTGATGAAGACAGTTCTAAAGACGAGATAATGATGACAAAACAGAAGAAACCTCTATACGAGATATCCCTAGAAGATACAGAGAAAAATGAATATGAAACAATATATGATCGGATAAACAACTATGTGAATGCTATGACCCTTACTCCGATTCTCCCTTAAAAGATCAAGAGTTTAGAGTTCAAGGAAGTCTGTAGTGTTTGTATAAATCCGATCAAATTTTATCGTGCTTCTACCTTTACTGGGCTTGAAAAACATGTAAATTTGGATGATGATCCTAATGAATTAATGGAATCGCCTTTTGGTTACTTCTTGCCTTGTGTTCAAAAGTTAATTCAACAGGGACACTTACCAAAACAAATGCCAAAAAATAAATTTCAAATTTTTAAAAAACTATGGAATGTTAAAAGTTGAACTCCAAATTCAAAATAAGGTCTCAGATTTGGTACAGTCGGATCAATCGATGATTCTGAATTTTGCATGGTTGTTACTAGTGAGTTAGAGGAGGATTGCCTCGATATAGAGGATGACTCTACTAATCAACTAATAGAAGATGCTCCCTCAGAATTTGAGGAAATCAAATCTACTATTAATGAATTGAAAGAGATTAACCTCGGGATTGAAGAACAACCCCAACCTACATTTATAAGTTCTCTACTAAATGATGAAAAATCTTCAGAATTGATCAAACTATTAACATAATTCAAAGATTGCTTCGCATGGAGCTACGATGAAATGCCAGGACTGTCAGTAGAGATTGTAGTTCAAAAACTTGGGGTGGACAAGAATATAACCCAGTAAAATAAGCTCCCAGGAGAATGCGCCTCCAAATAGAACAACAAGTCATCGCCGAGGTGAAGAAATTAGGAGATGCCAACTTTGTAAAAGAAGAACAGTACCCCACATGGTTAGCTAACATTGTACATGTTAAGAAGAAAAACAAATAGATCTGTGTTTGTGTCGACTTCAGAGATTTGAATAAGGCATGTCGAAAAGACGAGTTTCCGCCACCAATACCATAAATGATGGTGGATATAGCTTCAACACATGAAATTTTCTCCTTCTTGGATGGATCGTCAGTATACAACCAAATTAAGATGGCTCCCAAGAATGCAACACTTACAACCTTCAGAACACCCATTGGAATTTTCTGCTACAGAGTGATGCCGCTCGACCTAAAGAACACCAAAGCAACATATCAGCGCGCAATGAAAAAGATTTTTTATGAGCTCATCCATAACCAAGTAGAATGCTACGTGGATGATTTGGTCGTCAAAAGTAAATAAAAAATAGCCCATTTGCATGATTTGAGGAACGTGTTTGAACAGTTACGATGATATGACCTTAAAATGAATCCCTTAAAGTGCGCATTTGGCGTTACCTTTGGGAAATTTCTGGGATTTGTTGTCCGTCATCGGGGAATCGAAATCAACCAGAATAAAATTAAAGCTATCTTAGAAATGCCTCGTCCTCTTAAAGACGCTTTATCTCTAATCTCTCAAGTAGGTGTCAGCCTTTCTTGACATTAATTAAAAAGGATGCCAAATTCATTTGGGAATAAAAATGCAGCGGGTCTTTGAGCACGTTAAATAATATTTAATAACACCTCCTAACTTGGCAGCCCCTATCCCAGGGAAACTGTTGATACTTTATACCGCGGCTTTATATGACTCTCTTGGAGCCCTCTTAGCCCAAATCAATGATGAGGGTAAGGAAAATGCACTCTACTACTTGAGTCGTCGCCTAATACCGACGGAAATAAGGTATCCACCTATTGGGAAGCATTGTCTGGTGTTAATTTTTGCCACTCAAAAGCTTAGAAATTACATGCTTTCTCATAAGATTACCCTAATCTCGAAAGTTAATTTGTTGCAATATCCGATGACCCGAGCAACACTTTCCAAAAGTCTAGCAAGATGGTCAATGAACTTTTTGTAAATTGATATAACTTTTGTTCCCCTTCATGTTATCAAGGGACAAATACTAGCAGACTTTCTTGCTGCACACCCACACCCACTGCTAGTTAGATCCGCTGAAAAATGTACTTCGATGGCACTTCATCAACCAAAAAAGATAAAGGATCGGGCACATTTATACCAGGAAAAGCAAAGATCGGTTTGATCTTTATCACACCAGATAAGGGTATGTTGAGGTTCTCATACCACCTCACAGAGCCGTGCACCAACAATGAAGCAGAATTTGAAGCTTTAATCACCGGATTAGGAATGACAATCTCAATGGATATAATGAACATTGTCATCTATGACGACTCCTAACTTGTCATCCAGCAAGTCACCAGACAATATAGAATTCTGAAACCAAGGTTAGCAGAATACCATTAGTACATGATGAAGCTCCTAGATCAGATTCCCGATGTGACTTTCTATTGGATTCTTAAGGGAGATAATACCCATGCCGACGCTCTAGCAAAACTTGCTAAAGAAATGACATGTCCCCTAGAGGTTTCCATTGAACTCACAGTGCAAGGAAAACGAGTCTTGTCTCAGATCGACCTAAAAACTCTACACAAACTAATAAAAGAAGAGGCAATAGATACAGTTGCAGACATCAATGAAGATGGGTGCAAGCCAATAATATAATATTTGCATACTAGAAAGCTGCTAGAAGACAAGGCTGAGGCAAACCACATCACAATAAGCTCTATGTATTACATTCTAATGGGAAACGTTCTATACAGAATATCATTCGACCAGATGTGGCTATGGGGTTTGAGCAGAGCCGAAGTACAGAATATTGTCAAAAACGTACATGCCGGATTGTGTGGCACTCATTAGTCAGGTGACCAAAGGAAAATATGTTGAGATTTTCACACCTATTTTTTACTATTTTTAATGATATTGCACTTTAAAGAAAGGTATTTTTGATGTTTTGTTGCAGGAATGATGAATTAGGGTCAATGGAGCAAAAAGATGCAAAAAGGAGTGAATTTGGAGCAAAAAGGACCAAAATGTGGAGAATTGCACTAGGGCACCGACGACGCCATCGAGACAAATTCTCTAGAAGGCCACCGACGGTGCAATCAAGGCCGCCGACGGTGGGATCGACGGTTATGTGACATGTACAATGGATAAGGCCAGATTTTGGAGGGGTGCGTAGGCAACTCTTGGGAAAACTCATCCACATCTTTAAAGAGAACATTTTGGCCAAAAATGAAGAGAGGGGAAGAGACTTTTGGAGTCCTGGAGGTTAGATAGGTTCCATTTATGTGTAGAGAGCTTGCTAGAGCGTGTAATTGTGAGGAATTTTTCGAGAAATTGTAAGAGTGGAGGGAAAGTGAGAGATTTCTTCCTCCTTGCTACTTCAAAGAGGAATTCTGTGTGCTGTAAAGAAAGGAAGAGATTCAGAGGAACTTCGAGGAGTATTTTTGGGGAGAAATTTAGAGATAAGTTATTTACTTGTTATAGTTTGTATGGCTTTGATTTTATATATGAATTCCAAGTTGTGTTGTGCTTTCCCCATGAGTTCTGAGTAGTTTTCTCTGTCTTTCTCCTTGTCTTGAGCTTTGTGAAATGATGATTTTAATTGGTGAAGCCATGAAAATGTTTAAGAAATTGTGATGATCTTTTCACTTTGATCTTAATTTCTTTCAATATGGCCAATTGAATTGTTAAAATATGTTGAGTTTTACAACTAAAGTGAAGATTACATCCAAGATTCAGGGAGGTCAAAGCCCTTGGAAGTTAAGTTCAAATAAATAGGGAAATATTATTATCAGGAGTAGAATTGGAGATTTTAGAGTGGCAGAATAAAATCCCTAACTCGGTCCTATCATTTGGATGCTGATGTGTAGATGTTAGCCCTCGGGTGAGGGGAACGTGGGAGCTCCGAAGTGAGAGTTGGTATCCTCCCAGCCTAGCCGCAGAATCAGTAAAAAAGCATAGGATTAGTCAATGTTCTTTATGCCTCGACCAAAGGGTAAATAATAGGTATGCTTCTATTTTGCACAATATAAATTGAACTAATTCATTTTATCCATTCATTATAATTTCTTGGCAAGGAGAATGATGTTTTGTTATATATTGAATATGACAATTAAACGTTATTCTCTATAATTAGTTACTATCCAAATTATCTACTTATTTCAACTGCCTATTAGTGATAGATAAGCAACTTGAACGTTGTCGTAGTTGAAGTATTACTTTTTATTAAATCTTAGTCCGTAGTATTCTATTTCTCCCTGTGGGATCGATATCTAGGACTCCATTAGAGCCCTATATTACTTGAGCGATACATATACTTGCATTGACAAATTTGACTTTAACATTATTGAATATTATATCTATACATCTTTATTAAATCAAACATATATATATAAAGTCGCAGTCAAGTTTTTGGCATATTTGCTGGAATTTAAATCTTCTAGTAGCATCATCAAATTCTTATAATTGTTCATTTACAAAAAGGTCGGTCAAGTTTTTGGCGCCGTTTCCGGGGAGAATTTTAAGAGTGACGGACATATTAGAATTATTAAAAAGTTTTTACTTAAATTGCAACGTATCTATATATTTATATCTTTATATTTATATTTTTAATTATATTATTGAGTACTAACTTTAAATTGTATGCGCAAATTTGGACATGAAAATCTTATACCATATGATTCGGAATTAGAACGAAATGTAAGAAAAATTAGAAAATTAAAAAGAAAACCTAGAAATTATGATACAATGGAAAACATTATGAATGAACACCAACCTAGACCCTTAAGAGATTATGCAAATCCTAAAGCAGATGAAATTCACTTATCTATCCAAAATCCTGATGCAGCTGCTAATTCATTTGAGTTTAAACATGCTATTATCCAAATGGTACAAAACAATCAATTTGGAGGTACACCAAATGAAGATCCTAACTTACACCTCGCTAGTTTTTTAGAACTATGTGCTACTTTTAAATATGATAGAGTCTCAAATGATGTTATTAGACTTAGACTTTTTCCTTTTTCACTGGGGATAAAGCTAAGGTTTGGTTAAACTCGTTAGCACCTGGATCTATTAGAACTTGGGGAGAGCTATAACATAAATTTCTATCAAAATATTTCCCTCCATCCAAAACTGCTAAACTAAGAAATGACATAACATCGTTCTGTCACATTGATGGAGAGTCAATATATGAAGCTTGAGAGAGATTTAAAGATAGTCTTAGGAAATGCCCTCATCATTCGTTACCAGACTGGTTA
>NEWO01000242.1:738644-765994 GCA_003013225.1 Phalaenopsis aphrodite | reverse complement strand
ATTTTCTGTACCTGAAACCAAAAATATACAAAATACATTCTTTTAAAGTGTAATATCATTAAAAATCACCAAATATAGACATTAAAAGAATATGAAAAATTGCACATTTTTTAGGTGTATTAAGGCCACCTCATCCTATTTGAAGTTTAGAGCCTCTCTGCCCTTCACATAGGCAACACTTTTCACCCATACATTGGCCCATAGAGCCACCCTAAGCCATTTTTATAAATCCTCAACCTCCATGGCCATGGAAGGTGTGCTGAAAATTTCTTAAGGATACCCTCTGAAATCACTCCTTGAGCTTCCTTGAGACCTACACAGTGCAAACCAACCACTCAATTTCCCTAATTGTCGGAGTTACATTTTTGAGCTCAAATCCTTATTGGAGACAGGACATTCTTCACCACACCTCCACGGTGCACCAAATCTAAACTAAACTCATCCACACCATCACCACACTGAACTAAGACAAAGCCCTATCAAATCCCCCTCATACAGAGCTTCTAAGATAGCTCAAGACCAAAACCCAAATCTGGCCTTGAACGAATTTGGGTCTAGACCTTTCTTCACGACCAGAGGCTTAATCCTTAGCCTTCTTGGACCTCCACGAATGTGTCGAGCACCTCTGATTAAAGCTTCCCTTCTCAAAGCAAAGATATGGAACTTACGCTCTTCCCGAGCTTATTTTGATTCTCCATTTATTTAGAGTTGATTTAATGGCATGTTTATCGTATGAATGTGCTTTTCACACTTAGATGAGTCCATAGGATCAAATCTGAAGTCATTTGGTGGAGAAATGGGGAAGATCTTGAGGTTTTAGAGTTAATGGTTACGGGTTCACTCTATTTGGGGATGATGACGTGGAACCATTAGATTGTGTGTGTATTAAATGAAGGGCTCTAATTGCGCAGGAGGAGAGCGTGATTCATAAAGCAGTGGCTGAGTCAGCGGCTATGTGGAAGGCGGCATCCAACTAGAGTGCGTCGCGTGTGTTTTCGAAGCCGCATAGGATCTAGTCAGCGCCGCATGTTTAAGTAGGAAATTAGGGATTTTTTTAATTAAATAAATAGCCCTAACTTCAAAAATCCATATCTTGGTGTAGAAAAATTACAAAACTAAAATAAAAATACCCTTTTACTTAGTGAATAGAGGAGAATAATGTGGAAATAATTTGAAGTTTATGTGATGCATATTTTATTTTTAATTAATTAAACACTATTTTGAGTCTTTTATTTCTCCACGCATGTATACATTTTACAATGGCTTGAAATTTTGGGATTTTGTTGCATCTGTCTTAGGAAACATTCCTCTTGATAGAGATCCATATTTTTCAAGTTTATGTCTATTCTTTACATAAAATAATCATAATAACTAGCATAATGCTTAGAAAATTCCAGGAAAATTTTGGAAGGTTTGTTAGGGCCAGAAAACCCTTTGAAAATTATTTTATGGGCTAAGTCATTAAGAATACACTTAACCTTCACCAAACCCTAAAATACAAAGAAAATTAATTTGGTAAATATGAATATTTAAATGAATTGTATTTTAATCTCCACTGTAATTTGAAGTTCAGAGAACTATCCATAAAAAAATTCAAAATATTTTGAGCTCATTTGGTAACTCAAATTGATTTTCTAAGTTAAATGTCATTTTTAACATTAAAATGATTTTTAACAATTGAAATATAACTAGGAAATTATAAAAATTAGTTTTTGGAGTTCTCCGTGATCAGATGAATTTTCTTAAAAAAATTTGTAATTAAAAAAAATTCCATTTTTTACACCTTTCTTCAATATTTAAATAATTAAAAAATAATAATAATCACAAAAATAATAAAATTCATGAAAATGTTCTAAATTATTTCCTAATCACTTAGGAATAATTAGAATATTTTTTCCGATTTTCTAAGTGAAGATATTGAATTTTGAAGCTCAAAATAATTTTTAAAGGATAAAAATGGGTTTTCACTAAAATAATCCTAAAAATTTAAGGAAAATTAGAAATATGTGAAATTTATTTCATTAGGTTCCTTGATCTCATAAATATTTAATAAAAATATATAACTTATTTTTCCATATTCAAAATATTTTATAATTAATAAATGCTCCAGAACTTAAAATAATTCTAATATTTCATATTAAATTCTAAAAATCATGAAATTTGGTCCTAATTATTCTCTGATCTTTGTCTACCTCCAATAAAAATTTCAATTGATTAGGCATTACCTTAGTCAAGTTATGGAATTTTCTTTGAAAAATCCTATTCTTGCATATAAATAAATATATAAAAAAGATTAAAATTTGAAAAATCATATTTTCTCCTTTGATGTCTTAATTGACCCATGAGTGAGGTGGGATGCAAATTCTAAAGTTATTTGAATTAAATTTGATGTCTTATGAAGTGATAGAGCCTTAGGGGTAAATGTGTAATTTTGGAAATTTTGATTTAATTAACATTTAGGCTTGAGTCAGAAGGGGAAATGGGTAACCATTGATCTTAATCAACATATTTGGATGATTGAAACACAAGGAATTAATTGGTAGAAACCAATCTCACTTTTCTTAATTAAAAGGATAAAATTTTAATTTCCTTAAATTATTAAAATTTGGTAGTCTAACCAAATTAAATGATCCTAGACTTAGGGGTATAATTTTGGGTGTTGATAGCTCACTAATTTAATACTCCTGTCAGGTGTTCAAGTGACATTCAAATGTTTTGATGATCAATTATTGTCACTTAAAATTTAGTCTCTTTCAAAATGACTAAAACATCCACCACGATCTTAAGGGCATAGTTGTGACCTAGGCTAAATCAAATTTGGTTAAATGAGGATAAGAAAAGTAAACATAATTAAAATTGAACATCTTTAAAGCACTACAAGCCCAAATTTAAAAGTTGGCGAAGTGTCTTGATAACATTAACTTGCTCCTTTAAGGGTCTTCACCCACTTAATCCACAAATTAAATTATAAGTGATAATTATCCTACTCTTAGGGATAATTGAAATATCAACGTTCATTGAGCATTAAAGACATTTAAAGGATGAGTTATTAAGCAACATAATAAATTTAAAAAGAGCTCGAAACTTTTCATTAGGCAGTGAGAGGGAAGCATGAACCTGCTTCTTTCTCCAGATTTGTTGGATACCTCAGAGGTCTATTAAACATAATATTTTTTGCATAACAAAAATCATCCTTAATCAAATTAATACGAACCCACCAAGATATGACCTAGGGTTGGGTAGATCACTAAAACCTTACTTTTTCCACTTTATAAGAAGGGCTCTCACATGCAATTTGAGTTTCAGGTGATGGAACGAGAAGACTCGCGAGGTACGCTTTTTATAGTTTATAGTGTCATCTTTCTTATACTTTCATATAATACTTTTTATGCTTACAAAACTTGCATGCTTAATAACAAAGTCACCCTGCATGAAAACTAAAACTGTTAGGGTAGCCACAAAACCAAAACTAAAACCAAAATCAAAATTAAACCAAGATAAAATTCACCCCCACAACATTCAAAATATAAAAAAACTCAAAATTTAATCACAAACATCTCACAAAACAACAATTGAAACTAAATTAAGACGTCTCTATCGGATTATCAGGAACCCTCAAAGGAGGTAACCTACGGTTGCTACGAGGCTCCCCACAGTCAAATGAAAGTATGGAACTCAATAAGTTGGGTTTAGTAAATTCATTTGGACTAAGTGAATCCAATAGAAAATAGTAGTACCAGAACGAGGGAACTGTGGGATCCTAACCGGTGTCGCTCTAACAACTTTAACATGCTCCAATAAATTTTTAAGGAACTTCAACCATAGGGCCGTCTGATTTGACATCATAACTTGACACACTAGAAAACTTAAACTCGCCACGACGAGAAGCTTGGAGCTAGCATGGTGGGCAGCATGACCATCTTCAACAACAAAACATGTCTTCCTCAGCTAAACCAATTCCTTCCTTAGAACTAAAAAACAAGCCATAGGATTTCCAGGTTGTTTGCTTATGCAACATAAATCATCACCTTATCTCTAGGCCTTTGTACAACTCTGTTGTACAATATAAGTCCTAACTCATCTTACGATGCCAAGGTTGTCGTCCGTCATGACCTGAAACTCACATATTTTAGGCAATTTGTGTGATTGTTTCACACTAATATAAGCCATAACAAGTAAAATTGACAGGATAAACACTCAAATAAATTTTCTCTTCAAAACTGAAGCCAAAAAATAGGATAGACTGGGAAGTCACTGAGGTTCTCCTTAAGATCTGTGTCATCCCCTAGTTCTTCCTCCTTTGGGCTCTACAACAAAATGCTTCAAATTTGAGCCAATCCCATTTCACACCACTTTGTCCGATATCATTGAAAAATCCTATCCCTTAACCTCCTCGAAGATAATATTTCCTGATTTTTATTGTGACTTTTTTTAAGTGACTTCGGTCATCTAAGATGTAATTAAAGATAGGGGCTTGTCCTTATAGGAAGCTTGTCCGAACCCAGCTTAATATAAGCCCTATTTAATTCTTCTTATTAAATAGGGGAACTTGTCGGCAAATAAAACAGCTTCGCATATCAAACGGATGTAATACATTTCTTAGTTTATTTGATCAAGCCTCATCCTTAAGTTTTGTGCTTTCCTTTGGGATATATACAAGGTTTGAGGTACAATGTTCTTTCATTTAAACTATGTTAAATATGAGGTTAACTTGATTTCATATTTTTCTAAAACTTACATATATATGTAAATTAAAATGTACTTCTGAAGCGGGCGATGTGATTTCAATTTCGGTGACTGACAGCTTCCAACGGGAAACTCCTTCAACCAAAAATAGTGCCGACATGAGCTTTCCTTCCTAGGTACAGTAATTTAACGTCACTCTCTCACTGATCACTTCACTGAGATGATTTGTTGGTAGCAGATGAGTAGAAATAAATTAGTGTCAAGCCTTTGAAGGTGCACATAACTTCGAAGTTAGGAAGTTGACTCTCCTCTCATTAGTGATCATCCAAAGTCATCTGGATAGTGAAGTAAGAAGTAATCTCATCTAACTCTGCTTCAGTAACACTATAATTTTCATAAAAAACATAACGTATCATGTGGTAGATGATAAAACAAGTTGATTACCTCTGGTGGAAAATGTACCAACTTTCCTCTAACCATCACTCTATTGTCTTCAGCCTCAGAGAGTTTTATATAGAACTCCATAACAACAGAATTAACCGCCACAAAAGAGAAACAACAGAATCATTCCCACTATCGGTAAATGATCAAATCCTCTGTCTCTACCTGTATTTCTAAAACATCACTCCTGAATCAATTTTTGTGATTGCAATGCAACACTGTACCAATCATGAGCCTTCGAACTAACAAATTTACTCGAATCAAAAGGGTTCTTTCCTTTGCTCCTCTTCATTCTTGGTGCCACTCTACAAATTTTATAAATTCCAAAAATAACTTCAAAAATTAAGTCTAAATCACTAAACTAAACTTCTAAAGTATAATCTACATTTCCCATGCAATTTCCATAGATTTTTTTCTCATTTTTCATCCTGAATAGTGAATTTTTGAATTTCTCCAAATGTGCTCAAAACACATAGTGAAAATCCAAAATTTTTGCATAGAAGTAAAGCTCTTACCTCAAGGAACTTGGATCTAGCAAATTTCACTTTATTCCACCAAGAAATCTTCACTTTTGATTTGACATAGCCTTCCAAAATTGCGATTTTGAGAGGTTGATGGTGACAGGAGGCATAAATATGGTGATTTTTGGGCCAAAATTTCACTTATAATAGTTTGCAAATTGGTTTTCGTGAACCCGTGCTTAAGTGCGGGTAAGTGGTGCTTAGGCACTTGCTTCCTAGGTTGGCTCGCGCTTAAACGTGAGATGTGGCACATAGGTGCCAGTGCGCGATTTTTAAAATTTTCAAAATAAAGTAAAGTGCACTATTTGCCTAAGTAAACCACCCCTAAATGGTCTCATAGCACTAAAATGACTATTTTCAACTTCTTATAACTCCCATCTCTCTCAAAATTCTCCATAATAACTATTTCAATTCGACACTAAAAATAACACAAATTTTTACAAAAAAAAAATTTATATTAATTCACAAACAAGTAAAAATACCTTTAAACACTTAATTCTCACTCCAAATAGTCTTGGATGAGAAAATTTTCCTAAATACAAATATATAATAATCATTTCACAATTAAACACCTACAATAAGTCATAAATGCTAAAAACAAGACTTAAACACTAAACCATTTGAAAACAACAACTTTTAACACTCAAATTCTAGTACTAAACTTAATTTCATTCTTCATTCAAAGGTACAAATTACTGTCTTTCATTAGTCTCTCCAGGAAAATAGAGTTGATAAAACGGACGGTAGTGACAAGCCTTAATACTATCTTCTTTAATCCACTTCTGCTTTTTGAACATCGCCTTATCTGCTTCCTCTATATAACTTATGTGGCTAAGTTGCATCTTTAATTTCCATCCAATATGCTCTAGATGTGCATGCAACTCAAGTACTTTAGTCTCCAATAAAGCCACAATATTCTCAATTTTGTTGATCTTCTCTGATATCCCTTCAATACTAACAACTAAGAAATTGTTATGCATCTATTGTGCACTTTGACTAATAAACCTCTTCTTCATGGTTTCTTCCTTCTTCTTCAAATTCATCTCCCATGAAGATATTTTCTCTAAATCTCACTTTCTCTTAGACTTTTAGGGCTAGAAATAATCTGGGGTGAAATTCCATCACAATACCCGTCTATTTAAAGGCCTAAATCCTTCCAATAACTCCTAACATGTTTAGAAACTACCTTGGAACGTTTTTACAAACTAATTGGTTGTTAAACCTTCTAGAATATTAATTTTACACATGTTTTTAAATGGCCGCGCTTAAGCGCCAAATCTGGCACTTAAGCATCAGTGCACATTTTTGCACTAGTCAACTTAACATCCAAATTCTCATTCTAACATGTCTTGGTCACTAAATAAAGTATTAAAATCTTTACTATCACATATTAGTTTCAAAAATAGTACCCTAATTTTTTTAATCACACACAAAACAACAATAAAAATAAAAACACACTCATAAATATGGGTTGTCTCTCATAAAGCGCTTTGTTTTACATCGTCAGCCCGACGTAACCAGTGTTTATTATGGTTGACCCAACATCATTCCATCATTAAGTTTTTTTCAATCCCCTATAAAATAAGGTTTCAGTCTGGGTCCATTATCTTTAAATTTTTCCTCAGACTTGGGATCTTTAATATCTACAACTCCATATGGATAAAATTTTATCACAACAAATAGGCCCATCCACCTGGACTTAAGTTTGTCTGGAAATAATCTTAAACTTGCATTAGCAAAACTTGTTGCCCCTGATGAAAATTTTCAGTAGGAATCCTTCGATCATGCCACATCTTCATCTTTTCTTTATAAATTTTGGCACTCTCATAAGATTCATTCCTTATCTCTTCAAGCTCATTTAACTGTAACAACCTTTTCTCACCCGCATCTTTCAAATTATAATTGAACTCTTTAATCACCCAATAGGCTTTATGCTCAAGTTCAACTGGTAAGTGACAAACTTTCCCAAATATTAGCCTATATGGGGACATTCCTATATGAGTTTTGTTTGCAGTCCTATAAGCCTACAAAGCATAGTCAAGTTTGACTGACCAATCCATTTTTGTTGGATTTGCAAATTTTTCCATAATTCTTTTAATTTCCCGATTGGATAATTCAACCAAACTACTTGTTTGAGTATGATAAGCAGTGGCAATCCTATGATTTATATAATATTTCCGTAATAACTTCTCTATTATGGCATTTCTAAAATGACTTCCCCCATCAATAATGATAACTCTCGGCATCCCAAATCTACAAAATATATTCGTTTTAAAAAATTTTGCAACACTTTGAGTATCACATCGAGGTAAAGTAATAACTTCTATCCATTTGGATACATAGTCCACTGCTAACAGAATTTATAAATTTCTGAAAGATGGTATAAATGGTCCCATGAAATCTAATCCCTAAACATCAAATATTTCAACTTCTAGCATATAAGTGAGGGACATCTCATTTCTTCTAGAAATAGTGCCTACTCGTTGACATCTATCACAAGTTTTAATATAAGCATTAACATCTCTAAAAATTGTAGGCCAATAGAATCCAGATTGTAAAATTTTGTATGTTGTTTTATCAACACCAAAATGTCCCCCTAAATCAGAATTATGACATATTTTAGGTAATTTCATAAGTTTCTTCTAATTGGACACATCTTCGAATAATTAGATCATTTCCTTGTTTATATAAAAATGGGTCATCCCAAAAGTAAGTCTTAGGTTCAGAAATAAATTTCCTCTTTTGTTGGTATGTCATTCTATAGGGTATAATATCGCTAACAATAAATTTAACAATATTAACGTACCACGGAACACACCACTCATTAATAGTGAACAATTATTGAGTTGGAAAATGTTCATTAATTTCTTTTTCAAAACAAAGTGATTTTTCTAACTCAAGCCTGGATAAATGATCAACAATTTGATTTTCAAACCCCTTTTGATCTACTATTTTAAAATCAAATTCTTGCAAAGGGAAATTCCATCTTATAAGTCTAGGATTAACATCCTTCTTTTTCATTAAGTACTTAGTAGCAGAATGATCTGCATGCACTACACAATGAGTTCCAATTAAATATGATCAAAATTGATCAAAATCATATACTATTGCTAATAATTATTTTTAAGTTGTTGTATAATTGATTTGAGTTTCATTAAGAGTTTTACTAGCACAATAAATCACTTTGAAAATTTTATCATATCTTTGTCCTAAAATAACTTCTATAGCATAATCACTAGCATCAAACATCAATTCAAAAGGTCTTCCCCAGTTTGGTGAAACTATAATTGGTGTTGTAATTAATTTTTCTTTCAACAAATTGAAAGCTTTTAGGCATTCCTTATCAAAATTAAAAATTGCATCTTTCTCCAGTAAATGGCATAAAGGCTTAACAATCTTTGAAAAGTCTTTATTATATCGCTTGCAGAATCCAGCATGTCCTAAAAAACTCCTAATTTCCCTTACATTTGTTGGATAAGGTAAATTAGCGATCACTTGAATTTTAATAGGATCTACTTCCATACCATTTTCTGATATTGATGACCTGATACAATTCCTCCAGCTACTATAAATTGCCATTTTTTCCAATTAAGGACTAAATTTGTTTCATCACAGTGCTTAAGAACTTTAGATAAATGTTCTAAACATAAGTCAAATGAAGTTCCAAACACTGAAAAATCATCCAAGAATACTTCAATCCCTTTTTCAATTAAATCACAAATAATTTCCATCAAACATCTTTGAAATGTAGTCGGGGCATTACATAAACTGAAGGGCATCCTTCTAAAAGCAAAAGTACCATAAGGACTGGTAAAAGTTGTTTTCTCTTGATCCTCAAGAGATATTTGTATTTTGTGATAACAAATGTATCCATCCAGAAAACAAAAGTATTTATGCCCAGCTTGTCTATCCCACATTTGATCTAGAAAGGGTAATGCAAAATGATCTTTCCTAGAGGCAAGATTTAATTTTCTATAATCAATGCATATTCGCCAACCTGTAACTTGTCTAGCAAGAATTAATTCATTATGTTCATTCACAATTACAGTTACTCCTCCTTTCTTTGGAACGCAATGAATTGGACTAACCCATGCACTATCTGAAATAGGGTAAATGATTCTAGCTTCTAACCACTTTAAAATTTCTTTCTTAATAACTTCTTTCATAACAGGATTCAGTCTCCTTTGATGATTAGCCCTAAATTTATAGTTATCTTCCATATGAATTCTATGCATACAAATTAAAGGACTGATTCCTTTAAAATCAGCAATTGTCCATCCAAAGGCTTTCTTAAAATTTTTTAAAATTTTTATCAACCTTTCTTCTTCTTCCATCGTTAATGTTGAGGAAATTATAACTGGTAGAGTAGAGGAATCTCATAAAAAAGACATATTTTAAATGTTCAAGAAGTAACTTCAATTCAACTTCTGGAGGTTTTTTAATTGATGGACAAAATTATTTATCTTTGTCTATCGTGTTCAAAATTTCAAAATTTTCTCGAACATAGTTTGAATCTTCCTTAAAAAGTTCTTCACATCTATCTAATTCCTCTTCTTGCCCGTGTTCCAAATAATTTTCTTCAGATTTTGCTTCATAAGTTATTTTGAAATGACATTCACTTAGATATCTTATAACATACATCCTATAACATTCACCATCTTTATCTTTTGCAAGATATTTTATTAGTCTTGAAATATTGAAAGTAATAGTTTGATCATTGACCTCCATTGTTAATTCTCCTTTCTGCACATCTATCATTGCTCTTCCTCTGGCTAGGAAAGGTATCCCCAAAATGATAGGTATCTCTTTATCTTCCTCTGTATCTAGCACAATGAAATTAACATGAAAGATAAATTGAACCACTTTCACTTGGACATCTTCTATAACTCCTTTAGGGTATGTTATCGAATGATCTGCTAACTGCAGTGTTACAGTAGTAGAGGTTATTTCTCCTAATCTCAATCCTTTGTACATTGATAATGGCATAAGGTTAGTGACATTATACACTATGGACTGACATACCAAAAGAAGAGGAAATTTTTATTTGAAGATAAGACTTATTTTTGGGATGACCCATTTTTATATAAACAAGGGAAAGATCTAATTATTCAAAGATGTGTGCCTTTAGAAGAAACTTATGAAATTATCCAAAAATGTCATAATCCTAATTTTTGGGGACATTTTGGTTTCGATAAAGCATCATGCAAAATTTTACAATCTGAATTTTATTCACATACAATCTTCAGAGGTGTTAATGCTTAATTTAAAACTTGTGATTGATGTCAACGAGTAGGCAATGTTTCTAAGAGAAATGAGAAGCCCTCAATTATGAGTTAAAAGTTGAGATATTTGATGTTTGGGGATTAGATTTCATGGGACCATTTATACCATTTTTTTTAAAAATTATATATTGATAACAGTAGACTATGTATCCAAATGGATAGAGCCTATTGTTTTACCTTAATGTGATGCTCATAGTGTTGCAAAATTTTCAAGAACAAACATATTTTATAGATTTTAGATGTTGAGAGTGATCATAAATGGCGGGAGAAGTCATTTTAGAAATGCAATAATGGAGAAATTATTAAAGAAATATCATATCAACCATCAAATTACTACTATTTTTCATCCTTGAACTAGTGGTTTGGCTAAATTATTCAATTATGAAATTCAAAGAATATTGGAAAAAGCTATGAATCAAACAAAAATGGATTGGTAAATGAAACTTGAATATGCTTTGTGGGCTTATATGGCTGCATATAGAACTTCTATAGGAATGGCTGCATATAGAACTTCTATAGAAATGTCCCCATATAAGCTAATATTTGGGAAAACTTGTCATTTATCAGTTAAACTTGAGCATAAAGCATATTGGCCTACTAAATAATTTAATAAAAATTTAAAGGATGCTGGTGAGAAGAGACTATTGCAATTGAATGAGCTTGAACAGATAAGGAATCGATCTTATGAGAGTGCTAAGACTTATAAATAAAAGATGAAAATATGGCGTGATTGAAAGATTCTTACAAATAAGTTTGAGCCAGGGTAACCAGTTTTGCTATATAATGCCAGATTAAGATTGTTTTCAGGCAAAATTTATGCCAAGTGGATGGGCCCATTTGTTGTGATAAAAGTTTATCCTCATGGAGTTGTGGATATCAAAGATCCTAAAATTGAGAAAATATTCAAACTAAATGGTTACAGGCTAAAACCCTACTTTATAGGGGATCAAATTAAATTAAATTGTCTTATGTTGTTGGTTCAAACAAACTAAACACTGGTTACGCCTGGCTGACGATGTTAAACCAAGCGATTTGTGGGAGACAACCCATTGTTATCAGTGGGTTTATGTTTTGAATGTTATGTTGTTGCATTTGATTAAGAAAAATTTTTGCATTATTTTGAATATATAATGATTTAGTAATGGTTTTAAAACCTTAATGGATGACTTAGACATGTTAGAATGAGTATTTGAACGTTATGCTGACTTGTGCTAAATTAAGCACCGATGCTTAAGCGCCAAAATTCAACACTTAAGCACGACAGTTAACTAACGGTGCTCAATTACATTTCTAGAAGATTTAAAAGTGGTTTAATGGGGTTTAACATGGATTAGTGGTTTGAGAACATGTCTAGTAGTTTTAGGCTGGTTCTAAAGCTTATAAATAGAAGGAAATGAAGAGAATTCTCACCCCACATCAATTTTAACCCTAAAACCTAAGTGAAGAGTGTGAGATCTTGGAAAATTGTCTTCTTGAGAGATTGATATGAAGAAAAGGAGGAAGCCATGAAGAAGAAGTTCATTAATCAAAGGCGCAAGAGTTATACAATGGTTTCTTAGTTGTTAGTATAAAAGGAGTAGCGGAGAAGATTACCAAGATTAAGGGTGACATGGCTACAATTGAAGCACAAGTAAATGAAGTTAACGCACATTTGGAGCATATTAGATGGAAAACTAAAATGAAATTTAGCCACAAAAGTTTTATAGAAGAAGTGGACATGGCTATGTATTTAAAAAATAAATGGATTGAAGAAGACTCAACCATAGTTCTTCACCACCATCCGTTCTATCAAATCTATATTCCAAATGCCCCAAGAGAAACTAATGAAAGGCCATGATTTATTCCACCAGAAGGAGAGTGGAACTTAAATCTAGGTTTAGTGTTTGTTTGTGTTAGGTGTTGTGATGATAAGTATTAAGTTTGATTTATGTGTTTTTAGTGTTAAGTTTGCTTAGTGTTTGTGCTTAGGAATTATCTCATCCAAGACTCTCTAGAATGAGAAATTATGTATCACAAATGTTTGTATTTATTTGTGAATTAATATAAGTGTTTTTTTGTGTGTAAAATTTTGTGTTATTTTGTGTTTAATCAAATTAGTGAAGATTGGTGAATTTTGAGAAAGAGGAGAGTTGAAGGGAAAGAAAATAGTTATTAAAATTTTATAAGACCATTTAAGAGTGGTTGACTAAGGCAAGATGTGTATTTCACTTAAAATCAAAAATATCAAAATTCATGCACTGGCGTCTAAGCATCAAAACCCCACATTTAAGCACTGGATAACCCAAGAGGTAGGCGCCAAAGTATCGGACCTGTCACGCTTAGTTTCGGTTCACTTAAACTAGTTTGTAAATAGTTGAAGGTGAAAATTAACACTAAAATGTCATTTTACCCCCTCAACGTCGCCTTCTTCCTTTGAGTTGACTTGTGAGGAGTTAGGGCTTCTTCTATAGTGAAGATTTCTTGGTGGAAAAAAGCCAAATTTTCTAGATTTGATCTTCTTAAAGCAAGAGTTTTGCTTCTACGTAAAACTTTTTATTTTCACCATGTATTTTTAGCACATTGAGGATTTGACTGAAAAATCACTCTTCATGGTGAAAGTATGAGAAAAACCAATGGAAAATACATAAAAATGATAGCTTAAGCTTTTGAAAGTTGAGCTTAGTGATTTAGTATTGAATTTAGAATTTATTGTGAATTTTATGTGATTTGTAGAAATGGCCACAAGAATGAAGAGGAGTAAAGGGAAGTCCCGTTTCGATTCAAGTAGGTTTGTTAGCCCAAAAGCTTAGGACAGGTATAACGACACACTATAATCAAGAGAACTGATTTCTGAGAGATGTTTTAAAAGTCTAAGTGGAGCAATGGAAGATTTAATTATTCACCGATAGTGGGGACAATTTTACTGTTTTTCTATTGTGGCTATGATTTTTGTTGTTTGAAAATTTTACGTTAATCTCCCTGAAGCTGAAGCTGAAGAAGATCGGGTCACGGTTCAAGTAAAATTAGCGCCTTTCTCCCCTGAGGTAATAAATTTGTTTTACCAATTTTCCCCTATTACGTTGTGTTTTTATTCAATTTATAGTCTAACTGAGAAGGAGTTGGATGAGTTCATATGGTCATTGACCGGTGGAAGAGGACTGTGGAAGATCACAGATGAAAGAAGAGTGAACTTCCCCGCAACTAAGTTAGATGCCACATCAAATGCGGGACACTAATTTATTTTTGATCTTCTACAATTAACCAACCACCTAAGTGAAGTTACCAAAGATAGAGCTACCTTGAACTATTACATTTAGCAGTTCAATCCGATTGACATTGGATCTCTGATTTATCAGACTATCATCAATTCTGCTACCACTACCACTACTGCAGGTTTGGGATTTGCATCCTTATTCTTTTCCTTATGTGAGCAAGCTGGTCTTAGATTCCATAGCTGAGAGGAGATACTATAGCCTCTAAAGCCCATCACAAGTGTTAATGTGAAGTCTTATTCACAACATTCAATATTCGGCAGATTTTCTAGAAGTTCAAGTACGTCTACTTCTCATGCTTCTACCTCACGTGCATCCACATCACATGGTCAAAATTCTAGTTTTGATTCATAGTCACACTTATTCAAAAGAATGTAAGATAACTTCAATTATACTGCAAACAAAGTATTAAATTTTTAAAAAAAATTGTAGATCATATAGATGGTTATAAGAGAATAGATAATGATTATGAGGAAAAATTTCACTCATCTTTGGAAAACCTTATGAGGGCTTACCAAAGTGTAGTTTTTTCTTATATAATCATATGAGCCTACAGATGCGGGCAGATTTCAATTGTTATTTTTGCAAATATGTTTCAATATTACAAAATACAGATGAGAGATACAATTGTAAATACGTAGTTTAATCCCAACAAAAAACAAATTTAGTGAAAATAATATTATCTTTTAAAAATCTTTAAACTGTGAAATCCTCTAAAAATAATGCAAGTATACGTATCACTCAAGTAATAAAGAGCTCTAATGGAGTTCTAGATATTGATCCCACAAGAAAGTTGGAAATGCTTATAAGTAAATTCTTATGATTATAATGTAAACTACAATTTAAACTACGAAGTGCAGTAAAAAAATTTGAATTTGGTGTACCCTTTTTATGTCTATTTTTAGTGATATTGCACTTTAAAGAAAGATATTTTTGTATTTTTGTTGCAGGTATACCATTTTTAGGTATTTTTGAGCAAGAATGGTAAAAGGGGCATAATTTGGAGCAAAAACAACAAATTTTGGGGTTTGGCACATGATGCGCCAAAATCCAGAGCATTGGCGCATGATGGGCCAGATCAACGCATGATGCGCTAGATGCAACTTTTCAAATTACGGCGGTTTGAGAAAAATTTTGCTAAAATTTTTAAAAGAACACTTGTTCAAAAAATCCATTGGAGTGATTCAATGCATCTAAACACTTTGGAAGTTTCTAATTTTAAGGGATTTGACTCTTGGATCAAAGATGCACATCTTTTGAATTCAAAGGTTTGAATTTGAATTTTGGAGGGAAATTGAAATTCTTTTCAGAGGAGACAGCCCAAAATAAAATTAAGTTGGAGAAGAACGTAAAGTGCGGAAGAAAGAAGATAGGTGGCGTGAAAACCAAGAGGGAGAGATAGAGAGAGAGTCAAGGGCTTGGAGATTGTCTTCTATGGTTGTAAGAGGAGAGGGAAGGTGGGAGAATTCTTCTTCATTACACTTCTAAGAGAGAATTAAGAGTGCTTGTAAGAAGATAAAGACTTGAAGAGAACTTCTAGGGATTTTCTTGAGAAGGAATGTGAGAAAAGTTGTATTTTTCATTTCTTTTGTTTGTAAACTTTTTTTAATATATGAAGTCCGTGTTTTATCATATCCTTCTCATGAATTCTGAGTAGTCTTCTTTATCCTTCTCCCTACTTTGAATAAATGGTTTTGTGAAGATATGAATTTGTATTCTATAATTTTAAATGTCGATAATTTGTGATGATTTGAACTCCAATATTCATTTACTTTTTGAGTGGCCAATTGAATTGTTAAAATATCTTGAGAAACATATGTTCTAAAAAGGGGATATGATTTCTTCATGAAAGGGAGAATCACATTTGATTTCATGGGAGAGTATGTCATCCATGGGATTTGGTGCAAATAAATAGGGAAATATACTTTGTTGGATGTAGAATTGGAAGATTTTAAGGTGACAGATTAGAATCCCCATTTTATTTCAGTTAATTGGAAACTAATGCGAGAATGTTATCCTTCGGGTGAGGGAGTAGTGGGAGCTATGGAGTAATAGCCAGTATCCTTCCAGCCTAACCACAAAATTAGGGACCAAACTCTGGATTAGTCAATATTTTTTATAGTACTCGGAAGAGGGTAGAGAATAACATTGCTTTTCTTTAGCACAAAATAGTTTAAAAATATACTTTTCAAATGATTTCAATTTCTTCACAAGTCATATTTTCATTGTAAAGGGGAAGCGTGTCTTCTCATACTTGAAATTTTCATCAATAAAAACCTTTATTTTATTTCAGCAATTTTACTTTTGAAAGTTTAGCATCTAGTTTAACTTAACTGTTGTAGCCGTACATCTACATATTTAGTAGCATTTCACTTTAGTATTTTAACTTCAAATTTTATCATTTACTGTTTTTATTTTTATTTTAATCTAAGAATAAAATATTAATAGCTAGCTTATATAAATTTCCAGCTTCCCTATGGGATCCATATTTAAGACTCTATTAGAGCCATGTATTGCTTGAACGATACATATACTTGCGTTAATTGTAGAAGGGAATTGGGAGATTAAAAAAGGTTTTAAAGATAAATTATTTTTATTAAAGTTACATTATTGTTTGGGTTACATTGAATATTTCTTATTAATTTAATCCCAAGTTTCCGTGCATCAAGTTTTTGGTGTCCTTGTCGGGGAAGTAACATAATGTATTAGTTATTTTACTTTATTTTAAAAATATGAAAAAAGAGTATTTGTAGTTTAGTTTGAACATTTTCTTGTTTAAGTGTGTTGCTTATTTTTATTTACTTGTTTTATTTATGTGTTGTATAAGATCTGAAAACTTATTACCTTACGATTCTGAATTAGAAAGAACTTTTAAAAAAATTTGAAAACAACAAAAAGAGAAAAATCATTCCAGAAAAATGGCTTGCAACTTAAGTAATGCTAGAAATGAAAATGAATATCATCAGAGACCTTTAAGGGATTATTCTAATCCTACTGTAGATGAAATTCATTTGAGTATACAAAACCCTGATGTAGCTACCAATTTTTTTGAGCTTAAACCTATTATTTTCCAAATGATACAAAAATAAATCAGTTTGGTGGAGCACCAACTAAAGATCCCAATTTACACATTCCTAGTTTTCTAGAACTATGTGCTACATTTAAATATGATGGAGTGTCAAATGATGCTGTCAGACTTAGATTTTTTCCTCTTTCACTGAGGGATAAAGCTAAGATGTGGTTAAACTCATTAGCACCAGGATATATCAGAAATTGGGGAGATTTATCACAAAAATTTTAATCTAAATATTTCCCACCTTCAAAAACTACTAAGCTTAGAAATGATACTATATCTTTTTTTCAGTGTGAAAGGGAATCAATTTAAGAAGCCTGGGATGGATTTAAGGATCTCCTTAGGAAGTGCCCACACCATGCATTGCCAATTTGGTTAATAATTCAAACTTTTTATAATGGATTGGTTGGATCTCTTAGATTGATAAATGCACTACTGTAGGTGGATCATTAATCTCAAAACCATTTGATGAAGCATATTCATTAATTGAAGGGATGGTTAATAATAATTTTCAATGGCCCTTAGAAAGGGTAAATCAAAAAAGAGTAGTCACTATTCATGATTCTGATGTAATATCATATTAGCTGCTCAAATAGCGGCTATATCAAAGAAGATAGATCAGTATGTAATAAATTATTCTCAGATAACACATGTGCTTGAGGAGAACTCATTTAGACAAATGATAGAATCTTAATCTTCTTATGAACTTTAAATGCAATAAACAATCATTCTAATAATTCTTATATCAGTTATTTTAATGTTGGTTGGAAGAATCATCCAAACTTTTGTTGGAGGAACAATAACTCGAATGCTGAAAATCCATAATGGGGAAACAATGCTGCAAATTCAATGGGAAGCTCAAAAAATCAAGGTAATTAAGTTTATAAACCTTATTATACCCCAAAATTTAATAATTTGCAAAGTAAAGAGAAAAATTTATCAATGGAAGAATTGATATTGTAAATGGGAAGTCATTTATAGAGTCAAGGAGCTACAATTAGAAACATGGAAATTCAATTGGGATGTATTGCTACCACACTTAGCAATAGACCTCCAGGAACATTACCTAGTAATGTTGAAGTAAATCCTAAAGATAAAAATAAGGAGCAAATTAAAGCTATTCAATTTAGAAGTGAAAAAAAATGGAATAAAGAGTTCAATGAGAAGTTGAAATAGAAAAAGATGAGGTGGAAAACGAAAATTCGGGTGAAGATTTTCATTGTGAGTCAGAAAGTCCTATTAAACCTATGAAAATCACTGTAGAAAGACCACCACCTCTATTTCCTCAAATATTGAAGCAGAAGTATAGAGATAATCAATTTTCAAATTTTTTGGAAATTTTGAGGAAATTGACGGTAAACATTCCATTTGTTGAAGCATTAGAACAAATGTCATGCTATGTGAAGTTCATGAAGGATATACTTAATAAGAAAAGGAAGTTTATATATAATGAGATTGTTGCACTCAGTGAAGAGTGTAGCACTATAATTCAGAAGAAGATCCTAAAAAACCTTTATCCTGGAAGTTTTACAATTCCTTGTGTTATTGGTGAATGATTTTATGGAAAAGAATTATGTTATTTAGGAGTCAGTATTAATCTTATGTCGTTATCAATTTTCAGAAGGTTGGGCTTAGGAGAGATTTCACCTAAAAATGTAACTCTTCTGTTAGCTGATCGTTCGATTACCTATCCTAAAGGAGTTATAGAAGATGTTTTAGTAAAGGTTGATAAATTTATCTTTCCTTTGGACTTTATTGTATTAGATATGGAGGAAGATAAATAAATTCCTATTATTTTAGGAAGATCATTCCTAGCCACTGGAAGAGCTTTGATAGATGTACAGAAAGGAGAACTAAATATGAGAGTTAGTGATCAAGAGGTTACATTTAATATTGCAAAATCAATGAGATACCCTGCAAAAAAGAAGAGTTTGAATGCTTCATAATGGATATTAATGAGTATTTAAGCCATGAATATTTCAAAAAGACATGTGAAAGCGAATTTGAAAATGAATATATGGAATATGAAGATGAGGATAAAATCGAAGATGAGTTTATAGAAGTGACTACGGTAGAACTGAAATATGTTCAGAAAAAATTTGAAATATTAGATCCTGTAGAAAATGACAACAATTTGATTTCATCTATTAAGAAATCCCCTAAACTAGAATTGAAAACACTTCCTACATATTTGAAGTATGCATTCTTAAGAAATTCATCTACACCACCTGTTATAGTATCCTCAGAACTAACTGATGCACAACAACGGTAGTTGTTGGAAACTTTGAAAAGATATAAGAAAAACTTTGGACAGACATTAGCTAATATTAAAGGAATATGTCCTTCAATCTGTATGTATATAATTTTATTTGAAGATCAATGATACTCCAAAAATATATGCATTTTTGATGACATTGCACTTTAAAGGAAGGTATTTTTATGTTTTCTTGTAGGTTGATGAATTTTAACACTTGAAGCAAAAAGGAAGCAAATGGATAAAATTTGGAGCAAAAATGAAGAAGTTGAAAATTTGTTCAGCTCCGACGGCACCAGAAGCAGCGCCGACGACATTGTTTGACAGAGAGCTGCAAATTAAATTGTGGAACACTGGCACCGACGACGCCAATGTCGGTTCAACCCCTGTTTCTAGAAGATTTGACAAATTTGAATGCTTTTTGAATAGTTTTTGGATGCACCTATTGGAGAATCGACTCTAAGCTTTATTTGAGGACAAAAGTGATCAGAAAAGTGACTTTTCCTGACATCTCATCTCCTCAGTTCAACCTTCCACACATCACATATTCTTCCATTTTTCATTCCATAACCATTTAGAGTCCATTGCTATTATAATTTAGAGTTTTGTGGTGAGATTAAGTGTGAACTCATCTCTAAGAGTGTTGGAGAAGGAGAAAAGTGAGAGATTTCTTCTTCCTACATTTCCTAGAAGAGGCTACAATGGATTTGCTTTGAGAAAGAGTTTCAGATATATGTTTTTTATTTATTAGTATTGTGTGAACTTTCTTTTATATATGATATTTGTGTTTTATTGTATCTTTCTCATGAAGTCTGAGTAGTTTACTTTATCTTTCTCCCTAATCTGAGATATGGTGAAATGAAAAGATAATATTAATGTGCCAATATTAAAAAATAAAATAAATCGTGATGATTTTTCAACTCTAAACTTAATTTACTTTTCAATTTGGCCAATTGAATTGTTAAAATATGTTATAAAACATATTATCTGGGAAATGGAGAATGAGTTCTATAACAGAGTGAGGATCACATTTGATTCCATGAAAGAGAATTGCATTAATGGAATTAAGTGCAAATAAATAGGGAAATATACTTTATTGGGTATAGAATTGGAGAATCTTTAGGGTGACAGACTAAAATCCCCAATTCAGTCTTAGTGTTTAAAAACTAAAGCGAGAGTTAGCCTTCAGGTGAAGGGAAGTGGGAGCCAGTATCCTCCTAGCCTAGCCACAAATTTAGGGACTAAACCTGGGATTAGCCAATGATTTTCTATAACATTGTATCAGAGTAGAGAATTAAAATTGCTCCTATTTGGCACAATACATATTAAAACCATTTATCTCATATCATTTTACCAAAATCTCATTGTAGTGGGAAAGATGCTTTTGCACATAAGAAATCATCATCACATAAAAATAGTTTAATAGTTTAGTAGTTACTTTTTAAACTTTGTATTTCAATTTTGCTATTAGTTAAATAATTTAGTTCTGATAATATCTCAACATTTGAAATTAGCGACAATAATTTTGTTTTGACTTTCTGTAAATTTCCTAGTAAATTTATCATTTCAAATTTAAAACTTCCCCATGGGATCGATATTTGGGGCTTAAATAGAAAGTCCTTTATTACTTGATAACGATACATATACTTGCATAGAATCCCAAAATTAATTGCTTAAATTTCTAAGTCATAAAATATTACATCAGGATTTTGATACCGTTGCATAGTAGAGTTAACTATATAATTTTTACACAACTATATTTCACAAGAATCAAGTTTTTAGCATCATTGTCGGGGAAGGTAACGGTAAATTAAATAGATTTAGTAAACTAGGAAATTTAGAGATGATTAGTTAAAAAAAATTAAAAATTAAAAAAATTCAAAAATCTAAAAAGAAAGTATATTTTTATTTAAGAGTTATTTTTAAGAAAATTTTCGTTGCTTATTATATTTGTTTATGCGAAATATTTGACCTGAAGGTTTAGTACCTTATGATTCAGAATTAGTGCATACTATTAGAAGAATTCAAAAACAATAAAAAGAAATAAAAAACTTAAACAAAACGGTGAATAACTTAAATAATAAAATAAACAAAATTCAACAAAGACCTTTAACAGATTATGTTAATCCAATAACAGGTCAACTTCAATTGACTATTCAAAATCCTGATGTTGCTGCTAATTCATTTGAGCAACATCAAATGGTACAAAATAATTAGTACCTTATGATTCAAATAATAGCATGTTTAAACATACTATTATCCAAATGGTACAAAATAATCAGTTCGGAGGAACACCTATTGAAGATCCAAGCTTACATCTTGCTAGTTTTCTTAAAATTTGTGCTAGTTTTAAATATGACGAAGTGTCTAATTTTGCTGTTAGGCTTAGAATTTTTCTTTTTCATTAAGATATAAAGCCAAGGCTTGGTTAAATTCATTAGCACCTAGATCTCACAACTTGGGGAGAACTATCAGAAAAATTCTTGGTTAAATACTTTCCACTCTCGAAAACTGCTAAGATTAAAAATAATATTACATCTTTTTGTCAGTTTGAATGGGAATCAATATATGAAGCTTGGGAAAGATTTAAAGATCTCCTTAGGAAATGTCCACACCATGTTACACCAGATTAGTTAATAATTCATTTTTTTTTTATAATGGATTAGTAGGATCACTTAGATCTATTATAGATGCTGCTGCGGGTGGATCACTAATGTCAAAACCTTTTGATGAAGCATATTCTTTAATTAAAGAAATGACTACTAACAATTTTCAATGGCCCTTTGAAAGGTTAAATCCAAAGAGAGTAGCTAGTATTCATGATTCTGATGTAATGTCTATTTTAGCATCTAAAATTGCTGCTATTTCAAAAAAGATTGATCAAATTAGAGTGAACTATTCTCAAATACCCCTAGTATTAGAGGAAAATTAACTAGGACAAATCATTGATACTCAATCATCTTATGAAACTTTAAATTCTATAAATAATTGAAATAACAATCCCTATTCTAACTTTTATAATCCTGGATGGAAAAATCACCCTAATTTTAGTTTGAATAATTATAATAACTCTATGAATTCCTCTGGAAATTTGAACAACCAATGAAATCCTAGTTATCGACCTTATTATCCTCTTGGATTTAACTATAATCCTAACCCACAAGTTAAGGAAAATAAGTTGACGATCGAAGAAGTAATATTAAACATGGGAAACCAAATACAGAATCAAGGGGCTGCTGTTAGAAATATTGAAAATCACTTAGGACATATTGCTACTGCACTCAGTAACAGACCTTTGGAATGCTTCCGAGTATGGTGGAAGTTAAACCAAAATTTCAAAATAAGGAGCAAATTAAAGCTATTCAATTATGAAGTGGAAAAAAAAGTTGAAACAAGGATCCAAAAAGAAACTTAAGTTGATGAAGAGAAGGAAGCAATGGAAAGTGACCAAAATGAAAATGATAAAAAATAAGGTCCTTTAGAAAAACCATTACCTCCAATTCCTCAAAGATTGAAGCAGAAGAACAACGATAAACACTTAGCAAAATTTTTGGAAATCCTTAAGAAGTTAATGATAAAAATTCCTTTTGTTGAAGCTTTGGAACAAATGCCAAGTTATGTAAAATTTATGAAGGATATATTACACAAGAAAAGAAAGTTTACAGATCATGAGACTGTTGCCCTCAGTGAAGAGTGTAGTGCTATTATTTAGAAAAAGCTTCCTGAAAAATTAAAAAATCCTGGTAGTTTTACTACACCTTATGCTACTGGTGAAAAGTTTTTTGGAAAAGTTTTGTGGAAAAGATTTATGTGATTTAAGAGCGAGTCTCAATCTTATGCCTTTATCGATCTTTAAACATTTAGATTTGGGAGAGATTTCCCCTACTACTATAACTCTTCAGTTAGCTGATTGATCAATAACTTATCCAAAAGGAGTTATAGAGGATGTATTAGTAAAAGTGGATAAATTTATTTTCCTTATAAACTTTATAGTATTGGATATGGAGGAAGATAAAGAAATTCCTGTTATTTTGGGGAGACAATTTCTTGCAACAGGGAGAGCTATGATAGATGTGCAAAAGGGAGAATTAATAATGAGAGTTAATGATCAAGAAATAGCATTTAATATTGCAAAAGCTATGAAATATCCAGCAATAGAAAAAGATAATGAATATTTTAAGATGGAAGTATCTGATTATCTGAGTAATGAGCAATTCAAGAGAAGACAAATTAAAGTAACGATAATTTTCTAAAAATAAGGACGAAATAAAAGAAGAAGATTTGAATTATATTCAGGGCAAATTTGAAATTATAGACTTGTTGGAAAACGATAATAAAAATCTTATTTCTTCAAGTATTAAACCACCTGAACTTTAACTGAAAATATCACCTGCCCATCTAAAATATGTGTTTTTAGGAGAGTCATTTACATTGTCTGTTATTGTATCTTCTGAATTAATAGAAATTCAAGAACAAAAATTAATAGAGATGTTAAAAAAATATAAAAAGGATTTTGGATGGACATTAGCAGATGTTAAAGGAAACAGTCATTCTATTTGTATGCACAGAATCCTATTAGATGAACAATATGAACCTAAAGCTAATCTTCAAAGGAGATTAAACCCAATAATGAAAGAAGTTGTTAAAAAAGAAATTTTAAAATGGCTAAATGCTGGAATTATATATCCTATTTCAGATAGTGCTTGGGTAAGTCCAATTCACTATGTTTCGAAGAAAGGAGGAGTGACCGTTGAAGAAAATGAGAAAAATGAATTAATACCAATAAGACAAGTTACTGGTTGGCGAATTTTGTACTGACTATAGAAAATTAAACTTGGCCACTAGAAAAGATCACCTTCTCTTACCTTTTCTAGGCCAAATGTTAGATATATTGGTTGGGAACAAATAATAATGCTTTTTAGTTGGATAAAATTTCTGAAAATAACATGGAAGTAAATCCTACAAAAATTAAAGTTATTGAAAAATTACCACCCCCGACTAATGTTAAAGGAGTAAGAAGCTTTTTAGTACATGTTGGTTTCTACAGGCATTGCATAAAATTTTTTACTAAAATAACTAAACCATTATGCCAACTTTTAGAAATAGACACGAAATTTGATTTTAATGAGGAATGCATAAAAGAATTTAAATTATTGAAAGAAAAAATAATCACTGCACCTATAATAGTTCCACCTGATTGGGAGAAACCATTTGAAATAATATGTGATGCTAGTGATTATGTTATTGGGGTTGTGTTAGGACAAAGACACAATAAGGTTCTTAAGGTAATATATTATGCTAGTAAAACTCTAAATGATGCTCAATTAACTACACTGCTATTGAAAGAGAGTTACTCGCTATATTTTATGCCTTTAATAAATTTAGACCTTACTTAATTGGAACTTAATGTCTAGTGCTGTTGACCTCAATTTTGGTTGAGGTTTAGTTTTCCTTTTTAGTAGCCTAGGGTCTAGCCATAACCATAAGACTTTTCTTATTGACTATTCTTAGAAAACTATATCTAGAACCCTCACCACTAGAAATTCCAAACTCTTCTCTACTCAACATGAAGTTCCATATGTTGGTCTCAACCTCTAAATACTTGGTAGGTGGGGTCACTGTGGGGGAAACTTAAGATGAGTCACCATTAAGATTGCTTGACCTTAGGGTTGACCCTAAGTGTTGGTCTGGAGCTAAGGCCCTCACTACACTCACTACACTCATATACACCCACATTCACTCACAACCCTGAACTCAAATTTCTAGCCTAGATCCCTTGATCTTTTGGGATACTCATGTAGATGGTCCACTAAACCTACTAGCCCTAGGGCTATAGTTTGGCTAAGACCACTATGTAGAGGACCCAAAATGGGGTTCTCATTGTTCCATGGCTTGTTGGTGATGATTGGTACATTGACTCTACCAAAATACCCATCTTGGCCTTTTACCCTAAAACACCCCCAAATTACCAAAATACCCCTCTTGGACCTAAAATTCCAAAAATTCCTAGAAAATCCCAATAATTCCCAAATATTCCCAATTTAATTTCTCTCAACTACCACATGATCAAATTTGGCCAATTTGACCATCTTTAACTAAAATCCCCAAATTGCCCTTCAAAGACCCAAATTTTCCTAAATTCAACTCAAATGTCCATCAATTTGATCTCAATTGACACCAATTCCAATACTAAACTGAAATTCACTTTTTATATAACCAAACTAAACCAAATCCAAGCTCAATTGGTCCATGATTTGAGCCCAATTTTGATTTGGGTCAAAACCCCAATTTTGACCATATGGCCTAATCTCACCAAATTGAACCCATAGCCTAGTCAATTGGCCTCAATTAATGTTTAAAAATATTTATAACACTCCTATACATCAAAATCAACCATCAATTGACCTTGGTGAAGTCTCAAATCCATTTGATTTTGGCCTAAATCCAAAATTTCCAACCCAATTGATTGCCTTAACCTCCAAATTGGCATCCAATTCATGTTGAAAACTCTTCATGAGGTCTCTATTGACCATTTATAACAATCAATTTGGACTTAGCCCAAGGCTAACCCAAGCTAGACCCAAGCCTAGAGCAACATGACCAAATTGATTAAAGTTTAAAATTCCCTCAAATTGACCATTCAATTGGACTCAAAACCACTTCCATCCTTCACCAAAGTTGTTCCTTATGATCATATACATCAAATTCAACAACTATTTGGGCCAATTGACATGGTTAACCTAGACCAAACCCAATTTTTGGTCATTTGCACCCACTTGGACCCACTTGGACCCATACACTAAATGTGACCTAACCACCCTAAAGCCACCAAATTAACTCTACCACAGTCATTAGTTTGACTTAGTGACCAATCCAAACACTATGAAACCACCAAAATCAAGCCATGGACCAAAGGTCCCCCAAATCAAGGGATCTTATTTTCAAAAATGCACATGCTTAAGATATCTTTGACAAATCAAAGCACATTTGCATTAAATTGTTGTGATGGATTCCTCTGGGTTCTCTGAGCTCCTAGCCACCTCCCCCTGGCCGGTCGGCCGGCCTAGTTGCCGGAAAAGCCCAAAACCAAGAGCCACCCCCATGGCACCTCACCCAAATAGAGGCCAGCTCATCCAAATCAAACTATGGAGCTCCTCTGCCCTCCACCTAAGCACCACATTACACCTGCTAATTGGCCATGACAGCCACCATAACCCCATTTTTATAAAAGGCCACCTCCATGGCCATTAAAATAAGTGTTGAAATTGCCTTAGAGAGGCCTCTCCAAACTTTACATAGAGCTTCTCTAAGATTCCTTTTGTGCATTCCAACCATTTTCCCTCACCCATTCTCATTGTCGAAGCCCAATTTTGAGCTTGAAATCTTGTCGGAAACCAGGACAAAACCCAATACACCTCCACAGTCCATCAAACACAAATTAACTTCTGTGACACCTTCATAGTAGTAAAAGAAGTTAAAGCCCCATCAAATCCCCCTTCCACAGAGCCTCTACCATAGCTCTAGACCAACACCTGAAATCGAGCTTGGTCGAATTCATATCTAGGCCTTACACCAAGACTAGGGACTCAATCGCTAGCCTCCTTGGACCCCAACGAACATGTTGATCACCTCTAATTGAAGCCTCCCTTCTCAGAGCAAAGGTATAAAACTTCTCCTCCTCCCGAGCTCATTTTGATTCTCCATTTACTTAGGCTTGATTTCATGGTACATTAACCGTATGGATGTGTTTGTCTCACTTAGACGAGTCCATATGATCAAACCCGAAGTGATTTAATTAAGTCTAGGCTGAGATCTTAGGGTTTTAATGTGGACAAGCACAGG
>NEWO01000242.1:711965-735423 GCA_003013225.1 Phalaenopsis aphrodite | reverse complement strand
AGCATTTATGTATATAGAGCTGGAAAAGTAAAGTTTTTGGAAACTTTCCTAACTCTATGTTTTGTATTGGGAGTCCTTAAATTAGGATAATATTATTAAGTAAAATATTTTAAGTTTAATAGATCCCTAAGGTATTCACCAGGTTAGGAGTAGGGAGCAGGTCCATGCAACCTTCTTAATGTCTGGTAAAAAAAACCTTGGGTTCATTTAAATTTTATTATGTTACTTAATAATTCATCCTAAATATCCTGATGCTCAGTGAATATTGATGTCTTGGATTATTCCTAAGAATAGGGTGAACGTCATTTGTCTTTTAATTTGAAGATTATGTTGGTGAAAACCCTAATGGGGGCAAATTAGTGTATTTAAGGACACTTAACCAAATTTTTAGCCCTAATTGGACTTGTGGTGTTTTAAAAGAGTTTGATTATGTTGTTTTTTCTAATCCTCTTTTAACAAGTAGACTTCAACTTAAGTTCACCACTAAGTCCTTAAGACCTAAGTGAATATATTAAGTGTGTGTATTGATTTTGAAAAAGATTTAAAACTTTAAGTGAAGATTATCGGGATCATTTAAACATAATTTTGATTATCAAATAAGGGTGTAAAATCATTGATTTCCAAAGTTATACCCCTAAATTCAAAGGTCATTTTATACTAATGAGGTTTCCAAAATTTTGATAATTATGAGAATTATTTTTTTATCTTATAATTTGACAAAGTGAAATGAGTTTCTACCAATTAAGCCCATTTTTTATTGCAAATTATCAAATGATTTAATTAATATCAGAAATTACCCATTTCTTATTTTAATTAAGCCTAAATATTCATTAATGCTAAAATATCCAAAATTACAATTTTGCCCCTAAGGGTCCAAACTTTCATAATTTATCAAATTTAAGTTAAAATGACTTTGAAATTTTTATGTAACCCTACTGATAGATAAATTAAGACACCAGAGGAGACAATGTAATTTTTCACAATTAAATTTAATTCATATAATTATTTTTATGCAAAAATGTGCATTTTCAAGGAAAATTCCAAAAGATGATTAAGAAAACTCCTAATCACATGAAATTTTTATGTAAGCTAGCACTAAGCAAGAAAGTCATTTGACCAAAATTTCATGATTTTTTGAATTTTCTGTGATTTATTAGAATTAATTGAAATTTTGGGGATTTTAATAAAAATAAAATATTTATATGCTGAAAAATATGTTTTATATTTTTGAAAAATCTCTCTGAGCTCAGGGAACCCAAAGAAATTTATTTTGTATTTTTATGATTTTTATTTGATTTTTTAGAATTATTTTGGTAAAGATTCTATTTTTAAGCCTTAAAAATCGTTTTAAGGTTTAAAAATAGATATCTTTATTTTTAAACCTTAGAAAAATATTCCAATGATTCCTAAGTGTTTATGAAGTACTTTGGAACATTTCCATGAGTTCAATATTTTTTATTTTTTTTATTATTTTTAATTATTAAAAATAATTAAAAATAACCTAAAAATTAAGTTTTTGTTTTAAATATATTTTTATTTTTATTAAATCACCCTGATGTCAGAGAGCTCAAAAAACTAGGTTTGATAATTTTTGGAAGTATATTTTGATTTTTAAAAATNGATGGGTTTTGGTTTTAGACCCAAATTAAGGATATAGATCTAATTTGGGTCAAACTTGAGCTAACTTTGGATTAAGCTCAAATTGATTATTGCGTTTGGTCACAAATGACCTTATAAAGGATTTTCAATAAAAAATTGGATGCCAATTTGAGGTCTAAGGCATTCAATTGTTGAGATTTGGGGTGTTAGCCAACATTGGGGCTAATTTTGGGAATTTTGGATTTATACCAAAATCAAATGGATTTGAGGTTTCCCCAAGGCCAATTGATGGTTGATTTTGATGTGTAAGAATGTTGTAAAGATTTTGCAATATTAATTGAGGCCAATTGACTAAGCTATGGGTTCAATTGAGTGAGATTAAATCTTATGGTCAATATTGGAGTTTTGACCCAAATAAAAATTGGGCAAAAATTATGGGCCAATTGAGCCTAGATTTGGTTTAGTTTGGTCATATAAAAAGTGAATTTGAGTTTAGGATGGGAATTGGGGTCAATTAAGATCAATTGATAGACACTTGTGATGGATTTGGGGAATTTTGGGCCGTTAAAGGGCAATTTGGGGATTTTGGTTAAAGATGGTCAAATTGGCCAAATTGGGTCATGTGGTAGTTGAAAGGAATAAAATTGAGAATATTTGGGATTTATTTGAATTTTCTAAGAATTTTTAGAATTTTTAGGATTTTGGGTTACAGGAGGGTCCCAAGGGCAGTTAGGTAATTTGGGAGTGTTTGGGGCAAAAGATCCAAGATTAGCATTTCAAGTAGAATTGGATAGATATCAATTCTAAATGAACCATGGATCAATGAAATATGCATTTTGGGTCCTTATGTATTGGTCTTAGCCAGGGTATTGTGAGGATATTGTGTACCTTAACTTCAAACCAACTCCCAGAGTCAATCCTAAGGCCAAGTAGTCCTATAGGATCTCTTCTTGAGTTTTCTCATAATGATCTTACCTACTAATTGTAATATATTAGGATCAATATGTGGAACTTCAAGTTGAGCAAAGAAAAGAGTTTTGAATTTCTAATGGTGAGGGTACATTTTCTAGTTTTCTAAGACTAGTCAATAGGAAAGTCCTATGGCTAGACCTAGGCTACTAAAGAAGTTTCTAGACCTCAACCAAAAGTGAGGTCAACAGGAATATATTTAGGTTCTCCCTTTTGGTAGGTCCAAGTGAAGCCAATTTTTGATTAGGCATCTCCTCAAGCTTCTCCTCACTTATATATATATTTTTCATTTGGATTGTTTTGAATCCTATATATTTTTCTTTTCTTTTAAGGGATTGTTGTCAATCCTTTGTTTTTCTTTTTCAAGTAAACATTACTATATCTGGATAGCCTTTAACAACTTTGAACTTCACTTTTCTTTCCCTAAATTTAAAACTCAAAGCATTCCTTTACCTTATAAGTATTTCATAGCTTTTACATCATTGAGCTCTAATCTTTTCTTCTCAAATGAATTTCTAAGATTCTTAATATTTCAAATATAGTTTTCCTTACTTTAAATAGTTAACTATAGTCTTATTCTCTTATACTAAATATCTTAATCTACAAAATTAATTTTCCTTACAAAAATATTCCTTTAAATCTACCATAATATTTAAATTTCTACAAAATATAGTTATCTAAATTAAATTCACTACAAAAAATCATATTAAAAATTTTTGAAAATATTTAAATGGAGAACATATAATAGGTAATCTTTTTCTTCCCTCCCCCAAATTTAAATTTTTCAATATGGAATAATACAGGTGGAAAGAAAAATTCTAAATATAAATCACACATCAGTACTTTAGCCATTTTCATCATTTTGAACTGGTCTGTAACATTAGAAGATTTCTATACATATAAATCATTAGAAAATTTGTTGGGTAATGAAATTTTGAAATAAGTACAAAACTAAACATTATACAAACACTATATTTCACTAACACGTCATAATACTAAATAAAAAACAATTACAAATACATCACAATGCAAAAAAAAATCACATCACATTACAATTTTGCAAAGTACTAATCAAAGTCTATTATAACTACACATGCAAATTTCAAACTACAACACTAAACATTTATAACAATAATTAAATATTATCTAATTGCAATCATAAAATAAAATATAGAATAAAATGAAAGTACAAACAAACATACATCTATCTCTATCACAAAATCACAAAACAAAAGTACATCAATCACTATCATATATCAAAATCACATACTATGTCCTCGTCTCCCTGGTTTGCATGTGGCTTGGGCTGATACTGAGTATAACGGGGGCATTCAGGAAAAGTAACATCAAGCTCACCTCTGTAGTGTTGGGTCTGAGTTTCTTAGTAAGCTATCTCAAAGTTAAAATGCCTCTGTAAGTACTCACTATCATAATAATGTCTATATTCTAATCCCTCAATTCTTTCATTTATTTTTTCTATACTCTTCCATTGTAAGGTTAACTCATTCATTAAATCTTGAAGGGTAGGGGAACAAGAGGAAGGAAGGTCATAACTAGTAGAGGGGATATCTCTACTAGTAGAAGGTTCTTTACTCCTACTCCCAGATCTCCATCCTTCATCTGATTCATACGTCTTTAAATTAGCTTTACTAATGTGTTTCATAGGCTAAACACATTCTTCATCATCTCCAGCTTCAAATCCAAAAAGTTGTCAAAGTGCATAAATGAGGCCAGGATGTCCTAAATCTCCACTTGATTCACTCCTTGCCGTGGTCAAAATATTCTTATAAATAATTCTCCCCACATTTATAGTCTAATTGTTCTGAATACAGAATTCAGAATAGCTCTATCTCTTGTTACCTCACTATGGTGATAGGTAGGTAACAGAGTAGAGGAAATAAAATAGTGACACACTTTAGATGTGGCATTCAACATGGAAGCAGAAAAATTTACCCGTTCTCACTGCTTTACCTTCCATGTCCCTTTCCCATCAGTAAGAAAGTTAATGAGATCGTTCAGCAGGCCTTCCATTGTGTTGAAGGTTTCATAATTGCAGATATAGAAGTCTGGGATTTCAAAAAATGAGTTAATGTGGGTGGCACTAAACTCAACAGAAAACCCTCTTACTCGAACGGTTCCTTCTTCAGAATAGAACGCATTGGCATATAATTCTTTCACAACATTCACAGAAGCCTTATTGATGGTATAATAGAAATTCTCCCACCTCCGTTCAGTAATAACTCGTTCAACTTCTCCTCCCGGACTCTCAAAAACACGATCTTGTATACAATTCTTCCCTTGAAATATTGAAGTAAATCTTGACTGAGCCTTCGCATTGATGAAGCGAGACTCGTCAAACTCAAGTTGCCTCTTTTGTTGTGGAGCCATTTCAATCTAATCAAAATTATAAAAAAATTCCAAAATAAACTTCAAATACTCAAATAATGGCTTCCAAGAGTGACTCTAAGAGTTCAAAACTTGTTCCCTGAATTTCTTCCAAATATTTTCTCCACATTCTCAATTTTTTTTTGGATCTCCTCAATGTGGAAGAAATTCAAGGTGAAAATAAAATATTTTTAGGTTGGAGTGAAGCTTTTACCGAGAGATGATAAAATCTGGTGTCTAAAAGCCTTGAAATCGCCACAAATCCAAGATCTTCAAGCCCTCGATTGAAATTTTCATTTTTTAAGAGAAGGGGATGATGAATAGTGGTGGTTGACTGGTCAAAATTGCGGTTAAAAGTGTTTTTCAGGATCTCGCCATCCGCGGGTTTGTCAGCATCGTCGACGAGCTCTATTGAATTAAATAGCCTAAGTCTCAGGAAAAATCTGCCATCAGCGTCGTTGATGGCGCCGTCGGTGAGATTTTCAAAATGAGTTCAATTCAAGATTTTTGTGATTTCGATCAATTTCAAGCCTCATCAACATTCTTTCAATCATTCTAGACAAAAATTTAAGTGATTAAATGATTTACTAACACAAATAAACATTCACAACACAAAACATCACAATTATATATAAAATCCAAGGGTTACAATACACGTTACACAACACACATAAGTTTGGTATTTTCTTAACCTTAATACATCAATTAACCGTCGCAATCCAAGCCACAACACTCTAAACAATGAAAACAAACATTTTATGCTCAATCTTAACTATATTGAGATCTAAAAGTAAAATTCAAAAGTAAAACAAACACATAAGTTCAAATCAAATCACACACATAGACATATAGGTAGTAAAGTCAATCTACTACAAACTAACAATAATTTCAAACAAAAACACTATAATCATAATAAAAATAAAGATAACTATGGGTTGCCTCCCATAAAGCGCTTGGTTTAACGTCGTTAGCCCGACCTATTTAGATATTATTCAGGTTGACTGACCATTGAAACATCTTTAAAATTTGGTCTTTTACCCTCAAAATACGGCTTTAATCTGTGTCCATCTACTTTAAATATATTCTCAGTCCTTTTTTATTCAATTTCAACAGCTCCGTAAGTATATCGTTATCATAAGATTCATTTCTTAATTCTTCCAATTCATTCATTTGTAACAATCTCTTCTCACCAGCATCTTTCAAATTATAATTGAATTCTTTAATCGCCCAACATGCTTTATGCTCCAATTCTACTGGTAAGTGACAAGTCTTTCCAAAAATCAGCCTGTAAGGAGTCATTCCAATAGGAGTTTTATGAGCAGTCCTTTAAGCCCATATATAGTATCCAGTCTAGTAGACCAATCTACTCTACTAAAGTTTACAGTCTTCTCCAGTATTTGTTTAATCTCTCTATTAGAAACTTCAGCTAACCCGCTGGTCTGAGGGTGATAGGAAGTAGAGATTCTATGAATAACATTAAACTTTTCTTTCAATCTCTGAATGTATTTATTCCTAAAATGGGATCCTCCGTCAGTGATAATCACTCTCGGCATTCCGTATCTAGTGAAAATGTTTTTCATTAAAAATCTTGAAACACTTTTAGTGTCACAACGAGGTAAAGTTTGTGCTTCAATCCACTTTGAAATGTAGTCTACCACAAATAATATGTATAAGTTCCCAGATGAAGGAATAAATGGTCCCATGAAATCCAATCCCCAAACATCAAAGATCTGAACTTCTAACATGAAATTCAGAGGCATTTCATTTCTTCTAGATATATTGCCTACTCGTTGGCATCGATCACAAGTTTTTATGTATCTGTAAACATCTCTAAAGAGAGTAGGCTAATAGAATCCAGCTTGTTAAATTTTATAAGCAGTTTTATCATTTCCAAAATGTCCTCCAAATTCAGAATCATGACATTTCTGAATAATTATAGTTTATTCATAAGGTACACATCTTCTTATAATAAGATCCTTACATTGTTTATATAAATAAGACTCATCCCAAAAATATGTTTTTGCATCATGAATGAAGTTTTTTGTCATTGCAATGTCAGCATAAGTGGAAAAATATCACTTAAAATATAATTAATAATATCAACATACCATGATATTTTCCACTCATTAATATTATAGAGTTGTTCATCAGGGAAACTCTCCGTAATTTCATTGTCTGTGATAGATAATTCATGATATTCCAATCTTAACAAATGATCAGCAATTTAATTATCAGTTCCCTTTCTATCAAAAACCACAAAATCAAATTCTTGCATCAAAAGTATCCATCTAATTAACCTTGGTTTGACATCCTTCTTTTGCATTAGATATTTAATAGCAGAGTAATCAGTGTACAAAACACATTTAGTCTCAATTAAATAAGATCTAAATTTGTCAAAAGCATACACAATAACTAACAACTCTTTTTCAGTAACAGTGTAGTTAATTTGAGCATTTTTTAAGAGTTTTACTAGCATAATATATAACTTTAAAAATCTTATCATACCTTTGTCCAAGAACAACTCCAATAGCATAATCACTAGCATCGCACATTAGTTCGAATAGTTTCTCTCAGTTAGGTGAAACTATTATAGGGGTTGTGATTAGCTTTTCTTTTAATAACCTAAAGGCATTTAAACAGTCTTCAGTAAACTAAAATTTCTTGTCCTTTTCTAAAAGTTGGCATAGAGGTTTGGTAATTTTTTAAAAATCTTTAATATAATGCCTGTAAAAATCAATATGTCCAAGAAAACTTCTAACCCCTCTTACATTAGTAGGAGGTGTTAATTGAGATATAACTTGAATTTTTGCAGGGTCTACTTCCATACCATTTCTAAAATTTTATGCCCTAACACAATTCCTCCTGCAACCATAAATTGACATTTCTCCCAATTTAGAACTAAATTATTTCTTTCGCATAACTCCAAAACTTTTTCAAGATAATTTAAGCATGCATCAAATGATGCTCCAAATATAGAGAAATCATCCATAAATACTTCTATTCCATCATCAATTAACTTACTAAATATAGATATCATACATCTCTGGAATGTTGCAGGTGCATTACATAATCTGAAAGGCATTCTTCAAAAAGCAAAAGTTCCAAAAGGACTAGTAAATATTGTCTTTTTTTTACCCTCAGGAGCAATAGGAATTTGATGGTAGCCGGTATATCCATTAAAAAAACAAAAACATTTGTGCCTAGCAAGTATATCCACTATTTGGTCTAAAAATGGTAAAGGGAAGTGATCTTTCATAGTGGCAGTGTTTAACTTTCTATAATTAATGCAAATACGCCACCCAGTAACTTGTCTTATAGGTATTAATTCATTATTCTCTTGTGCTTCAGCCATCACCCCTCCTTTCTTAGGAACACAATGAATTGGACTTACCCAAGCATTGTCCGAAATAGGATATATAATTCCAGTGTCTAACCATTTCAAAATTTTCGTCTTGACTACTTCTTTCATCATTGGGTTTAATCTCCTTTCTGGATCAACTCTTGGTTTATATTGTTCATTCAGTATAATTCTGTGCATACAAATCGAAGAACTAATTCCTTTAATATCAGCTAAGGTCCAATCAAAAGCTTTCTTATATCTTTTTAATGTATCCAAAAGTCTTTGCTCTTGCAAATCATTTAACTCTGAAGATATAATAACAAGTAATGTAGATGAGTTTCCCAGAAACACATACTTCAAGTGGTTAGGCAATGTTTTCAACTCGAGTTCAGGTGGTTTTATAATTGATGGAACTAGATTCTTATCAGCATTTCCTATAATATCCAGCATCTCAAATCTTTCCTGAAAAAAATCTAATTCTTCATTTTTTATTTCATCCAAAATAACTTCATCTTTGTCTTCAAAATTTTTTTTCTCTTCAAAATATTATTTAAAATGCTCGTTCAATAGATGTTCACTAATTTCCTTACGAAAACATTCATTATCTCTTTCAACAGCAGAGTATTTCATAGATTTCACAATGTTAAAAGTCACTTCTTGATCTTTAACTTTCATAGTTAATTTTCTTTTTTGAACATCTATCATAACTCTTCCAGTAGCTAAAAAAGGTCTCCCTAAAATTATAGGTATTTCTTTATCTTCCTCCATATCTAAAACAATAAAATCCACAGGAAAGATAAATTTATCAATTTTTGCTAACACATCTTCTATAACTCCCTTAGGATAAGTAACTAAACAATCCGCTAACTGAAGAGTTACAGAAGTAGGTGAGACTTCTTATAATCCTAATCTTTTGAAAATTGATAGAGGCATAAGATTAATGCTGGCTACCAAATCACATAAAGCTCTTCCATAAAATTTTTCACCGATAGCACACGGTATAGTGAAACTACCTAGATCTTTTAATTTTTCAAGAAGCTTTTTCTAAATAATTGTACTACACTCTTCGCTAAGTGCAACAGTTTCATTATCAGTGAACTTTCTTTTCCTGTTTAAAATATCTTTCATAAACTTCAAATAATTGGGCATTTGCTCTAAAGCTTCTACAAATGAATATTTACCGTTAATTTCTTAAGAATTTCTATAAACTTGGAAAATTGCTTATCCTTGTTGTGTTGCTTCAATCTTTGAGGAAACGGTGGTGGAGATTTCTCCACAGTAATTTTCATTGGTGTAAGTGGATATTCTAAATCCGGGTATTCATGATCATTTTATTTTTTTGTATCCACTTTCTCTTTTTCAGTTTTTTGTTTCTTTCTGCACTCTTGTTTCTAATTCTTTTTCACTACGTAATTGTATCACTTTTATCTTTTCTTTTCCTTGATCTTTAGGATTTGGTTCCACAATACTAGGAAAAGTTCCCAATGTTTGATTACTAAGCACAGTAGTGATATGCCTCAATTGGTTTTCAATATTCTTGACAGCAGTTCCTTAATTTTACAACTAGTTTTCTTGAATTTGTAATTGATTTCCTTGATTCTGCAATTGTTGACCCATGTTCAGTATCAGCTCTTCCATAGATAACTTTTTTTCCTTAAATTGAGTGTTACTATTAAATCCTAGAGGAAAAGAAGGTGTATAATTAACATTTCCTTGGTTGGATGAATTTCCAAATGGGTTTACTGGGTTGTTTGCCCAGTGTTGATTTGTAGAAGAATTGTTTTTTTCCAATTAAAGTTAAACATGAGTTATAATAGTTTGAATAAGGATTGTTGGGTTTATTGTTAATAGCATTTAAAGTCTCATAAGAGGGTTGAACATCCACGAATTGCCCAGATGAATTCTCTTCCATCATAGTAGGTGTTGGAGAATAATTCATTCCAGAATTATCTAATTTCCATGATATTGCAGCAATCTGCGAAGCTAACATAGATGGTGCATCAGAATCGTGGATACTAGCTACTCTTTTAAGATTTACCCTTTTAGAGGGACATTAAAAATTGTTGGTAGCCATCTCTTCTATCAACGAATAAGCCTCATCAAAAGGTTTTGACATTAAAGAACCACCAGCCGCAGCATCTATAATCGATCTAAGAGATCCCACTAATCCATCGTAAAAAGTTTGAATTATCAACCAATCTGGTAATGAATGATGTGGGCATTTCCTAAGAAGATCTTTAAATCTCTCTCAAGCTTTATATATCGACTCTCCATCAATCTGACAAAATGATGTTATGTCATTTCTAAGTTTAGCAGTTTTGGATGGAAAGAAATATTTGGATAGAAATTTCTGTGAAAGTTCTTCCCAAGTTCTAATAGATTCAGGTGCTAACAAATTTAACCACATCTTAGCCTTATCCTTAAGTGAAAAAGAAAAAAAGTCTAAGTCTAATAACATTGTTCAAAACTCTGTCATATTTAAAGGTAACACAAAGTTCTAAAAAACTAGCTAGGTGTAAATTATGATCTTCATTTGGTGTACCTCCAAATTGATTGTTTTGTACCATTTGGATAATAGCAGGTTTGAGCTCAAATGAATTAGCAACTACATCAGGATTTTGGATAGATAAGTGAATTTCATCTGCTGTAATATTTGCATAATCTCGTAGAGGTCTAGGTTGATGTTCATTTTCTATTCTTTGATTGTTCACATTGTTTTTCATTGTGTCAGAATTTCTAGGTTCTTTTCTTAGTTTTCTAATTCTCCTAACAGTGCATTCTAATTCTGAATCGTAGGGTATAAGCTTTTCAGGTCCAAATTTACGCATACAATTAAAATCAGTATATAGAAAAATAGTTAACTAAATATAAAAATAAGTTGTAATTCAAGTAAAAGTTTTCTAATAGTCATAATTTGTCTGTTACTCTAATTATGATTTTTTTTAAAATCTAATTTTTACTCCTCGGCCAACGACGCCAAAAACTTGACAACGACTTTATATATGCTTAAAAATACAAGAATTTGATACTGTTGTTAGAAGATTTAAATTCCCGACAACGGCGCCAAAAACTTGACAACGGTTATATATTGCAAAGTTGATAAAGATGTGTATAAAATATTCAATAATTGCAAAGTCACACTTATCAACGCAAGTATATGTATCGCACAAGTAATACAGGGCTCTAATGGAGTCCTGGATATCGATCCCACAGGGAGTAATATTAGAGGCTACGAACTAAGATTTAAAAAACCAATACTTAATCACAACAATATAGTGTAAATTACATATTTGTCACTAATAGGCAATTGAAATAAATATGTATTTTTAATAAACTCATATTTAACTAATTCTACTAATAAAGTTTCTAATGTGAAGTTTAATATATAAGAAAACATTCTTCTCCTTGTCAAGAAATTTAAGTGAATGGATAAATTGAATCAGTTCAAATTGTATTATGTCAAATAAGAGCATACTTATTATTTACCCTTTGAACCAGACATAAAGAACATTGACTAATCCTATTCTTGGTTACTGAATCTGCGGTTAGGCTGGGAGGATATCGGCTCTCACTTTGGAGCTCCCACGTTCTCTTCGCCTGAGGGCTAACATCTACACTTCAGTACACAAACGATAGGACCGAATTGAGGATTTTAGTCTGTCACTCTAAAATCTCAAATTCTATGCACGATAATTTTTATTTCTTTATTTATTTGCACCCAACTTTCAAGAACTTTGACCTCCCTAAATCTTGAATGTAATCTTCACTTTAGTTGTAAAACTCAACATACTTTAACAAATCAATTGGCCAGACTAAAAGTAAATTAAGATTGAAGTGAAAAGATCATCACAACTTCTTTAACATTCTCATGGTACAACCAATTCGATCACCATTTCACAAAATCTCCAAACAATGAGAAAGAGAGAGAAAACTACTCAGAACTCATGGAGAAGATACGAAAAAACTTGGAATTTATATATAAAATCAAAGTCATACAAACTTCAATAAGTAAATACAACTTATCTTTAATTCCTCCCCAAGCAAACTCCTTGAAGTTCCTCTAAATTTCTTCCTTTCTTCACAGCACACATAATTCTCCTTTGAAGCGGCAAGGAGGAAGAAATCTCTCACTTTCCTTCATCTTACAATCTCTCGAAGAATTCCTCACAATACTAACCACTCTCTACACTCTATTGGGCACCACAAACAACAAAGACTCAGCGGACACCCGTGGACACACGTGGACACCCCCTTTTTCGGCCTCCAAATGTTTCTTTTAAAGTTGTAGAAGAGTTTTCAAGAGTTGCCCAAGCGTCCCTTCAAAAATCGTCCACATTCAATGCATCTGTTGAGAGAACCGAAGTGCTCGCCGTCTGCGGCTTCGATGGTGCTGTCGGCGGCCTTCTAGAATGTTTAATTCTGGACTCTCGGGAAAAACTCACCGCCGCCGGCGTCAAGCCCGCCATCGACGTCCAAGATCAAATCTTCATATTTTGGTTCTTTTTGCTCCAAATTCACTTTGTTTTGCATCTTTTTGCTCTAATGACCATAATTCAACATACTTGCAGCAAAACATCAAAAATATCTTTATTTAAAGTGCAATATCATCAAAATCAGTGTAAAATAGGTATGAAAATCTTAACATATTTTCCTTTGGTCAAAGCAATTCTTAGAGATCCTACACAACTGCAAAAGGAATACTAAAGGCATGATTCAAACTGCACAACCAAAACTCAACACTTCGAAAGTGTTGTAAGATACGAAGCCCTCATCGATCTCCTCTAATCCTCCATCCTCTGAGGAAAGGCCCCTCTTTTATGACTGAAGCTGAGTCCTCGCTTCAGCCTGTGCCTTCGGAGCCTTTAGACAGTCATAGTCCCTGCAACAGTCTAAACAGACATTCCTCCCCTTTGGACAGAAGTGACCGCTTCCAATGGGTGACCCGAAAGACGATCATCAGTACACCCTCCAACCTCCATTGCGACTTTCCCCCGTAATGAGCCTGAGAAAAAATTCAAAGACCAAGTTTGAACTATGTGTTCCCTCACTCGTGACCCCTGCACAACCTTCTTCTTGCTTACCTCTCCCGCGGAAGCCTCGTTTGCTAGTTTTTTGCTTCACGTCAGGTTTGCGAGCCTTCACCCACATATACTCATGGACTTAAGGAGGGCACTCTTGTTGGCTGATGGTGCTCCCTCACTAGACATCATGACAGACATATAAAAGAAGAGATGGAAGACTAAAAAAATGAGAAGAACAAGAAACAACACAAACCTTCTTTACCCCAAGGACTATTTATAATTTTTTTGCCACAAAATTCCTAGGAAATCCATTATTTCACAATAATGTCATCTAATTATTTTCATGCATGTTAAAAAGATGCTCTTATTTTTGTGTACCATGCAGCTTTCGAGGAGCAAGAGAATTAGAGAACATAACATGCATATGAAAAATATGTTACTACAAATCTCAAGGCAAACATACGGTTCTGGAGCAAGCAACGATCAGTCGGGCGCCTTATCGATGACTGAAGGATTATATGTTAGCGGAGGAGTTGGGGTCGGGCAATCGGAACAATGCGACGAAGAATTTTCTATAGAATGATGATCGACTCTAAAGTCGATTGAGGAGTTACTTAGTCTCAGGTCATGCACCAATAGAGTTAAGGCGCAACAAGCGGTTGACAGACTTCTCATAGACCGAATATATTTGTCAACATTATTATACTATTATTATTACTAAAATGATCCCCCCTCAAACCAAATAATGAGGGGATCTGACTTGTAATTTTGTAATAACTATAATATATTCCTATAAATATGAGGTTTATGTCATGAATAATGGCCATGCTCTCTTGTTGTTCCTTACTATGCCCTCTCTCTCTTCAATCACTTAATAACTGAATGTTCTATATTTTGAGTGTTTCCCGAATATTTTCGGATTCTAAGAAAAATAAGATAGCTAGAAATATGAAAAACATTTGTATAAATATTTTCTTAAAGATAGTGATGCTTGTTGCTGATGTCACATATTTCGGGGAAAGGGGCTGGCAAATGAGAGATAGTTAACTTCCGCAATTTGTTCGTCGTCAAATTTATTGAGAATTATGGCTCTACACAATTTTTCATGAATATAATACTTAGACTCCACTGAATCTCCTCTAAGGAATAAATAAATAAATAGTAAATATTAATAAATAAAACAAAACACATTGATATTATCCTCTTTTCTAACCATAGATAAGATTATAAATTCCTCCATTCTATTCGTTCATATTTAGAAAATGTGACGGATTCAACAAATACCGTACAGAAATTTTCTGTACTGAAAATTTTTACACGCTGAGAAGTTTTACACGTACGGAAATTTTCTGCGTAGCTCTTAAACCATTTTAATACCATGTATATAGCAAATTGCTATAGTAACTACTTTTTACTATTTCATAATTTATGAAAAAGGAAAGATGAAATGAAATACGGTGATCACTGTAAGAATTTTTATATCAATAATAGACTTTAGATTATTGTCACGCTTATTTAATTAATCCTCCCTCGTACATTATTTATCCCACCCAAATTTACTAACCGAATTATAGATCCCCATTCCCCACCCTAATGGAAAAAATTTGTGTGCGATAGAAGTACGCAGCGCTGCATGCGATATTGGGGTATACCGAGTGTACAAGGGGGTTACATCTACGGTATAAGTCCTTGTAACTTCCTTGTAACCTCCTTATAACTTACGTGTAACCTCTTAATATATGATGACAGTAGCGCGAAACTTATTTTAGGGTACAGATAGATTATAGAAAGTTATAGGGAAGTTACAAGGGGTTATACCGCAAATGTAATCACGTTGTACCTTCGATATAACCACAATATCACACGCAGCACTGCGTAGATCTATCGCACGGAATTTTTTTCCCACCCTAACACATTTAAACAAACCTAACGTTTGGCGCTACTTTATAGCAAAGTCCAGCTTCACGGGATACCTATGAATACAATCCCTCCATGGGCAATCCGGCTCCATGTTTCCATCCCGTAACGCGCGCCACACGACGCTGCATGCCTTGAAACCCGTCCCGAAAGCCAGCATCCAAACCCGATCACCTCTCCTAACCCGGCCCTTCGCCTCAAAGTACCCCAACTCGTAAAACACCAAACAACTCGACGTGTTCCCGAACCGGTGTAAACACATCCGGGCCGGTTCAATGATCCGATCATCGAGGCCCATGTTCCGGCCAACAGCATCGATGACTGCCTTCCCCCCAGTGTGAATGCACATGTGCTCGAACGCCGTAGTGAAGTCTGGCACATCCGACTTGGCTGACTCCCCTTTGGCAACGGAGATCGCAACCCGCCACGCATACCGGAGGAGCTCTGTGATGGGGAGGACACGCGGAGCGAGGATGGATATGTGGTCGCGGAGGGCAACGCCGGCGACGCGTATTAGGTCCTTAGTGAGTGAGACGCCGATGGAACCGTTTGGGTCTTCTGCTTGGAAGGCGGCGTAGTAGGCGGCATCTTCGGCTCCATGGTGGGTTCGGAGGTTGTGGAGGAGTTCGAATTTTGCGGCGTGTCTAGCAGCGGGGTCGCTAGTGAGGAGAGTGGCGGCGGCCCCGACGCGGAAGATGCAGTTGGTGACTAGCATTTGACGGTTATCCCCATAGTACCTGTCGTTGTGTGTAATGAGGTAGATGATCATGCAAAAACAAAGCGATAATATATATGAGAGCTCGAGCGGACACATACCAGCTGTGACCTGTAGCCTCGGTGACGACAAGCAGCGCAAAGCCTTGACTACGTTTGAGAATCCGGACAGCTAAATCCATTCCGACAGCACCAGCACTGCATCCCATACCGGAGAGATTATAAGTTTTTACATCAGATCGGAAGCCGAAGCGATTAACCAGCCGCGAAGCCAATGAAGGGGCGGGTGAGAACATGCTGCAAGCTACAATCACAACCGATATCTTCTCCGTTGGTACCGACAACTTGAATAAGAGGGATGAGACGACGGAGAACATGCCGTCGTCAGCCTCGATGATGGCGTACTTAAACTTTGCATTGAAATCACGCTGGAAGACATAAGGAGGGGCGTATGTCTCATCTCCAAGGCCGGATTTGCGATATATGGCACGCATGAATTTGGCGCTCTCGTCGGAGTATTGGCGGGAGCTCATGCCTATATATTCGCAAAGCTCGTAGGTGCAGCGGTATTCGGGATCGGGTTGGTGGCATGAGTAGTTGAGGAAAAAGACCGGGAAGGGGCGGGATGATAGGTACGCGGCTGAGGCGACTATTGAGCAAAAAAGGAGGAGGAGGAGGAGGAGGAGAGGGCGGTGAGAGGTTAGGACTATGGTTAGAGTTAGGGATGCAGCAAGGTTGATGGATGAAGATTTGTTGAAGTGCTGCATGGCTGATGATGAAAAGGAACAACGTGCTACCAATGGAGATAGAAGCAGGCAATTTAAGCGCTGATTGTGAACTTAAAGCGAGGATGGGGAGTCTTGCGCGCTTGTTTGTTGTAGTCTAAAAGACAAATACTTTAGCATAATTTTTTGGGCGTGGAATTATTACTGAATTCTGCTTTCATTGATCTTTTATGATAAAGATCCAAATCTATAAGAAAAATCTCAACTCTACATTTTACATGTTTGTCATTCAAAATTTTCACATATATCATCATTTTAACTTAACAAAATGAAATATATTTTTTCATGGATATAATAATATGTCATTGAAAATTGAAATTTAAGTATTAAAAAATGCAAATACATGAGTTAAGGGGTATCTACCTAAATAATCCATAAAAATAATATTATGGCACTGAAAAGATAAAAATTTTTCTAAAATCATGACCATCCCTCATGCGCCTAATACTTTGAGTACCACACAATACACTCTGGGGAATTGAATCCCAAACCAGGGGGACTTACAACTGACAAGCATATGCCCGATCAAAGTACGCGGCATTAAGGCATTGGTGCAGCTTTGGAGAATGCATGAATCAAATTATAGAAATCCTATAAATAAGAATGTGATTTTGTGAATGGACACTAACTAGAGTTCTAATTTTTAGACGTTTGAATTTCGCTGATTTTGCTCTTATCCAGAGGAAAATGTGAGGTTTAAGTTGTTTTTATTTTTTTTATTTCTATAAATTTCATTTGTTTAATTTTCTGCATTGTTTAGTCTTTTTTTTTTCCTATAAATTTCTAGTTTTTTTTTTATGGTTTCATCACTACGCATCCTTAATGTCAACATTTCTAGTGTTTTATTATTTGAATTTTCTCTTTATTGTTATTTTAATTTATGATATTGAAATTTGAATTTATTAGAAAATGTATTAAATTTAATTGAATTATCACTTTTGTATTTCATATTATATCTTTTCTATGATAGGAGAGTCAGGTTATTATATACTTTGAGAAAATTAATACAAATTCCATGCAAATATGTTGACAATGACAAATTAGCCTTGAAGAAATATGTAAGTTCTCATTATGATTAGTTTTGTGTGCATACAAAAAAAGATTCACTTGAGTTTTGCTTGCCTTGATTAATATCAACATAAAATTCATATTTTTGTACCAAAGGAGAATGATATTTATTATTAAATTCTTATACATATCTAAAAATCTAATACCAAATTCTTATATTTATTTACCAAATCCTTAAATCACTTATTGAATACCATTAACATTAACTTATTGATAGTCATCTACTCATACACACATTTGACATGATTTAGATACTAAAATGATATATAATTATGTAAGATATGTAAATACTGACGAATTTTGTGATGTGTATGGAACTTCACCTTTTATCCATTAAATATAGTTTTATTTTACCCATTGTAAAATAATTTGAAGTTTACTTCTTTATTATTTAATTTTTTTGTAAAAAGAATAAAAAATTGTATTAACATTGCATTTTTTAAATATATTTTTATATGGTATCTTTTGTATTAAAATTTAATTAAAGGTAAGAGAAAATGAAAGCAAATGCAAAAAAAGATAAAAAAATTTAGAGATGTGAATGGTGTAGGTGGTTACACATATTGGAGATTGCTATACTTGAAGGGGTGTGTAATGTCATAGTATCAAGTAATCACTTTTTAAGGTTAATAACTATTTACATTGATATTAAGGATGAAATTTTTTTGAGATTAATTTAATATATTCATAAAACTGATTTTGACCAAAATATTCCCGCATAATTATTTTCCTTGTATGGCTAACCCTACTATATCATCTCATATTTACAAACGAAATTCAAATTATTTAGTATCAATCAAAATTCTAAAAAAAATTGTGAAAATAAGGAAGTATTGAATCTAAAAGTACTATAATTTAGTATTATGAATGTAAATATATAGAATGAGATGAAGGCCTAAATTGCTATTTAAAAAAATAACTTAAAGGTTTTTATTTTAATAGGCATAAAAATTTGCTATTTTAAATATTTTGTTGTCCCATAAGAAATTTAATTTTATTTTTGTAAGAGTTAAATATTTTAAAGATTTGATAAAGTATGGTTTTTTTAAGATTGTAACAGAGTCGCAATCTCAAAAAAAAATTTCCTTAAAACCACAAATAAACCTTCATTTTAAAACATCTCCTCATATTTCCTTCATTCACCTCCAAAAGTAATGTTATCATAAACAAATTCAATTCTAGCATTGTAAACAGATAAAAATATTTAGAAATGTGGTTCATAATAACCAAGAAATTTATATGAGTTTATTTAAATTTTCGAATTTCAAGACATCAATATTATACCTTCTATGATTGGTAGCAATATAATAAAGTTAATTACTAAGAATATTCTATGTATTTATAAAAGAAAGAATATTTTTTTAATAACAAAGAGAACTCTAGATAAAAAATAAATTTTCAATTAGGATGTTTTATTATCTTCATACAATCTGAATGATAAAGGTAATGAAGGCTATTTACAACAATTTAAAATATTAAAATTGAATGAAAGCATGGATTTACTTTCCCTCCTACAATGTCGACCTCAAAATTAATAATATTTAAAATATCACTAAACCATGAATTTCACGTTCCTTCCAATAAGACATGACCAAACTTTAGAGTTTCTTAATACTATATGTTTCTTTTTGATAATGACACTCCTTCCATAAATTTTATGTTCAGAAATGTATATATTTGGAAAAAAAAAATTGAAATATAAAACCTTCTATTTGAATCTATTTAAGGACATAGATCATAATATATAAGTCCAAGAAAGAAACATTAAGGATATAAAGACTAGCTCATATAAGGAGTTTTGTATTGTGAAGTTCAAATTTAATGTTTTAATTTGGATTAAATTGTAATTTAATCACTTTTATGTTTTGAAGAACACTATAACATATAATTATCCTTACCTAAATTTATTTTCATATTTTTCCGTTACATTCTCAAAGCCTTACTCACTACTGCAATCATCACAGAGTTGATCCATGTCATCTATTATGACTGGCTTAAAAAAGTGATGTCTTATCCACATGTCTATTGATTTCAATGTACCGTCAATTGCTAGAAAACATAATAAATTTACAATTTGAATGACCTCTCATTTTTTTATCAAAGAAACCCAATTTCTGTAAATAAGCCTCACTTTAATGCTAATTATGAAATATTGAATTAATCATTCTGTACTCTTAACTGTCCACCAAATTTATGCCATCATGCACAAGTGGCACATCACTTAGTCTAGAATAGAAAACACACTTATACACTAATGTTGTATTATGACTCAACCTATATTTTATTAGGTAGGTCGAATAGAAACATGAGTTGGCAGCTTTCAACCTTCATTTTATTTTAAGACGAGATAGTTGTATTTGATGATGAGGCTTAATTATGTTAGAGGAAATTGCCGACCTCTTCATGTTCCAATGCAGTTTATCTTCTTGCAACTATCTCATAGAGTGATTCATGCTCTAAAGGGTGATTATTGAACACACAATTAATATATCCACACTACACAAATTTAGCATATTACTGATGGTCAAATACCTTCAGTAATAATGAGTAAACTGTAGGTAATATGACAACAAAAATTTAGATACAATTTATTTGATGTAGAAAAAATGCTTTTCAGTAATAAAAGTAAAAGACAGATTATCTACGATTTCGAATTAATCGAAGATTATTCAATGTACAAAACTGTCAATGGTAATCCAAAAAACATGCAATGTTTAACTGCTGCTTGACCATTGGTTTTATAACCGACATTGATATTTGTATGAAAAGTATTGCACCTTTGTCAAAAAAGTGTAGTGATTAGATTCATCAATAAATTGTAACACCATCATCAGTTAACCATAGAAAATTATCGATAGTTTTGATCTAGAGCAAAAGCGAAAAACTCTGTTCAGGCGTCAATTGACTGCCAGTAAACTATATGCACATAATCAAAGAGTTGTAAAAATCTTTAGGAAGCCATCGAAAACATGTAGCATCAGAAAAAGAATTAAAGCCCCTCCTTCAACACTGCATTTTACATACATGCAAGCATAACAATGCAATCAACGCACACCACAACACAGTAATGAAATTAATTAATGCATAAATCTTATACAAAAATAAAAAAAATAGTTGCAGTAAACCAAATGAAATGAAAAACTATCCAATAAAAATAATGATTGTGACCAATAAATTATTTAAAATACAAAAAAAAAAAACATAACAAAATACTCCCCTACACATCCTCCTATGCACTCTAATCATCATCATCCTCCTCATCCTCATCCTCATCCTCATCCTGAATTGGTTGTTTCCTTTTTTGCAGTTTTGTGTACAACACCGCTTTGATCTGTGTTTCATCTTCCACTTCATATTTGATCTCAAAGTGGCTAAGTGTGTGGAGACTTGGGCAGCAATCTCATCAGCAGTTTGTCGATGCATCTTCTCCTCCTTTGTAGTGAAAGTAGATACTCTGGATGTTATAGAGGTTAGGCCTTGGAACCCAACCATAGAGTCTGCCCCTCTTCTTATTGTCGACAGCATCCCTCCCGAGGTCAAACTCAGAAGGATCGTGAGTTGTGTCCGACCCATAACCGACCGTAGAAAATCTAAATATGATTAATAAAAGTTAGAGACTAACTAAATATTAGTAGTTATCTAAATTTTATAAAAATTAATCTCATGAATTAATTAGGTCTCCTTGGATTTGTTGTCCACCGAGGACAGATCGAACCACAATCTGCTAGTGCGCTCATTTAATTGTGCAGGAGTAGGCTCCGACCTTTCTCTGAAGTGTCATTGTAATAAAATAGTTAGGATAAATTTAATATAAAATAAGATATAATGCAAAAAATTAGTCTTCCCAGCCTCCTCTTGTGCTTTGTATGTAGAAGCACTCCATCAATGTGCTTCAAGGCCCCTATCCCCTGTACTCAGAGAGATGATTTTGCTTGGCTTGCTCTCTTTTCTTCTGTTACTCAGGAGAGTCACAAGCCCTAAGAAAGTGAGAAAACACATCCTCAAAGAGCCACAGGGGGTGCTCATGTGTCCAACATATTGTCGACACTATTTTGGTTAAGGAGTTCTCCGTTAGAAGTTGTCGGTCACCAGAATCAAAATTCAGTCGCTCGCTTCGGAAGGACAGTTAATTTAAATACACACACACACACACACACACACACACACACACACACACACACACACACATATATATATATTTAAGTTTAGAAAAAAAATATGAAATCAAACCGACCATATTTTTCATAGTTAAAATGAAAGAGAATTATACCTCAAATCATGTATCTATCCAGAAGGATAAATACAAGACTTGAGGATAAGGCTCGATCAAAGAAATTAGAAAATATATGACATCCATTTGGTATGCGAAACTATTTTATTGTAAGCCGACAATTTGCCCTCTTTAATACAAATAACTAAATAGGGTTTATATTAAGCTTGGTTCAGAAAAACTTCCTATAAGGGCAAACCCCTATAGTTAATTACATCCTAGATAACCAAAGTCACCTAAGAAAACTCTTGATAAAAATCAGGGGATATTATCTTCAAAGAGGTCAAAGGATTATGACTTTTCAATGAGAACAAAAAAAAGATGTGAAAGGGAAATAGCTCAAGTTTGGAACATTTATTGTAGAATCCAAATGAGGAAGAATTAGAGGATGTCATAGATTCGAACTAGAACCTCGATGACTTCTCAAGTTATTCTATGTTTTGGCTTCAATTTCAGAGAGAGATTATTTAAATATTTTATCTTGTGAATTTTATTAATTAGGGCTCACATTCATGTGAAACAATCACACAAATTACCTAGAAGATATGAGGATTTAGGTCGTGACGAATGACAACCTCAGAATCCTAAGATGAGTTAGGGCTTATATTGCACAGCATGATTGTACAAAGACCTAAAGATGAGTGGAGAATTTATGTTGCATAAGCAAACAACCTCAAAGTCCTATGGGTTTGCTATTTAATTCTAAGGAAGAAATGGTTTAACTGGTGAAGACTTGTTTTGCTATTGGAGATAGTCGTGCTGCCCACAATGCTAGCTCCAAGCTCCTTGTCAAGACGAGTTTAAGTTTTCTAGTGTGTCAGATTATGATGTCAAATCAAATTTCCCTATGATTATGGTTCTTTAAATATTATGGAGCATATTAAAGTTGATTAGAGCGACACCGATTAGGATCATACGGTTCCCTCGTTCCGACACCACTATTTTCTATCGGATTCACTTAGTCAAAATGAATTTACTAAACTCAACTTAATGAGCTCCATACTCTCATTTAGATATTGGGAAATCTCGTTAGCAACCGTAGGTTACCTTCTCCAAGGAATTCCCAACATCCGATAAATGTCTTAATTTAGTTGCAATTGTTATTTTGTGATATTTGTGATTAAATTTTGAGTTGTTTTATATTTTGAATGTTGTGGCGGTGAATTTTTATCATGGTTAATTTTAATTTTAATTTTCAATTTTGTGGTTATCCTAGCAATTTTAGTTTTCATGCAGGGTGTCATCGTTGTTTAACATGCAAGTTATTAAGCATAAAAGTACAATATAAAAAGTATAAGAAAAGAAAGCATAATAAACTGTAAAAGCGTACCTGACAAGTATTCTCATTCTTCCACCTGAAAAGTTAGTACTTGCATAACACACACACACA
>NEWO01000242.1:663204-711845 GCA_003013225.1 Phalaenopsis aphrodite | reverse complement strand
TATATATATATATATATATATATATACTTTCGGAGGAATTAAAACATCCTTATAAGGAAAGTAGAAAACACAAGTTTGAGTTGTGTCTACCAGATCGTATGTCATATTTTGGTGTATTTAAATTTTAAGGATGATTATTTTAAGCAAATTATAATAAGCTCACATGTGCTTCAAGAATTTCAAAAGGATCATGAAGTCTTGGGTAAAGCTTAGACATTTCATAGTCCTTGAAATTATCTTGAGTTCATTTTTTTTATCATATTTGTTATAAAGTTCATCCAATTTCTACCCTTATGCTTAATGAATCATGATGTTTTAATTATCTCTTAGGTGAGGCAACTATCACTTAAAATCTCATTTGTGAATTATATAGGCAAATGCCCTTAGGGGCAACTTGACTTAATTAAGAGATTTAATTAATTTGATTATTTAAAGCATGGGCTTGTAGTGTTTTAAAATATTTTAAATTAATTATAAGTTTTTTTTCTAAACCTCATTAGACAAAATTTTGATTAAGTCAAGTTCACTACAAATGCCTTAAGATTTAATGGGCAGATTTGTAATTTCAAGAGAAATGTTTTGAATATTTGTGCTCTCAATCATAAATCATAAATTATATTAAAATCATCAACAATGGTTCAAAATCAGTGAATTATGATCTTCCAAATCAAATCCCTCACGTTAATATCTCCTTATTTAAATTTTCTACCGCATTTCATTAATTTTTAAAAAAAGTACAAATTTGTCCTTCATAAAATCAAAGTGAGATTTGTTACTACCATTTATCCCTCTCTATGTTTCAATCATCAAGACATGTTATTTTGAAATCATTTATCACCCATTTACATTCTGGATTAGGCCTAAATATTAATTAAGCTTTAAATTCCAAAATTACAGTTTTGCCCCTAAGACCTTAACACCCCATAATTCATTAAATTAGACTCAAATGACTTGAAAATTTTATGTTACCTCACTCATGGGTTAATTAAGACATCGGAGGAGAAAAGGTTAATTTTCTAAATTTATTTAATTTTTATAATTATTTTTAACGTAAAAATAGATATTTTAAATGAAAATTTAATAACTCAACCAAAATAAAACCGCAGTTCTTAATAAAGTTATCAGAGGTTCCCAAAGTCAGAGGACCACTTGGACAAATTTTCATGATTTTTAGATATTTAATTTAATTATTAGAATTATTTGTTTGTTTTGAGTATTAATTAAATATAAAATAATAGTTAAATAGAAAATTAGGTTTTATATTTTTATTAAATTTCTCTAAGTCCAAGGAACTCAAAGAAATAAATTTCAGATTTTTGTGATTCATATTTTAATATTTGGAATTATTTTAGTAAGAAATTATAGAAAATTCATTTTTAAGCTTTTAAAATTAATATTTTGACTTAGAAAATTGGGAAAATTAGTTTAATTGGTCCTAAGTGATGAGAAAGCTAAATGTGATATTTTAATGTGTGTTTACAATTTTGTGATTTTTATGAATTTTTTTAATTATTTAAAGACCCAAAAATAGCTAATAAATGAAGAATTTATTTTAATTAAAATTTTATTTTTCTTAGGTTCCTCTGGTCACAAGAAACTCCAAAAACTAATTTTTATAATTTTTTTGAATTGTATTTTAATTATTATAATTATTTTAATATCAAAAATGTCATTTCACTTAATTAATCCATTTGGGTGACTATATTAACTCCAATTGACTTGAAATTTTTATAAGGAGCTCTCTTGACATTAAATTACAGTGAAAAATGATTTTTATGTCATTTACATTTATATTTACTACAAATTAATTTTATTTCATTTTTTTAGAGTTAGTGACAATTAGGATTATTTTGAATGATTTAAACCAAGTTTATATTTTTCTTAGGGTCTAAACACAGTGAACCTATCAAAACAAGTTTTGTATTTTTTCTATGAGTATTTTAATTATTATAATTTTTATACCAAAAACAGGGACCATTATCTTGAAAATTAGATATCTATGCCTAGAGATTTCTCATAACATTGGAAAAATTATAGAAAGCATCCTCATAATAGATAGAAACAAAGCCCTAAAGATCAAGTCATGGTGAAATGTCTATGAAAATGGAGAATCAAAATAAAAAAAAAAACACTATTTAATTAATTAAAAATAATACATGCATCAAATAAACTTGAAAATGTTTTCACATAACTCTCCTCTCTTCATTGAGTAACAACATATTTTTATTTTATTTTTATGATTTTTTTACACAAAGTTATAGATTTTTGAAGTTTTGAGCATTTAAATAAATAAGAAAATATCCTAATTTTCTACTTATCCACGGCATCCACGTACGTGTCGAAGAGACACATGTCTCCACGGGATTGGGCACCGCAGTCTGCGTCAGCTCATCCTTTTCAAATCGTAGCTCCGTTCAGCGCGATCAGGACCGTCCAAGCAATACACAGAAGATCAGATGACGCATGGTCATCTTCCTCAATGAAGCCAACCCGCAAACCATCTACTTTCAAACCCTAATATCTCACTCGATTCTCAACCAAATCATGTGTGGTTTGTTCCTATAGACTCGTCTTGACTAGGAGAACATACCAATACAGTTAATCGACCCTTAAATCAACTTTATACACATGGAGAATCAAATGAAGCTCGATTTAGGGTTAACTTTTAATACCTTGGTCCAAGAGGGGAAGCCTCGATTAGATGCTTGTGGAAGCTTTGTGGGGGTCCCAAGAGCCTAGAGATTGAGCCTCAAGTAATGGTAAATCACCTAGATATGAATTTGACAAAGGCCGAATTAGAATTTCAATCAAAGTCCACCTTATGGTGCTCTGGTGATGAGGCTTTTGTGGGGGGTATTCTTCTCTTGTTGTGGGATGGTGTGGGTGCAATTAATTTGAACTTGGTGGAGGTTTGAGAGGTGTCATATTTTGGTCTAGGGATTGAGCTCCAAATTTGAGCTCGAACAGTGGATTTGAGTGGCTAAGGAGGGTTGGGTTAAGTTCAAGAGGTCCCAAGGAGGCTCTGGAAGCAATTTGATAGAGTCTCCCCAAGAAATTTCAAGCTCTCCTCCATTGTCCATTGAGGGGGGGTTTAAATAGATGGGGAAGGAGAGGCCACCAGGGGCAATTGGTGGGTGCTATAAGTTGCTTATGTGGATGTCAACAATGTGAAAAAATCCAATTGAGATGAGGAGCTTAAAATGGGTTTGATTTTGATTTTTAGCCTAGGTGGAGTGTTTTGCCAAATAGGAGCAATAATATTCTTTACCCTTACTAGAAATGTTATAAAAACATTGGCTAATTTAAAGTTTGAATAGTTCTGAAGACTGGCTAGGCAGGGAATATGCTAGCTCTCACGCTAGAGTTCCCTCGATTCCCTCTACCTGGGAGCTAATATCTCGTATAAAAACTTAAAAAAATAAAAAAAGTTGGGAGCTTTAACCTGTCACTTTAAAGTCCTCTAACTCTACACCCTTCAATGAATATTTTTCTATTTATTTGCACTCAATCATATAAACTACATTCTCATTCATACAACTTCATGTGATTCTTTCCAATTGTTGACTGAGACTATATCAGCCTGGTTCTTACATGTTCTCAAAATAAATTTTAACATATGGATTGGCCAAATCAAGAAGAAAATGAAGTACATGGATTTAAATCACAGCAACTTCTTCCAACATTAAAGATCAATACTCTCCAAAACTTTCATCCAACACTTAATTACTTATTATTTTAAGAAGAAAGATAAAAAAAAACAGCTCAGAATCGATGGAGATAATAAAACTACACTTTAGTTTAAAAGTAGAAATCATTGTCAAACCAACAACAAGTCTCAATTAAAACCAAAAGTAGTCTAAAATAAAAGATAAAAACTTATCTCAAGTCCTCCACCAAACTGTTGAAGTTCCTTTAAATCTCTTCTCTTTTACAACACTCAATATAAAAGTAAAATAAAAAGGATAAATATATGATGCCTAAAAATCTCTCAAACTAACTCCCCAATTATAGAACTTTCAAAACTTTCCCAGTACTTTCAGGACCCCCACCTTTTTGGACCTTTTTCAGGACTCTTCTCAAAGTCTTCTCTTCCTTATTTTTTAATTTTCCAAAAGGTGCCTTGGTATCTCTTCAAAAATATGTCTTGATTAGATGTATTTTCCCAAGAGATGCATCCTTTTACAATAGTTTTCATCCATGGTGGTTGTAACCACCTATTAAGCCAATAGGTGCCTCAAAAAAACTATTCAAAATTTTTAAGAACCAAATTTACTCATCCAATAACTACCACTGGCGCTTAAGCGCGGGGCCTTTGGCATTTAGGCGTGGCCTTTTCTGTTTAACCAGCGCTTAAGCGCCAGATCTGGCGCTTAGGTGTCAAAACACTTTTGCACATTTTTTACTTATTTGTTCCAAATTTGATCATTTTTCACTCCTTCAAGCACTTTTCACCTTTTTACCTGTACCTCAAAGAAAAACATAAAAAATACCTTCCATTAAAGCTTAATATCTCAAAAATAGGTATAAAAATGTGTCTAAAAACACTATATATTTTAGGCGTATCATGGAGCTTTTGATTTTGGGTTTTTCGACCACCAAGGTGGCTAGCTATCATGGAGGGGTCACCATCTGACTCAAGGAGGTCAAGGCTTGGTCTTAGTGAAGTCAATTGGGGTTGGTCTTGTATAAAGGTATCATATTGAAATAGTATGGAAAAATGGCTATTTTGGGCCAATTTGGGTGAAATCATGGTTTAGGGCTGGGTTTGCCTCTAAGGCTGGTTTGGGTGCTGAGGGAAATCAGGAGGCACGGCTTAATCAGCATAGTGAAGTCCCTATCCAAGGAGATTGGCTAAACATGGGTTAGAGTGATTCATGGGATGGGTTAAAAGAATCTTAAGGATATTTAAAAGTGGTTTAGCCTCTTACCAATAATAGCTTGATGATGTGGCATTGCTCTCATGGCTTATATATGGCTTGGGAGTGGCTCCATGGCTTGTCCTTAGCTTACTCAACTCTCATGAGGACGGATTTTTGAAATTATGAAATATTTTGGTGGGATTTGTCATGATTTTTTATTTGGAATGATTTTATTTTGTATTTAGGACTTTAGGAATGATTTTAATCAAATGGATGATGAAGGGAAATAATTGTCAAGTAGGCTTTGGACTTTGGCTTTTGAAATTAAGTATAATGGGCTTTGGGATTTTAAAAAGGAAATTAAACTTGGGCTAATTTAATGTTGATTTTGGTGTAGTAATATGTCATGAGTGATTTGGCAAAATTTCAAGTGATTTTGAGTTGAATTGGTGGGCTAATTTGGTTGATCTAGGCATATAGTCAAAATTGGATCTTTTTTATTTGAATGAAATTGGGCTTGCAATTGGATCAAATTAGGCTTGAAATTTGTTTAGAATGGAATTGGAGATGCTGAATTTTTTTTTAGAATTAAAATTGGGCAAGATTGGGGTCAATTGTGCTAAGGTTGGGGCTAATTTGGGGACATTTGGGCCTCTAAGGACAAATTGAGGATTTTGGTCAAATTGGGTTAAATTGGTCAAATATGATCAAATTGATGATCAAAAATTGAAAATGATAATATTTGGAATTATTTTGAAATTTTTGAGAATTTTTGGAATTTTTAGGTCATGAGGGGCATTTTGGTAATTTTGGCAATTTTTGGGGATATTTTGAAAATTTTGTAATTTTGGTCAATTTAGGTAGTGGTGAGTGGTTTGAAATGATTTTTGGACAAATTTGGGTATTTTGGGTAATTTTGAGATTTTTGGCAAAAATTAGGGTTGTAGGGGTATTTTGGTAATTTGGTGGTTTTGGGCCAAAATGGGCCAATGAGCCATGAAACCATGCCAAACCAAGAGGAGTCATGTGAGGACTCATTTTGGATGCTCAATATGCTGGTCCTAACCCTCTTAGCCAAAGACTAGGGGTATAGGCTCATCAATAGGAGCTTTCCAAAAGGAGTCACGAGGCCAACCTAAGGGGTCCTAAGGTTCGGGGTAAGTGAAAAAGTGTAGTGTGTGAAAGTTAGCCCCACTAAAAACCAGATCACCCAGGGCTAGTCCTAAGGTCTAACCATCTTATGGGGGACTCTACATGAGCTCCTTTATATTGACCACACTTACTAAGTGCTAGAGGTTAGGACCAAAATGTGGAGCTTCAAGTTGAGCAAAGAAGGACTTTATATTGGTGAGGGTTCCTTTTTTAGTTTTCTAGGAATAGTCAATAGGAAAACCCTATGGATAGACCCGAGGCTACTAAAGAGGAAAAACTAGACCTCAACCAAAAATGAGGTCAACACATATATAGCTGAACTGATCGTAAACTCGAACGCTCGCCTTATGCTTGAAGTTCCTCTAGATATGTACCTCTTCCTTAGAGGCCCAAGATTATTGTTTCCGAAAATTGAAGAAATTTTTATATTGATAAAATAAATTCATAATTGAAATTACTGTGTTTTGAGTTTACCTTAAACCACCTAAACCACATATACTGAACTGTCATTGGAATCTCCTTCTAGGATACCTTAAACCTCCTAAACCACCTATACTGAACTGTCACCTAAATCTCCTTCCAGGATAAGTACGGGCGACTGCACTTGCTCTCAATTATGTCTTTGATGGAATGGTTGTTATGTGCGGGGGAAGTTAATTCAAAAATGACATTTGATTAGTTCTCTATTAAATTTTAAAAGATATAAGACAATAATATCAATATTAAATTAAAACTTGGGTGTTTCTCACTGCTTAGAGCTGATGATGGCTACTCGTGCTGGTCAAACTTGATGGTGCATCCATAATAGCTGATGGTGACGGTGCTGCTACTGTTGTGGTCGTGGCTGGTGGTTGTGGTGGTGTCATTGATGTGACTAGTGATTGTGGTGGTTTCATGGTTGATGGTGGTGGTGGTGTCAGATGGATAGTAGTGGTGGTGTCGTCGTTGGTGGTGGTAGCTATGTCATGGCTGGTGTTGAAATGGAGGCCTACCGGGGAGAATTAACTGCACAACCTTGTAAGCTGGTGGACTTCAACAAGATGCCACGCCCCCGATAGAGGGGAGACTATCCCTCCCTCCTGAAGCCATCTGCAAGCATTCAAGTATAATTAATTAGTGCATCTGCATACTAATAAAAGGAAAATTACATTAGTACACAATAAAAAGTAAAGGAAATAATAAATTTCATGCAATCTATAGAATACTAGAACTTAAAATACAAGGGTATGCAGTAAATAGAAGAGAAACAATAAAGTGTAATCTACAAACTACTAAAATTGAAAATACAACAGTACAAAGCTAAAACAAAATAAACTGTAAAGCACAGTTTGCACCCCATTAAAACTAAAAAAATACAAATTTGATGAGTCACTTGAGGATGTAGTTAAAATTACTTCATCCAAACTAGCATCTTAATCATGCACATCGATATGATTTTTTTCATGTTTCCTAGTAGCATCACCTATCTCTTCAGCTATTACGTCAAGTGGGAATGTGTGAATCTCTCATTTTTATTTCTTCATCAGTGGGTTCAATTGAATTATGAATATCAGTAGTCATTGTAGTTCAGTAGCTATGATTACTGCCCACTAACCTTATCTCTTATTATATGGGGATATGGAAGATAAAATACTTGACTTACTTGCCTTACTAAAACGAATGGTTTAAATTTACCATATCTCCTGTTCACTTTTATTTCTATGATTTTATATGGTTGGATTACCATTATTCCATACATGATCGAACCAATCACAATTGAAAAGGAATACACTCATGTCAATCGATTTTTCTTGAAAATAACTTAATTTAATATATGTGTAATTTTGATTTTGAAAAAATATATTTTTATTTTGAAAAATGAGACCAAATAAATCACATTCATTTAATAATTTAGATAGTTGTGCATAATACTACAAGTAATACACCACCCCGGGAGATGAGCATATCACTTATTAGTAGACTCAACTAATTAAATAAATGAATTCATGAAAATTGTTTAGTCTATGAATTTTGTGTCCGACAATTCTTCTATGTAATATAAATGCTAGATAGAATTTATATTGCCAGCGTTCTTAATTGCCTATAAGAGCAAGCCCATATAGTTGAACCAAATCAATTAAGAAAACTCTCGATAGTAATAAGGGATTTCATCTTCAAGAATTCAAAGTTAAGTTCTTATGATTGATCATAGAAAAATCAAGTGGGAAGGGCCCGATCTATGTGATTGATAAGTTAAATTGCCAAAAGGTGACACTCAAAATATTCTTAATTTTTTATGCTTCTAAGGGCTTTAGAAATTTTTAAATATACGTTTGAAAGAAAAATAATAGTTTTATCTTAAAGCTACATTTTTATAATTTTATTATATACTTTATCAATCAAGTATTTCACAAGTCAGTCACACCATTGAGCTAAAACTACCTGCAACCCATGAGACTAAGGGTTACTCTTTGCCAAATGTTAGGGTATAGTAATGCCAATACTTGACCCTCCTAAAGTCATCGGACCAAGATATACAATAATATTGACTCATCCCACAATTACATAGTTATTTAGTTTCCTGGCCAAAAACTTGACCTGGTTTCTTTTGGCGGCTAGTATGCAAAAGGGATATGTTATAGAATTTAGAGTTGATTTATATTTTACACACTAGAGGTTCAATGCAAGTATACATATTATTTCAAGTAATATAGGGCTTTCTTTAAAAATCCAATATCGATCCCACAGGGAATCAAGACAAGAAATTCCTTAGGCTAATTCTAATCTACTACAATCAGGTCTTAGTTTTAGATTTTTATCAAAAAATTTGATTTTCCTAAATTCACTAATTTAATCTAAAATTTATGTTAACCAAATTAAATAAAACCTAATCTAAGGAGCATGTTTGAATTTTAGAAAATTCTTATATAATCAAAATCCCTTTCCCTTTGCAATGAGATTATAATCAGTGTAGAAATCTAATGTTTAAAAGTTAAATGTAGTTTTGTACGAAATAGGAGCAATCCTATTCTTTACCCTTTCTCGAATGCATAAAGAAAATTGGCTAATCTAACGTAAGGTTCCAAATTCTCAGAGGTTATGCTTGGTAGATTCTAGCTTCTTACTTCCAGATTACCCACTTTGCTCTCTCTATATGACAAATCAGTCTTAAGGTTCTAAAATCTAGACGAAATTGATAGGAATCTTGCATGTCACCGTAGAAACACCAATCCTACGCTCATCAAAATTTATCTCCCTATATATTTTCACTATCTATCTATTTTCACTACCTCTGGGGTCATTATGGTTTCATAATAAATTTAAACATACCAATTGATCAGATCGAATCTGTAAATTAAGTATGAATTAGTGAATCATCATAAGTATAAAATAAGAGAAATCTTGAACAAGGCAAATCCTACGAATGATTAAATCACATAACCTGAAGAAAGAGTAAAGAAAACTACTCACGGAGCATGGAGAAAATACTTAGATGCTTCATTACAAATGACATTGAAATCACACAACTATATTGCTATAATTCAAAGAAAATACAAAAATGTCCAAGAATTATCTTTACAGAAGATTTCACGCCAGCCTTGCACAGCAAGTAGCCATCCCTTACACTTCTTCCAAAGTCCCAAAATTCACCAACACTCCAAAGGACACTTAACCCCTTTATAGACACACACCCGCTATCATGCCTGCCTCCTCCCTTCTTCTGCCCAAAAAAACCCCCATTGAGCACTAAAAGTCTCTCTTTAAATAACCAACAAAATCCCTAAGAGTTATTTCAGGTGTCTCTTCAACATTGTCCAAATTCATTGCATTTTCTAGAAGAAAACCATTTCTGGCGGCTAGATGCCAAGTTATTTTGTCAGTTGCCAACATGGGAAAAATAATGTTTTAATTAAATTTAATATATGTATATATAATTTTGGAAAGTAGTATTTAAAATTATGAAAATACGAGACCAAACCAATGTCATATAAATAATAGTTTAAATAAACAAGAACAATACTACAAGGCATGCATTTATTCTAGAGAATAAATACATTACTTGATAGTGAGACTTAAATAAATAAACTAAAAAATTTATGATATATGTTTTAGTCTATAAAAATTTGACCTTTAAGGGCAATTTGAGGTTTTTGGTCAAAATTGTTTTGATCTATCGTTATCAAAGACTAACTTTGTAAGAGAAGTGTTGATTTATTGTTATAAAGGGAAATCATATAGAGTTTTTATAGATTCAACCAATCTCTAAAAACTCTACATGAATTCCTTTTATAATGATAGATTAAACAAGTATTGTGCCAGTTAGGAAGAAAAATCGACAACATTATGTTAGTTAGGAAGAAAAGAGCAATACCCAACATGGTTAGCCAATATTGTGCCAGTTTGGAAGAAAAATGGATTGATAAAGATAGATCAACACTTCTCTTACAAAGTTAGCCTTTGATAACGATAGATCAACACATCTCTTACAAAGTTAGCCTTTGATAATAATAGATCAAACCAATTTTGACCAAAAACCTTAAATTGCCCTAAAAGGTCCAATTACCTTTAATAAAAATTACGAGTTAGTAAGGAAATTAGTAGAGGCTAACATTGTAAGTGAAGAGCAATACCCCACATGGTTAGCCAATATTGTGCCGGTTAGGAAAAAAAATGGACAAATCTGTTAACGATAGATTAAACCAACATTTCTATTCGCTATTATCCTCAAATCTCTTCTTAAGTTTTTATCAAACTAATGGATTTGTCCATTTTTCTTCCTAACTGGCACAATATTGGCTAACCATATGGGGCATTGATCTTCTCTTACAAAGTTAGCCTCTACTAATATTATCCTCAAAACCTTATAAGAAAGTTGAAGTAGAATTCCCTTTATATCTTTTCAATGATTTATATTCCCTAAACTTCCAATACTAAACTGAAGACCACCAATTAAGTATTTATTTATCATCATCGTAGCAATGATGACATCCTTGTAGAGATTTAAGGATAATATCTTGAATTTTCTTGAATTTTATTATCATCATCTTATCAAAGATTTATATTCCTTAAACTTCCAATACCAAACTGAATACCACCCATTCAAAATTTTGTTATCATCATCGTAGGAATGATAGAGATTTGAGGATAATTTTCTTGAGTTTTATTTAAATCAAAAGATATAGTAACAGGTAATGTAGATGAATCTCCTAAAAACACATATTTTTATTATCATTTTCCAAAAATTCCCCTATCTAATATAAAAGATTAGATAGAATTAATATTAACATGGGTTCCAAGGTTTCTTTTAAGGGCAAGCCCATATAGTTAAATACGTCCTATATAATTAAAATTGCCTAAGAAAACTCTTGATTTTGATTAGAAAGTATTATCTTCAAGAATCTTAAAGTTTAGGGCTTTCAAGGCTGAACAAAGGAATATCAAGTGGGAATGATCAAATAGGAGCAGTTATTTTTGAAATCAAAAAGGAGAAAACTAGAGGATGCCTCGGTGACTTCCCAAGTTATCCTATGGTTTGACTTCAATTTTGAGGAAAAATAATTAGATGTTTTATCAACTCAATTTTATTATTTAGGGCTTACACTTGCATGACACGGTCAAATAAATAGGTTGGAAGATAGGATGGTTTTTGTCGTAACAAACGATAACCTCAAAGCCTAAAGTGAGTTAGGGCTTATATTACACAACATGGTTGTGCAAAAGCCTAAAGATAAGATGAGGATTTATGTTATGCTAGAAGAGCTACCTCAAAGTCCTTTGGCAAAATATTTAATTCTAAGAAAATTTTTTTATTGTAGATCTGTTTTCTCTCTCGAAGTTGTTCTTCTATACATTCTTGTTATGCTACCCATAGAGTTAGCTCCAAGCTCCTTGCTCCTTGCTGTGACGGCTCTAGGTGAGAACTTATAGTTTTGCAGTTTAAGTGAAAAGTTTTGGTGTTGTTGTGGTTTAAGTGTCCTTGTGGGGGATTTTAATTTAATTAGAGCGGCACCGGTTAGGATCCTACGGTTCCCTCCTTCTGACACCACCATTTTCTCTTGATTTTACTGTGTCTACATAAGTTGTTAAGCTCATCTAAACTGGAGAACTCTCTTTAGCAACTGTAGGTTGCCTCATTCAAGAAATCCTCGTAAATTTAAAAGGAGTGTATTATGTTCGTTCATGGTTTTAAAGGTGCAAATTTTATTTTGAAAATATATTTTTTTTGTATTTAAGTTTTGGTTTTGTTTTGCTTGTCAAGTAAATAAATGCTGGTAGAATAAGTTGTAAGATAAATAAATAATTAAACTTCCAATTCATAAAATGTAATTGTGTATCTAGGCATCTGCTACTGTTTCATGGTTAACACCATAAAACATAATATATTTGCAGGAAATTTAAATAAATTGCAGGAAAGTAAAAAAGGAGCATCTGGAGCGGTTAAAATAAAAAAAAAAACTCGTAGTCACATATGAAAGATTAGAACTAAGTGTAAGACATTGATTAAGGTGGGATCTCAGAGCTGGATTGTTTGCTTCCCAACCTTGACTGAGAGCTACAAGCCCGATAATCTATGAGGACAGTCCTAACCTCGATCCAAGTGATTAACCAAGGACCTTCATAAATTTTCATTCTTAATTTAGTTTTTCATGCATGTATAATTTACTTTAATAGACAAAAAAAATTCATTTTTTTAAACACTTGGCAAAGTATAGTAGTCCACATGTTAATTAGTTTGATCAAGCTAGGATACAGACAGCTTAAGAGTATCGTAAGAAAAAATCTTGTCAAGAGTCGGCAAATAGTACTATCGGTCCTTATCCTCTCCTTTTACTGAAGGTCCTTGAGGTTGGAGATATCATTTTAAATCCCACATCTTATCCCTCATTTTAGCACACATTAACATTATCGTCATTGCTTTAGCCACCTAGAACTCAGACTTACACAAGCTTGATGATTTATAAGTGGCAAAAATAAATATCCCCAATTTTCAAAGGATTTAAATGCCTTAGAGAAGACTCAAATCCTTAAGCATTGGGTTTATTAATGTTGGTAAGGGCATTTCTATTGATTTAGGTGAATTATTGGGTCTCAAGGTATAACTTGGTGGATTCTTAAAATTTTTAATGATTAATTTTCTTGAACAAAGAATAATAAGGTCAATTTTCCTTCAAAACATCCAAAAGATCATAAAAGTGTTCGAGGCATAGCCTTAAACAACTTTTAAAACCCCTTGAACAGTTTCGAGTTTGTTTGAATTTATTATACTATTCATATAATCATCCAAAGTTAAATTTAGATTTGGTAGTAATTAATTTATCTTGTACTCAATGAACCTTATTATTTTAATTATTCCATGAGCGTGGTACTTAAACATTCACTTGATGTTTCATTTAAGAGTTATGTAAGTGGACGCCTATAAGGGCAAGCTCAAGTCATTAAGGATCTTGTGCTTGTGATTAAAGTGGGGTTTATAGTGATTTAAAGATATTAATAATTAATTCAGTTTCCTTTTCTAAACCTCATTAGGTAAATTTAAATCAAGTTTTGTTCGCTACTAAGCCATTAAATCAAGCTTTCACAGTAGATTTACAATAATCAAAGATATTAAATTAAGTGGGTTTAATTCTCATTGAAAGATTGCATTAATCACCAATTAGGGGCTTCAAATGAGTTAGTTTTTATCTTCCTAGCTCAAGCCCACTACCTTAGGGCCATCCAAATAGGTTAACTTCCAAGTCATAATAATTTATGAAAATTACCATTTTACCCTTATTATAAAAAAGTGGTGAGTTGGTTTCTACCTCTTAAGTACTTATGTTTCAAACATCCAAGAGGGTTCATGTTGATCAATATTTCCCATTTACCCTTTGAGTTAGCTTAAAATTTAATTTGGGCATCAAAATCCCAAAATTATCATTTTGCCTCTACGACTTTCCACTTCATATATAATTAAATTCAACTCAAATGACTTTGAAATTTTTTAGTAACCAAATCATGGGTCAATTAAAATATGAGAGGTGAAATTATAATTTTCTGATTTCTATTTAATTTTTTCTAATTATTTTTACTCAAAAATAGGGATTTTCAATGTTAATTCATTTGATTAATCAAAGTAAGGTTTCTGTCCTTAGGAAAATTATTAAAGGTTCACATAAGTTAGGGGACCATTTGGATCAAATTTCATGATTTTTTCAATAATATTTAAATTATTATAACTATTTATTAATTATACTAATTAATTAAAAAGAAAATATAATTTAATTTAAAATTTATTTTTTATAGTTTTTTCTTTGTCCCTTTCAGTTCAGAGAACTCAGAGAAATAAGTTTTTTTTATGTTTTTAATTTTATTTATTGTAATTATTTTAATGCAAAATTAAGAATAATACATTTTTAGCATTTAAAAATTCATAACTTTATTAATAAAATTAGTAAAAATGTTTTAAGTGGTCCCAAGTGATCATGGAACAGTTTGTAATATTTTTTGTGCATTTTTTGTTTTTTTTTTATTTTTTTTAAATATTTTTAATTATTTTTAAATTGAAATTAGCTCAAAAATAAACTATTTAGTTTAACACTAATTTTATTTTATTTTTAGTGCCCCTGGTCAAAAGGATCACTCTAAACCACTTTTCATAATATTCCTTATTATAACTTATTTTTATATTTATTTTACTACAAAAGTCCCATTTATTTAGAAAATTGACTTTAATATTAAATTCAATTCAAATGAGTTTCAAATTTTTACAGCAACTTAATAAGTTCATTATCTTCACTATGGATCAAAATTTGTGATTTATTGATTTAAATTTTATTTATTTTATTTTATTTATTTTAATGACTTAATTAAATAATATAATACACATAATTATTTCAACTCTTTTTATATTTTTCCTAGGGTCCAATAACCACAGTAAACTTGCCAAAGCAAGTCCCATAATTTTTTGATTTATATTTTAATTTATATATTTATTTTAATTAAAAAAGGTTGACTTAACTTTAAAAATTGGGGCTTTCAAGGTTAGGGGTGTTCTCTAACTTAGAGAAGTCAGAAAATACTCAGAATCACATGGAGAATAAACCCCTTAAATTTTAATTCATGGCGATTAATATTTAATTAAATAAAATTAAAATAATTTTTTTAGTATTTAATTAATTAAAAACAAAATACATGACAAATAAATTTTATTTTTTGTTCATAATTTTCTCCTCTGTTCACTGAGCAACATGAAATTTTTATTTTTCAGCACAAAGTTATGATTTTTAAAGTTTTAGTATTTAATTAAATAAAAAAATACCCTATTTAACTACTTATCCACGCAACACCCACGTCAACCTCGGCGGCTCAGAATGCACACACGAAGACATTGCTTGGATTTAAAGGATGGTTCAGTTCAAAGTCTGTACCATTGACCCTTTCACAAAGATGAAATCAGAATCGAAAGGTCCTGAAGGCCAAGAAGGCAAACGCTACATAGATGGTTCTTTCAAAAGAAATTCCTCATATAGAAGGAGCATGGTTACACAAGAACTCACCTCTCCTTAGAGGGAATAAGTTTAACCCACTATTAATTGAATTTGGATGAATTTTTGAAGAGATGTTTGAAGCAAGCCTTGGTAAAAACGTGGGAAATAGTTTATCCGACACAAAAATTCATTCAACTGGCTTTTGAAAGGAGCCAACTTCTAGAAAATTAATTCTATGAAGACACATTTTGAAGAGACGCCAAGAAAACCCTTGGATTTTTATTAAAGAATACTTAGATCATCAAAGGAAGAGGTCATCCACAACCAATAACCAACCATTATGCTGGCCACCTTTTCTTTTTATTTTGAGTTTTAATGTGTATTGTGAGTGAAGGAAGAGAATTCAAATGAACTTCAAAACATTTGGTGGAGAAGATTTGAGATAAGTGTTTATCTTTGGGACATTAGGTTTTAATTTAGACTTCTTGTTTTTGTGCATGATTTCTACTTTTAAACTCAAGTGTGGTTGTGTTTTCTCTATGAATTCTGAGTAGTTTTCTTTATATTTTTCCTTAAAATTAAGTGATTAAGTATTAAAAGGAATTTATGTGAAGTATTAGACTTTGATGTTGGAAGAAGTTATGATGTTTTTAAACCATGTACTTCATTTACTTCTTGATTTGATCAATTAAGATGTTAATACCCATTGTGAGAACATGTAAGATCAGAGATTGTATTGTCACATTCAAAAAATTCTAAGAATCACATTTGATTTCATGAATGAGAATGTAGTTCATGGGGTTGAGTGCAAATAAAATAAACTTTGAAGGGTGTAGAATTAGAGGTCTTTAGAGTGACAGACTAAAACCCCTAATTTGATTTATAGTTTTAGGTTTTGGTATGAGATGTTGAACCCAAGTGGAGGGAGTAAAGGGAACTCTAGAGTGACAGCTAGTATCTTCTCTACCTAACTAGTCTTTAGGACTATTCAAATTATATATATTAACTAATGCTCTTTTTAACATATCTAGTAATGGTAAAAAATATGATTGCTCTTATTTTACACAACACAATTAGAATACTTCTACAACAGAATTTCTTTACTTGTTACTGATTCATGATAAGGAAAAAGATATTTTATTTATATTTCCTTCATCTTCCAAGTATTTAGTTAAGTTAATTAGTTGCTTACTTTATTTTCAATTATAAAAAATTTACAAAAAGAATCAAATTTTCATTCCTATTTTAGTATCTAGAATTTAAGTAAGAATATTTTGCTAAGTAAAATTTTGTTATTGAATTTCTTTTGTTTTGTAAAGTTGCATATTGTATTTATCTCTATGGGTTTGATATTTGGGGCTTAATTAAAAAGTCCCATGACTCCAAGGCAATTTGGTAAGTCCCATGACTCCAAGGCAATTTTAGGTGGGTTTGATTGGCTAATTTTGGTTTGAAACCAAGGTTTGAATGTAGCATGAGAGAGAGGAATGTCCAAGTGAAGGAGCAAGAAGTAAGAGGCTCTTCCACTTACCAAATTTGGTAAGTTTGACCTCATGATCCCCCTGGATGGCTTCATGAGGCAATGGAGATGTTTCATACAAAAGGAATTTTGAATATTCAGGCATTTAAATAAAAAAAAGGTCAACCTGCCCTTTTTGGATAAAATCTCATGTGTATGCATGGTATGATTGTTATGATGTCAATGATGAATATTTTCAATTGAAATGGGATGATAAAGATGAGTTTTGTCATGTGGACTCAACTTGGGCCTTTCCAAATTAATGCCATGGGCTTTTAAAAATGTTCATGTAAATGGGCTTTTTCAAAAATATGCATGAAGATTTTGATTTTAAAATCGATCATGGACTAATCAAATTGGATTTGAGGTTGGTTGAATTTGGGTTTGAATTTGAAGTTGGGTAGGTTGGGAGTAAATTTGGTGAAAATTGAGGTTAATTTAGTCAATTAGGTGCAAATTGGGGATTTCAGGCTTTAAGGGCAATTTTGGCAATTTTAGGAATTTTAGGTAAAATTGGGCCCTTTTGGATGACTTAAAGTGGTTCAACATGAATTTTTATGGAAATTTGTGAATTTAGGAAGTTTTGAGGATTTTATGGTTTCATGAGTATTTTGGTAATTTTGTGGAGCTTTGGGGTTTGAAGGCCAAGGAAGGATATTAAAGTGGAATTAGAGTCACTGGAAATAAAAACCATGATGTTACTCGTAGGATGCCATGAGACCAATGGGAAAGCCCATTTGGATCCTCCATGTGTTGGTCCTAGCTATCCTGGCCAAGGGCTAAAGACTTGAGGACAACCCACATTAGATTACAAAGAGTTAGGGAATGGGTTTATTGTAGGTAATTTTAGGGTTTGTGATGTATGAGTTTGTCAAAGGTTCAAGTGTCTGTGTGTGAAAGCTTGACAAAGACAAAGCCACCAAGGCTAACCCTATAGCCTGACAATTCTATAGAACTCCCTTTGAGCTCCCCCATGTTGGTTTCAACCATCTAAGTGCTAGAAGTCAAAAATATGCGTGTGGAACTTCAAGAAGAGTAAAAAGTGTTTAAAGTTTCTATGAGGTAGGGTTCTATCACTAGTCTTCTAGAATAGTCAACAGGAGAGTTCTATGGCTAGATCCTAGGCTTTTAAAAAAGAAAGACAAGACCACAACAAAAGCGAGGTCAATAAATGGACCGCCAATAGGTGTGGTGTGCTAGAAGAGCACATTAAGTGTATTGTAGTTGATCAAAATGATCAACCAAACAAACATAAATATCTAAGCCAACATTGTTAGAATCAAAACGTAGTATTGAGTGAAGAAGGTTTCCACTGTGGAATTAGTAGGTGCACTTTTCAATGAAATTTGTAAGATTTGGTCATGTTCTTTGCTCTTTTATCCATATAAAAGGGTGTTTTATGAATTTAGATGGGCAACCATCAGGGTGGTTCATTGTCAGGAACTCGATAGTCGTGATAAGCTTAATTTGTTTTCAATTTTTTTTTTGGATTTATATATTGATTTTGGTTTTGCAAAAATAATTATTTTTTGTGATGAGGAGATCAGGTTGAGATGGAAAGCATACGAACTCACATCCAACTCAAAGACTGATAGAGAAATATTTTCCTACCTTGAGAAGGAAAGCTCAAGGACTCACGTCCAACCCAAAATGTAGCGCAAGGGAATCAGAATATAGGTACTGACCCTAAGATGTGAATCAAAATTTAGGTACAGACTCTAGAAATTTCATAAAGAGAATCAAATTTTAGGTACTCAAGATGGGAATCAAAATTTAGGTAATGAACCTGAAAGTTTCATGAAGGGAATCAGAATTTAGGCACTGGCCTCGAGGTGGGAATTGAAATTTAGGTACTGTCCCCAGAAGTTTCATGAAGGGAATCAGAATTTAGGTACTGACCACTAGATTTGATGAAGGGATTCATAATTTAGGTATTGAGATAGGAATCATAAGATTGGTATGGACCCCGTAAATTTTATGAAGGGAATCAAAATTTAGAACTGAACTTGAGATTTGATTAAGGGAATTAGAATTTAGGTACAAGCCCTGAGATGGGAATAAAAAATTAGGTACTAACTCTGAGATGAGAATCAGAATTTAGGTATTGACCATAGAAGTTTATTGAAGGGAATCAAAATTTAGGTCTGGAAATTGGAATTTAGGTACCGAACCTGAGATTTTATTTTTACTACATTGCGAAGGAAATCTCAGGGACTCCCATCTAACCCAAGAGGTAGAAGTATAAAATCAAAATTTAGGTATTGACCCTGAAATGGGAATCAGAATTTGGGTTCCGACCTTAAAAGTTTCATGAAGGGAATCAAAATTTTTGTACTGACCTCGAGATTTGATTATTACAACATTAGGAAGGAAAGATCAAGGACTCACATCCAACTCAAGAGGTAGCAAGAGGGAATTAGAATATAGGTGCTGACCTCGAGATGGGAATCAGAATTTGGGTACCGATCCCGACAGTTTCATTGGAGAATCTCAATAGAGATAATCAGGATGTAGTATTTCCTTATTATCCCAGATATCCACCATGTGAGCCTGCAACTATTTGGCGTAGTGACGATAGTGAAGAAGAAGAGGGTGATGATTAGTTTGGATTTTTAGTTCAGTACTATGTTTTTAGTTTTTTTATTGTTATGAACTGTTGTTGGTACTAGTATTCTATACTTTTTGTTATAATTTTATTTCTTATTGTAAAGACTGTTAGTTTTTGTTATGTTGTGTTTTTTTTCATACACCAATTGTGATGTATTTGTGTTTAGATAGTATTTTTTAGTGGTAGTAATTGTTTTAATTATGTGTATTTAGTTAGTGTTTGTTGAACTTAATTCTGGAATCTCAAAAATGTTTAGAATTTAGTCAACTTACTACTTAAAGTTGCGTGTTTAAAATTTTCAATTTACTACCAATTATTTTTCTTTATGTTGCAATCATGTATGTTTGTTAGTGTGTTTATTTGCTTTTATGTTATACTCCACTGCATAGAAGTCTGATGAATCTCTATATGTTATAAACATTAAAACTTGATCAATTGAATTGTTACTCCTGTTTTTTAATTTTTGTACTTGCATATTAAGGATATAAACATTCCTGCAAGCATGTTATAGGTAGTTTTCATCCCTGTTTATTTATATATGATGCTAGAATGGTTTATTTCTATTAAAAAACTTAAGTTTAGGGAGATGAAAAATTTTAAAGAAACTTAAAAGTTTATTTGTTCTCAAATGTATTTCAAATAAATTTGATTTTGATTTGAAAAATGATTCTATATATGAAGTTATATTAAGGAAGTAAAATTTTAATTTTAGAAATGAGTAAGAGAATTTAGTTAAAATTCATAGTAATGAAGAAAAACATAATGTTAAAAATTTTTATTTTGGAAAATGCTAAGTATTGTGTAACTATCTTTAGTAGGAGAAATTGTATTTTTGAAAAAGTTAAAAATTTAGACCTTTTATTTTTAAAACTTAAATTTCTTTTATTGAAATTAATTTTCAAAACTATTATTATGTTTTTAAGTGAAAGAAAAATATCAACTCTTTGCTTTAAGAAAGGAAGAGTGGAATTCAAAAACATTAAATGTCTATCCAGATATATTAATCCTTGCCTGAGAAAAAGAAAAAGAAAAAGAAAGCAAAAGAAAAAGAAAAAGAAAGAAAGAGAAGAAGAAAAAGAAAAATAAAAGAAAAGAAAAGAAGAGAAAAATTTTAAAAGGGAGGAGAAGCTTAAGGATTAGTGTCCAATCAAAAATTGGTTCCACATATGATCTTTTTAAAGTATAAGACTTGAGAAACTCTTAAGCTTAAGGATATAATATAGTGAGCAAAATTATGCTTTAGTAGAGATGATAAAATGCCTAAACTCTATATTTCAAAAATCTACAGATTTTTTGAATTAGATAGGAACTCATATTTTCATATTTCTTAACATTAAAAATTTCTAAACCTCAAGTTGATCTCATTTACTAATATTTTTTCTAAATTGGACTACTATATTTCTACGTCAAAATTTTGGTAACTCCTAAAGAAACTCATATGCATTATCTACTTATCTTGGTTTTTAAAGATTGAAAGGTCACTTGAGGATAAGTAACATCTTAAGTTTGAGGGATTTTGATACACCTAAAATATATAGTATTTTTATACACATTTTTATGCCTATTTTTGAGATATTATGCTTTAATGAAGGGTATTTATGTGTTTTTCTTGTAGGTACAATCAGATGGATGAAAAATGCTAAAATGAGTGAAAATGGGTCAAATTTGGAGCAAAAATGAAGAAAGGTGCAAAAATGAACTGGGGCGCCTAAGTGCTCAAGTTTGACGCCTACACGTCAGAGGCTCCTCAACTAAGCGCCAAGTACCTCGCGCTTAAGTGCCAGAAGTGGTTACTTGATGATTTATTTAATTGGAGTGGATTTTTGAAGAGGTGTTTGAAGCAACCCTTGATAAAAAACATAGGAAATAGGCCATGAACACGAAAATTCATTCAATTGGCTTATGAGAAGAAATTTTCTAGAAGATTCATTGAATGTAAACACCTTTTTTAAGAGACACCAAGGCACCCCTTGGATTTTTATAAGGAAAGACTTAGATTTTCCATGAAAGAGGCCAGCTGCCCATCAAACTTTACAGTCATTGTCCATCTGACTTGCTGACATTGCCGCCTGCCACCTTTTCTTTTTATTTTGAGTTCTAGTTTGTATTGTGAGTGAAGGAAGAGATATCAAAGGAATGTCAAGACATTTTGTGGAGGGGATTTGAGATAAGTGTTTATCTTTGTGACAACACTTAGTTTTAATTTAGATTTCTTGTTTGTGTGCATGATTTCTACTTTTAAACTCATGCGTGGTTTTGTTTTCTCCATGGATTCTGAGTAGTATTTTTTTATATTTTTCCTTAAAATGATAAGTGATTAAATATTTAATGGAATTTATGTGAAGTATTAGGTTTCAATGTTGGAAAAAGTTGTGATGATTTGAAACATAGCACTTCATTTACTTCTTGATTTGACACATTAAGATGTTAAAACCCTTTGATAGAACATGTCACTATAAAGTTGTGATGATCCAAGATGTTATTGTCTCAGTCAACAAATTGTTAGAATCCCATCTTGATTTCATGAATGAGAATGTAGTTCAAGGGGTTGAGTGCAAATAAATATGTAAATAAACTTTTCAAGGGTGTAGAATTAGAGGACTTTAGAGTGACATGCTAAAGCCCCTAATTTAGTTTTATGTTTTGATACGAGATGTTAGCCCCCAGGTGGAGGGAGAAGAGGGAACTCTAGAGTGAGAGCTAGTATCCTTCTGCCTACCCGGTCTTCAAGACTATTCATACTATAGATTAGTCAATGTTCTTTATAGCATCTCTAGTAAGGTTAAAGAATATTATTGCTCTTATTGGCACAACACATTTAGCATACTTCCAAAATAGAATTTCTATATTTATCACTGATTCATAATAAGGAAAAAGATATTTTATTTATATCGTCTTCATCTTACAAATATTTTAGTTAAGTTAATTTGTTGCTTACATTAATTTTAATTATAAATATTTTTTTAAGGAATCGAACTTTCATTCCTATTTTAGCATCTTAAGTTTAAGTAAAAATATATTGCTAAGTAAAATTTTGTTATCTAAATCTTGTTCTCCCTTTGGGTTCGATATTCACAACTTAATCAGAAAGTTTTATATTACTTGATAATGATACATATACTTGCGTAGTATCCCATAATGAAATATTATAACTGCATTCTTATTTTCTTCGTAGTGAAAGATTTAACTAGCTTTTTCTTTGGATAAAGCTTTTTGGCTTTGTTGCAAAGTAGGAATAACTATTAATAAAATTAATCATTTAATCGCATGCATCGCATTTTATATGTATATATATAGAAAATCGGGATTTGGTCCATTTGTTGTCATTTTATTGTTGAGTTCTCTTCTTTCCTCTAAAATTCAGGATCTAGCCATATGATCTTCCTATTTACTCTCCTAGAATACTAAAGATGGGACCCACCCTAATTAGAAATTCAAACCTCTTTTTGTCTTTTCGTAGTCACATGTGTGTGGTATTAAGTCCTCAAAACTTACTTGAGTTGATTAGCACCAACACATTGAAACTCAAGATAACTTCCTATAAGAATGGAGGATGTCATAGGGAAATCTGTTGTAACTTTGAGATCTCACCTACATTATAGCACATGCATATTCACACATACCACATCATCACTACAATTCACATACACATATACCCACATGAAAATTATCAATATTACACTTATACACACCCCTCCACCAAAGCTAAAATCAAAATTTCAAAAGTCTACAAATTTCAACAAATTCACCAAATCCACCACCCTAAATCCATACAATCCATTATTCTAAATCCAAGGCCAAAAATAATTAAAATTCAAAGGAAATCCCAAGTTAATCAATCATGTTAATTCAAGCCCTTAAAAGTCAATTTTAAAAGCCCACCAAAACCAAGCCCAAGTCCAATATAAATTTAAATGAAATATCCCTCTTGAAAAGGCTACATAATTACATGAAAATTGAATCAAGCATCGCATGGATGGTTACTTAATTAAAATGGCAAAATTTAAGCTCATGGAAAATATTTCCAAAAAAATCAAAGTTCACCCAAACCTTTTTTAATGCAAACAATGTAAGCCATGCCCAAGCCTTACACAAACCATGTTCCTTCACACAAGCCATAGGGAAGCTAAGGAGCCATGCATTAGTTTCATGTTAGCCACCATGCCATTTATAGCTAAAGGAGGACCCCCTTTCAAGATCCCTTAAAAATTACTTAACCACTCTCATAAATGACATAAATCCAAAATTAAGGCCTAATCACTATGATTGGGATTTAACTACCCAAGCCCCCATGATGAACTTCATGCCTAACTCTCTTGAAGGGTAAGCACTAATGCGTGAAAAGTTTGCATGAATTTTTTTGAATTTTGCACATCTTTAACGAAAAATATTTTTATGTTTTTCTTATAGTTATGGCATGTAATAGGAGTGGAGAAAATTGGAAGGAGAAAAAAGGAAGGGAATTGGTACAAAACCACAATATAATGAGGGAACCAAACTTCTGGCATGCCTAGGCGCCAGCCCCAACTGATGCAAACTGAGAAGCTGGCACCTAAGCATCAGCCACTGGTGTCATGGTCCCAAATATGAACGTTAGGGCCGTGGTGCCAGATAAGTTGGGTGCTTAGGCACCATAAATTGACCTGGAGCAGTTATAGTACTTTGACCCACCTGTTTGAAGTTTCATTTGGACATACCTGAGGAAATTTGAAAAGGGTATTTTTGGAGGCTATAAAGAGAAGGAAAAAATTACTTTAAGGAAGAGAGGAATTTGGGAAGTGCTACTGATCTTATAAGAGTTATATTGAGAGTAGAAATTTGTTCTAGGCTAGAGAGAGCAAATCTATAGTAGTATTTCAGTGTTAAAGTAAGGAGAGTCTAAAGGAGAGCAGCAAGGGCTTTGGTGGATGTTGACCTCATTTTTGGTTGAGGTTTAGTTCTTCCTCTTTAGTAGCCTATAGTCTAGCCATAGGATTTTTCTATTGACTATTCCTAGAAAACTAGAAAAGGAATCCTCACCATTAGAAATTCTAAACTTCTCCTTGCTCAACTTAAAGTTCCACATATTGGTCCTAACCTCTAGCACTTAATAGGTGGGGTCAGTATGAGGGAGCTCAAGATGAGCCCCCATAGGACTGTCTGACCTTAGAGTTAGCACTGAGTGTTGGTTTGGAGCTAGTTCACTCACCTACACTCACTCTCACCCACAATCACTCACAATCCTAAAACCCAAAATTGTTAACTTTGATTCATTGATCTTTTGGGGACTCATGTAGAAGGTCCCGTAAACCCACTAGCCCTAGGCTAGTGTTTAGCTAAGACCAGTACATAGAGAATTCAAATGGGGATTCCATTGGTCCATAGTTCACATATGGTGGTTTGCTTCCCAATTCTACCAAAAATACCCAACTTGGCCTTTTGCCCCTAAATCTACCCAAATTACCTAAATGCCCTCGAAAGCTTAAATTTGGCCAATAATTCCCAAATTCACTCAAAATACCCAAATTTGTTCAAGAATAATTTCAAACCATTTCAAAATACCTAAATACCCAAATTATCTAAAATCACCCAAAAAATTCCAAAATTACCAAAATACCCGAAAAATTGCCAAAATTACAAAAATACCCATGGCACCCAAAACCTCCAAAATCACTTCAAATATCTCCAAAACAAATTTTAACTCTTCAATTGAACCCAATTTAACCAATTTGACCACTTTGACCAAAACCCCCCAAATTGCCTTTAAAGGCCCAATTTCCCCAAATTTACCTTAAATGTCCATCAATTTGGACCCAATTTCTTTAAATTTCAATTCTAAACTCAAATTCATCTTTCATTTGATCAATCCAAATCAGATCCAAGCCTAATTGGCCCAAGCTTTGAGCTCAATCTTGATCTAAGTCAAACCCCCAATTTTGGCCCTCTCACTTAATCTTACCAAATTGAACCCCATGGCCAACTTAATTTGTCCCAATTGGGATCCTAAATCTTTTATAACACTCATACATACTAAAACTGACCTTCATTTGACCTTTGTGAAGCCTAAATTTCATTTAATTTCATCCCAAGTCCAAAAATTCCCAAAATTTCCCCCAAATAGGCTATGTCCCCAAATTCCACCAAATTGAATGTCTTAACCCCAAAATTGGAACCAAATTTATGTTGAAAACTTTTCATGAAATTCCTACAAAAAATTTCAACTCCAAAGCTCACCAAGCATCAATTACTTGTGCACACACCAACCTCACATTGAGAGAAGTTGATTCCCCACAATAACCCCCTCTGAAATAGCCTCTAACCTAGCTCTAGACCAACACCTAAAAACCACCTTGATCGAATTCATAACTAGACCATACACCAAGGCTTGGGACTTCATTTAGAGATTTTTTGGGACCAAACAAAGCTACCACAAACATCTGGTTGAGGCTTCCCCTCTCAGACAAAGGTATTGACTAACCCAAATCTGAGCTTATTTTTACTCTCCATACGCATTTATTGTATTTCATACCGTCTGATCCATATAGATAAGTTCTCCTTGAGTAAATGAAGGTTTAGAAACAAACGTCATGCAATTTGTTTGAGCCTTGGCCAAGAACTTAAGGTTTTAGTGTGAACGACTCACAGGCTATGTCACTTGGGGATGATAACGGAGAGCCGTCCGATCGTGCGTGTATTCAACGGATGGAGGAGATCAAGCCGGATAGATCCATGGTGCATAAAGGGAAGTCCATATGGAGGCAACGTGGCTGGCGGTGTTAAATGGTGGAGTGATGTGTGGAGGCTTGGGAGCGGACGAGGATGAGTTGGCGCCGCTTGGATAAGTAGAATAATATGAAATTTTGAATTATTTTAAATGCCTAAGCTTCAAAAATCCATATCTTTCTCTAGAAAAATCATAAAAATAAAAGAAAAAAACTCCCTTGCTCAGTGAATAGAGGAGAATAATGTGGACTAAAAATAAAAGTTATTTTTCAAATATATAATTTTTAATGAATTAAATACCTTTTGTGATATTTTAATTTTCCATGGCGTAAAATATTTCAACATAGCTTGAAATTTTGCGGGTTTACTCCCCACCACAGAGGAGATGTTCTCTAATTTTTCCAAGGTTAGATAGCATCTCTATGCTTCTAACCCTAATTTTCAACCTAAGGTGACCATTTTAGTTTATTTTAATTATATGAATCAAAATATCACTTGGAAAATTTTGAGAGCAATTTTAGTAGGTTTCCTGTTGTTAGAGAAGTCTAAGAAAAATATTGTGATGCTTTGAATCATTTTGTGAATTTCTATACATAGTTAAATGTGAATATCTTGTATTAATTTATGTAAATTAAACACATATCAAAATCTAACAAAATCAATCCACTTTGTTCATAAAAATCATATCTACCTACTATAAAAATTTGAAAATTATTTAGCTTAGTTTAAGCACTAAAGTGGATTTTTTACGAAAGCTTGTATTTTTGTACAAAAAAAATTATAATAAATTAAATCCACTTAGAAAAATCATGAAAAGTGGTTTTATGAGATTCTTGTGATCAAAAGCACTTATGAAAAAATAAAATTTATTTTTCGTAAATTACTTTATTTTAAGTCGTAACCAAAAGAAAATATGTTGAGATTTTCATACCTATTTTATACTGATTTTGATGATATTGCACTTTAAAAAAGGTATTTTTGAAGTTTTGTTGCGGGTATATTGAATTTGGTCACTAGAGCAAAAAGATGCAAAAATGAGGGAATTTGGAGCGAAAAAGGACAAAAATATGAAGATTTGAACTAGGGCACCGACAGCGAGCCCAACGACGTCGACGACGAGATTTTCCCGAGACTCCAGATCAAATATTTTAGAATGTCTGCCGACTGTGCCATCGAGGCCGCCGACGGTGAGATCGGCGGTTAATTCAAAAGATGCATTGAATGTTGACGACTTTTGGAGGGATGCTTAGGCAACTCTTGGGAAAACTCTTCTACAACTTTAAAAGAAGATTTTGGCCAAAAATTAAGGGGGAGTTGCAAGTGTTGGGAGAGATTGTAGTGTGTAGACAGTTTAATTTAGGGTCAGATTGTGAGGAATTCTTTGAGAGATTGTAACAGTGGAGGGAAAGTGAGAGATTTCTTCCTTTTTACCGCTTCGAAGAAGAATTTTGTGTGTTGTGAAGAAAGGAAGAGATTCAGAGGAACTTTGAGGAGTTTGTTTGGGGAGGAATTAGAGATAAGCGTTATTTACTTGTTGTAGTTTGTATGAATTTTCTTTTATATATAAACTCCGAGTTTTGTCGTATCTTCCTCATGAGTTCTGAGTAGTTTTTTCTGTCTTTCTCCTTGTCTTGAGATTTTGTGAAATGATGATTTGAATTGGTTGAACCATAAAAAAATTAAGGAAGTTGTGATTATTTTTCACTTCGATCTTAATTTACTTTCAATCTGGTCAATTGATTTGTTAAAATATGTTGAGTTTCACAACTAAAGTGAAGATTACATCCAAGATTTAGGGAGGTCAAAGCCCTTGGAATTTGGGTGCAAATAAACTGGGAAATATAATTATCGGGTGTAGAATTTGAGATTTTAGAGTGACATACTAAAATCCTCAATTCAGTCCTATCGTTTGGGTGTTGAAGTGTAGATGTTAGCCCTCAGGCGAGGGGAACATGGCAGCTCCAAAGTGAGAGCCGGTATCCTCCCAATCTTACTGCAGATTCAGTAACCAAGCATAGGATTAGTCAATATTCTTTATGCCTGGACCAAAGCGTAAATAATAGGTATGCTCCTATTGGACATAATCTAATTTGAACTGATTCACTTTATCCATTCACTTTAATTTCTTGGCAAGGAGAATGATGCTTTCTTATATATTGAATTTCACATTAGAAACTTTATTAGTAGAATTAGTTATTTAAGAGTTATTAAAATTACATATTTATTTTCATTGTCTATTAGTGACAGATAAGCAATTTGAATTAATTGTTGTGATTAAGTATTGATTTTATAAAATTTTAGTATGTAGCCTCTAATATTACTCAATGTGGGATCGATAATTAGAACTCCATTAGAGCCGTGTATTACTTGAGCGATACGTATACTTGCGTTGATAAGTGTGACTTTGCCATTATTGAATATTCTATATATACAACTTTATCGAATCTATAACTGTTGTCAAGTTTTTGGTGTCGTTGTTGAGGAATTAAATCTTTTAGCGGCAGTATTAAATTCTTGTGATTGTATGCATATATAAAGTCATTGTCAATTTTTTGGCACCATTGCCGGGGAGTAAACAAGAATCATAATTAGTGTAACGGAAAAATTAGGACTATTAGAAAATTTTTACTAGAATTGCAACTTATTTTCATATTTAGTTAAATGTTTTTTCTGTGTACTGATTTCAATTGTATGCGTAAATTTGGACCTGAAAATCTTATACCCTACGATTCTGAATTAGAACGTACTGTTAGAAGAATTAAGAGACTAAGAAGGGAACCTAGAAATCTTGACACAATGGAAATTAACGTAAACAATCAAGGAATAGAAAATGAACACCAACCTAGACCTCTACAAGATTATGCAAATCCCACAACAGATGAAATTCACTTATCTATCCAAAATCCTAATGTAGCTGCTAATTCATTTGAGCTTAAACCCGCTATTATCCAAATGGTACGAAACAATCAATTTGGAGGTACACCAAATGAAGATCCTAATTTACACCTCACTAGTTTTTTAGAAATTTGTGCTACCTTTAAATATGATAGAGTTTCGAACGATGTTGTTGGACTTAAACTTTTTCTTTTTTCACTTAGGGATAAGGCTAAGATGTGGTTAAATTTGTTAGCACTTGGATCTATTAGAACTTGGGGTGAACTTTCATAAAAATTTCTATCCAAATATTTCCCTCCATTAAAAATTACTAAACTTAGAAATGACATACATCGTTTTGTTAGATTAATGGAGAGTCGATATATGAAGCTTGGGAGAGATTTAAAGATCTTCTTAGAAAGTGCCCTCATCATTCATTACCAGATTGGTTGATAAATCAAACTTTTTATAATGGTTTAGTGGGATCACTTAGATCGATTATAGATGCAGCGGCTGATGGTTCTTTAATGTCAAAACCTTTGGATGAGGCTAATTAGTTAATAGAAGATATGGATGCCAACAATTTTCAATGGCCCTCTGAAAGGATAAATCCTAAAACAGTAGCTAGTATCCACGATTCTGATGAAATATCTATGTTAGCTTCGCAGAGTGCTGCAATATCAAAGAAATTAGATCATTATAGAATGAATTATTCTCAAACACCTACTATGATGGAAGAGAATTCATCTGGGCAATTTGTGGATGTTCAACCTTCGTATGAGACTTTAAATGTTATTAATAATAGAGAAACAACCCTTATTCGAACTATTATAACCCAGGTTGGAAGAATCATCCAAATTTTATTTGGAATAACAATTATTCTACAAATCAACAATGGGCAAACAACCCAGTGAACCCATTAAAAAATTCATCCAACCAAGGAAATGTTAATTGTAGACCTTCTTATCCTCCAGGATTTAACAGTAACACTCAAATTAATGAAAAGCAGTTGTCTATGGAAGAGATGATATTAAACATGGGTCAACAATTGCAGAATCAAGGAGATCAATTACAAATTCAAGGAGATCAGTTAAAAAATCATGGAACTGTATTTAAGAATATTGAAAATCAATTGGGGCATATCGCTATTGCACTTAGTAACAAAAAAAGCAGGAACTTTTTCTAGTATCGTGGAACCAAATCCTAAAGATCAAGGAAAATAGCAAATAAAAGTGATACAATTATGAAGTGGAAAAGAGTTGGAAACAAGAGTGCATAAAAGAAACAGAAACTGGAAAAGAGAAAGTGGATATGAAAAAAGAAAATGATCATGAACACCCAAATTTAGAATATCCACTTACACCAATGAAAATTACTGTGGAGAAACCTCCACCATTGTTTCCTCAAAGATTGAAGCAACACAAAAAGGATAAACAATTTTCCAAGTTTTTAGAAATTCTTAAGAAATTAACGGTAAATATTCCCTTCATAGAAGCTTTAGAGCAAATGCCCAATTATGCAAAGGTTATGAAAGATATTTTGAACAAGAAAAGGAAGTTCATTGATAATGAAACTGTTGCACTTAGCGAAGAGTGTAGTGCAATTACTCAGAAAAAGCTTCCTGAAAAATTAAAAGATCCAAGTAGTTTCACTATACTGTGTGCTATCGGTGAAAAATTTTATGGAAGAGCTTTATGTGATTTGGGAGCCAGCATTAATCTTATGTCTCTATCAATCTTCAAAAGATTAGGATTAGGATAAGTCTCACCTACTTCTGTAACTCTTCGGTTAGCGGATTGTTCAGTTACTTATCCTAAGGGAGTAATAGAAGATGTGTTAGTAAAAGTTGATAAATCTATCTTTCCTGTGGATTTCATTGTTATAGATATGGAGGAAGATAAAAAAATACCTATCATTTTAGGGAGACCATTTTTAGCTACTGGAAAAGCTATGATAGATGTTCAAAAGGGAGAATTAACTATGAGAGATAACGATCAAGAAGTGACTTTTAACATTGCAAAATCTATAAAATACTCTGTTGTTGAAAGAGATAATGAATGTTTTTGCATGGAAATTAGTAAACATTTATTGAATGAGCAGTTTAAAGAACATTTTGAAGAAAAAGAGCAAATTGAAGACAGTGATGAAGTTATTTTGGTTGATATAGAAATAGAAGAATTAGATTATGTTCAGGAAAGATTTGAGATGCTGGATATTACAGGAAATGCTGATAAGAATCTATTTCCGTCAATTATAAAACCACCTGAACTTGAGTTAAAATGATTGCCTAACCACTTAAAGTATGTGTTTCTGGAAAACTCATCAACACTACCTATTATTATATCTTCAGAATTAAATGATTTGCAAGAGCAAAGACTTTTAGATACATTAAAACAATATAAGAAAGCTTTTGGTTGGACCTTAACTGATATTAAGGGAATCAGTCCTTCAATCTATATGCACAGAATTATACTAGATGAACAATATAAACCAAGAGTTGATCCACAAATGAGATTAAACTAAATGATGAAAGAAGTAGTCAAAAAGATAATTTTGAAATGGTTGGACACTGGAATTATACATCCTATTTCAGACAGTGTTTGGGTAAAGCCAATTCATTATGTTCCTAAGAAAGGGGGAGTGACTGTTGAAATAAAAGAGAATAATGAATTAATACCTGTCAGACAAGTTACTGGGTAGCAAATTTGTATTGATTATAGAAAATTAAACACTGTCATTAGGAAAGATCACTTCCCTTTACCATTTATAGACCAAATAGTTAATAGACTTGCTGGACACAAATATTTTTGTTTTTTAGATGGATATATTGGTTATCATCAAATTCCTATTGCTCCTGAGGATCAAGAAAAGACAACATTTACTAGTCCTTTTAGAACTTTTGCTTTTCGAAGAAGTCTTTTGAATTATGTAATGCACCTACAACATTCCAGAGATGTATGATGTCTATATTTAGTAAGTTAATTGATGATGGATTGGATGTATTTATGGATGATTTCTCTATATTTGGATCATCACTTCACACATGCTTAAATTATCTTGAAAAAGTCTTGGAGTTATGTGAAAGAACTAATTTAGTTCTAAATTGGGAGAAATTTCAATTTATGTTTACAGGAGGAATTATGTTAGGGCATTAAATTTTAGAAAATGGTATGGAAGCAGACCCTACAAAAATTCAAGTTATATATAAATTAACACCTCCTACTAATGTAAGAGAGGTTAGAAGTTTTCTTGGACATGTTGGTTTTTACAAGAGTTTTATTAATGGTTTTTCAAAAATTACGAAACTTCTATGCCAACTTTTAGAAAAAGACAAGAAATTTGAATTTACTAAAAACTGTTTAAATGCCTTTGAGTTATTAAAAGAAAAACTAATCACAACCTCTATTATAGTTTCACCTAACTGGGAGAAACCATTTGAACTATTGTGCGATGCTAGTCATTATGCTATTGGAGTTGTTCTTGGACAAAGGTATGAAAAGATTTTTAAAGTTATATACTACGCTAGTAAAACTCTTAATGATGCTTAAATGAACTATATTGTTACTGAAAAAAGTTACTAGCCATTGTGTACCTTTAGACAAATTTAGATCTTATTTAATTGGGACTAAATGTGTTGTGCACACTGATCACTATACTATTAAATATCTGATGCAAAAGAAGTATGACAAACCAAGGTTAATTAGATAGATACTTTTGATGCAAGAATTTAATCTTGTGGTTATTAATAGAAAGGGAACTGATAATCAAACTGCTGATCATTTGTCGAGATTAGAAAATCATGAATTATCTGACACCGACAATGAAATTACAGAAAGTTTCCCTGATGAACAACTTTATAATATTAATCAGTGGAAAATATCATGGTATGCTGATATTATTAATTATATTTTATGTGATATTTTGCCACCTATGTTGATATTGCAACAGCAAAGAAAATTCATTCATGATGTGAAAGCTTATTTTTGGGATGAACCTAATTTATATAAACAATGTAAGGATCTTATCATGAGAAGATGTGTACCTTATGAAGAAACTGAGCTAATCATTCAGAAATTTCATGATTCTTAATTTGGAGGATATTTTGGGATTGATAAAACTGTTTATAAAATTTTACAAGCTAGATTCTATTAGCCTGTTATCTTTAAAGATATTTACAGATATACAAAAACTTGTGATCGATGTCAACGAGTAGGCAATATATCTAGAAGAAATGAAATGCCTCTGAATTTCATGTTAGAAGTTGAGATCTTTAATGTTTGGGGATTAGATTTTATGGGACCATTTATTCCCTCATTTGGGAACTTATACATATCAATTGCAGTAGACTACGTTTCAAAGTAGCACAAGCTTTACCTCGTTGTGATGTTAAAAGTGTTTCAAGATTTTTAATGAAAATTATTTTCACTAGATACATAATGCCGAGAATGATTATCACCAACGGAGGATCCCATTTTAGGAATAAATACATTTGGAGATTGGCAGAAAAGTTTAATACTATTCATAGAATCTCTACTTCTTATCACCCTCAAATCAATGAGTTAGCTGAAGTTTCTAAGAGAGAGATTAAACAAATACTTGAGAAGACTGTAAACCCTAGTAGAGTAGATTGGTCCACTAGACTGGATACCATATTATGGGCTTACAGGACTGCTTATAAAACTCCTATTGGAATGACTCCTTACAGGCTGATTTTTTGGAAAGACTTGTCACTTACCTATAGAATTGGAGCATAAAGCATATTGGGCGATTAAAGAATTTAATTATAATTTAAAAGATGCTGGTGAGAAGAGATTGTTACAATTGAATGAATTGGAAGAATTAAGAAATGAATTATATGATAATGACAGAATTTATAATGAGAAACTAAAGTTATGGTATGATCGAAGATTAACCAGAAGAACTTTGAACCAGGAAAAGAAGTTTTGCTTTACAATACAAGGCTGAAGTTATTTCTTAGTAAATTGAAGTCTCGTTGGTTAGAACCCTTTACTGTGACTCAAGTTTATACTTACGGAGATGTTGAAATTGAAGATCAAAAGACCGGAAATATATTTAAAGTAAATGGACATAGATTAAAGCCGTATTTTGAGGGTAAAAGACCAAATTTTAAAGAGGTTTTAATAATCAGTCAACCTGAATAATACCTGAATAGGTCGGGCTGATGACGTTAAACCAAGCGCTTTATGGGAGGCAACCCATAATTATCTTTATTTTGTGATTATAGTGTTTTTATTTGAAATTATTGTTATTTTGTGGTATTATTGAACTCTACTACTCATATTTACCCTTGAATCATCCTAAAAATTGGATCTATAAAAATAATTGGAACGCATTCGGACCAGAGTGAAACTATGCAATTTTTACCTTGGGCATCGACGGCGCCATCGACTCCATCGATAGAGGGTTTTTCCCGAGAGTCCATGCAATTAAAATCTAAAGGCTCACCGACGGCGCCATTGACGTCGCCGACGGTGAGACCGGTGGGATGACAATTTCCGAAGTTTGGAATGACAGTTTTTGGCGGAAGTTACTCCCTATAAACTTCCAAATTTGATTCCTAAGTTCGTATTTCCCCAAAAACAAATTGAAACTCCACCAAATTCATCCTTATGGCATCCAATTCCCTTGAAAACCATAAATTGTGAGTGTTCAACCGGAGAAAGTTCATTACTGCTGAGGCGCAACAAATCTTCAATAAAGTGCTGATAAAGAAGAGATTAATCAAGGAAAGAGGATTCGTGAATCAAGGATTGAATAATCCATCGAAGGAAATTGAAGAAATGATTATGTGAAAAAGATGGGAAGTGTTGTGCTACATTACAGCTGCCATAGCTGTTCCTGTGGTGAAGGAGTTTTATGCTAATTTGCATGGAATCAACCAGGGAGTCGTCTATGTGCGAGGTAGATGGATAAATTGTACTCCTGCACAGATTAATGACCTGCATAGATTAATGAGGTATATATGATCAAATATGTTCATGTCTGCCATTATTCCAACTTTGTCCCGACAAGAAACCTTATGAATGAGCTCTACCAATATTTAACAGATGAAACTAGAAACTGAGAATTGAGAGAAAACATGTATGTTAGTTTTTCTGCAACACTTCTAAACCCCATTTCTAAACATTGGCACTTCTTCATTTCTACAAAATTATTACCGACAACAAGGATCGATAAAGTTACTAAGCAAAGTGCTATTCTGAATTACTGCATCCAAATGAGACTGCCAATCGATATTGGATAAATAATTGTGAAGTCTGTTTTGTGCCTGATCATTCATGGATCAACTTATGGGCTTGGACATCCTTAAACAATTTCCTTACTTTGTAATCAGTTCCAAGTATCTTATGAGAATTGGGAAAATGTACTTCTACTTTGGAAGCCTTTGGACCCAACTGAGAGATTACCAGCCAATGAAGATGAAAATGATATGACTATTTTGGTGGATCAATCATCTCAGAATTCACTGCCTATTCAACCTTTAATTCCATAAAAGACACTAGTGATCTTGCGCAAAATCAAGAAATTGGAGAAAGATGTAGAAAATGTTATGAATGAAATTAACAATATCTCTGATTTTTTCGATCATCTAGACTGGAGGATGAAAGAGCATTTTGATCACTCTGGACAAATCGAAGGAAGTTTAATATGATTGATGAGAAAGATAAAATTGATAGAAGAGGACTCTACTGAAGAATTTTCATACCGACCCTTCTATAAACTCATCGTTGTGTTCAATCAATGGGTGATCTCAAAGGAGAATCAAGCACTGAATCGGAAGAGTAGTATATTTACCTTGCTACCTGTATGTCTATGTATGTAATTTGGTTTGAACTTTGTTTTTGATTTGCTTTCAAATTTTTCTTTTAGATCTCAGTATAGATGAGACTGAGCATAGAATGTTTGTTTTCAGCGTTTTGAATGTTGTGGCTTGGATTGCAATTTTTTAAAAGTCTTTAATATATCGCCTGTAGAATCCAGCATGTCCTAAAAAATTTCCACTTTCCCTTACATTTGTTGGATAAGGTAAATTAGCGATCACTTGAATTTTAGCAGGATCTACTTCCATACCATTTTTTGATATTTGATGACTTAATACAATTTCTCGTACTACCATAAATTGACATTTTTCCAAGTTAAGGACTAAATTTATTTCTTCACAGCACTTAAGAATTTTAGATAAATGTTCTAAAGATGAGTTAAATGAAGTTCGAGACACTGAAAAATCATCCATAAAAACTTCAATCCATTTTTCAATTAAATCACAAAAAATTGTCATCATACATCTTTGAAATGTAGCAAAGGTATTACATAAACCAAAGGGCATTCTTTTAAAAGCAAGAGTATCATAAGGACTGGTAAATGTTGTTTTATCTTGATTGTCAGGAGATATTTGAATTTCATGATAATTAGTATATCCATCAAGAAAACAAAAGTATTTATACCCAGCTAGTCTATCCAACATTTGATCTAGAAAGGGTAGTGGAAAATGATCTTTCATACTGTCAAGATTTAATTTTTTATAATCAATGCATATTAGCCACCCTATAACTTGTTTAGTATGTATTAACTCATAATGCTCATTCATAGTTACAGTTACTCCTCCTTTCTTAGGAACAATGCTAAGTATAATATTTACATCTCAAACCTAAATCAATTAATAATAGGTCACATGAGAGGGTAAAGCGGGTGAAATTTATGAAAAAGTGTCTACTAAAATGTTTGCAACATTAATGGTTAATTAGGGTAGGCAACAAGTTATCTAAAATATGGGGAGGGTAAAATTGTAAATTTGAAAAATGTTGGGTATTAGAGGAACATCAATGCTTGGATGATTAGGTGGCGAGGATTATGATTTGTGGACATTTAATTCTCTAAATTGAGCCTCTTACCACAAGTTAGAAAGACTTGTGCAAAATTGCTTAATTTACAAGGTCACCCCTAAAGTCCTAAAAGACCCATAATGAATAAACTATTACTCAATGTATCATGGTTTAAAATGAAAATTCTTAATTAGGAAATGAACAACTAAGTACTCTAAAATTTTCCATGCTTTAACTTGACTTAGGGATATTTATATAAAGATCTTTTAAAATACAAAAAATGCTCTGAATGGTGTTTCACTTATTTAAAGCTACAAATATGAATCATGAAGGTTAAATCACTGAAGTTAATTTTTAGCCAAACTCATAAGAGTTCTTAAAATACATTGATGAAAGGTGAGATAATCGGATAACATTCTCCGCAAGGATTCCTAACTGGGTAAGGCCTTCACCCATATGCTTGTTAATTCATAACAGTTAAAAGTACTAAAAGAACCATTTATTATTATTAATATTTCAAATCACTTAAAATTGACTGATAAAGACAATAATTCACAGTGAGCTTAAATGAACTTGAGATGACTTAAAAAATTGAGGGATCATCTTTAACCACATTCTGGATGTCCCAACAAAGTTCTAAGCATTTTTGGAGTGCTAAACTTATTGTGAATTTGGAAGAAAGTATTGGAAAATGTTTCTACATATATATAGAGATATTTGAATCGTGGTAATTTATATGAAATATTGGGATGGCTCATAAGTTGAAGGTATTAGTGATATGGGAGATGATGTAAAAGACATCTGATGATAAATTTGGGATGAAAGATAGTATTGTATCACCTGACCCGATGACATCATGAGGGTGCAGGATTGGCACTACTGTTCACCGACATTTGGTGAGAAGTTACCTTGCTTTTCTGGGCTACCGATGGCTCTAGCCCAACAATGTGACTGACTTGTTGACCATCTAGTTTATAAAAATGCATGATAATACAACAATATCTTTTCTAGTGGTATTAAACTTTGACTTTTAATGACTATGGTGAAAGCTTAATTTACCTACAAGCATGTTAAACTAAGAACTTTGTGTGATATCTTATGTATGTCCACTTGTCAGTCACTTTATTTGGGTTAAGGGGCCCTCCCTTGATTGCCTTGCATGTAGCTTTTACCCAATTTTAAACTTTATACACACAGATGCTGATGTTTGTCTATGGACGTCACATGTCCTGAAGCTGAGCCCAACTCCTAACTCATGTATACCTATGTCCAGACCTAACTTTCATATATTTGTTGTATCACTCCATATAAATTTGCATGCTTATGTATTAACATGTGTCAATGGAAGTTTTAAAACTCACTAAATTTGTTTAGTTTTTGTATATTTGCATGCTTTATATATAACTTTAAACTCTTCAAAATGACATCAGGGCTGCCGATATGCAAAACTACTTTCTATTTTTTCGTACTTGATTACGAATGCTTTATTTAAAAGTACGACAATGTTATTTTTCTTACTTACTGCACTATTGACATGTGAAAAGAAGCCTTAGGATAGAGGACATAGGACTTATATTTAAGTGGAAACCCTACGACAAACGACCAACACAATAACCCATTGGTTAAATAATAACTAAAAAAAACAACAACAATCATCAATCTGGTTGTACCTCCAAAAATAAAAAAAATACAAAATAATATAATTTTTTGAAGTACTTATTGCGACCATGAAATTGTGGATCGCAATTTGTAATTTCCAAGTCAGTCACAGTAGAGTTCTACCCAGCATTGAGATAGGGTTCATCTCATGGCTTGAACCATGCATGCTAATTTAACTTTCATCTTAGAAAATTGATAAATTTGTATAATACCGTGTCCATTGGGAAGTGTATGTGCTTCCTCCACTTGACTGGGCACATATATTATATAAGACTGAAATACATCTAGTGTCCATTGTTGATGCACCTACTATTTGGTCAGATATTACTTTGAAGCACAAGGCACCCTCTATTGAAATGATAATCTTCGTTTGTTGATACAACATACAATAAGATAAGAAAATTCAAATAAATTTTTTTAATCAAGAGTTTACTTTCGTCTCTCCCAAGGTATAATTAACCAAAAAGAATATAATTATTTAGAACTATTGCGATAACTAGAACTATTATTTCTTTTTAAATCTTTGGTTATTCATGAAATGTATTTATAGGACTTCTTCAAAATTTGTTTGAAGCAAGTTTGCTAAATCGTTCTCGAACTTTTACCTCCATCATTGGACGAAGGCTATTTTCTTAATACATTTCAGCATTCCCTTTTTATTTTAATATTTCTTTTCTATTATCCTACCTTTTCCAATCATGGTTAATTTAGAAAACAAATGATATTTTTCAAAATTGAAACATGGTTAATTTTTTGTACGGAAACTTTGAAATATTACTTAAATCTAACAAAATTGAAGCAAACAAACAACTATTGTCTATTATTTCCACGGCAACATTGTTTCAGTAGCCTGTCCCATTATGTTGATCTTAAACTATTATTATATCATTCACAAAAAGAAATATGACTTTGTGATAAATATTCTGATGTAACAACCATAAAACTCCACCATTCACATAAGTTAATAGCTCACTAGATGTATTTCAGTCTTAAATCTGTCTCTCAATTCAGATATATATATAAAGTAATCGATATTTGGTCAAGTGGACACCAAATATCGATTCCCCATAAGGGTGGAAAACCCGGTGTACCTGAGTCTGATTCGAAGAGCCCGTGTCAAGGGATTCGAACCCCCGACCCGAGGACTTATATCAGAGGCCGCACTAATGAGTCAGGTTTTTCGCGCACACACACAGACATAGATATCTCTCTCTCTCTCTCTATATATATAAATATATATATATATATATATAGAAAGATAGATAGATAGATAGATACATATGATGTATCAGCAGTAGCTTTCATTGGTTGAATCTAAAAAATAGTTTTGAAATAATAAAAAGAAATTACGAATTCATTTGTTTTTTTTTTATGATAAAATAAGGTGCAATGTGCATCACACAAAAACATAACAACATAAAACTATGTGATATATTTGTTAAAAATAGCAAATAAGAAAGTAATAAACGCAACTAATTCAACATAAACATATTATTAAAATGCCGAAAATGAAACTAAAGTCAATTTACTAAATGTTTAGTAAATCTATTTACTTAATATGGAATTAATAAACCTTTAATAAAAATATATATTTTTTGAATCAAGATGAAACATTTCAATACAACCTATAAAAAATAAAACTGCTACACAACTTTCTGCACAAGATTGTTTATAATTTTTTAACATAAAATCTTAACTAAGAAAACTATAAAAAATCGATACAGAAAAACTCACATATAATTTTTGTTTTAAATAATCATAAAACGTTTTGCCAGGAGAAATATAATCACAAATAATAAAATTTTGCCAAAGACTAGATTTAAACATTAATAATAAACGTCGCTTTAAAGGAAAATATTTGCGTAGATAAGACGTATGCAATGCTGCGTACGTCCAGGGGTTATTCAGGGGGTACAGGGAGGTTATATCGGGGTTATATCCCTATGTAACCTCCATATAACCTTCCTGTAACCTACAAATAAGTTTCACGCTTATGTAATTTCATGGGTACAAATAAGTTGCACGGAGGTTACAAGAGAATTACACAGAGGTTACAATGGGGTAGAACCTTGATATAACTCCTTTGTACCCCTAAATAACCCCTGATGTACGCAGTGCAGCGTACATTTTATGTACGCAAATCTTTTCCCGTTTTAAACTGGGATAATATTTATATTATAGGTTTTTTGTTGCTTGCTAACCGGCTTTACTGTTTGCTTAAACTTTTTTAATCCTATTTCTTAAAAACAAAAAACAAAGTAAGAAAGAGAAGCCTGTCTAAAAATTATGCAATCCCTCACTCTTTTTTCAATTTCCTTGGTTTTTTTTTTTTGTTCTTGTTGATCTTGAGTTTTTTATTTTTTTAAACAATGAGGAGTTACTTTTCTATGGATCCAAGAAATCCGTGGGGCTTCCACTTCTTAATGTATATATCAAGAAACCCGTGCAGCTGTTGCCCAATTGAGCTATGGAAGGTCAAAAGATTTGGTCACAAGTTACGGCAAAATACCCTTTCTGGAAACTATCCTGTGAAAGGAAAACATAAATTATTCGAAATATTAGTTAACAAATTATTAAACTTGTTTTAAGCACTGTTATAGAATAAACCGAATTTATTCAATTTTAAGTTCATTCTAAAACAGCTTATATTAAGAAAACAGCTTATAGAGAGTGAACAACATTTTTTCCCCTTGAGAAATGTTGAAGACTGGTATGCACTTAGTCAATTCCCAAGGAATAAATAAATAAATAAATAAAACTTTATTAGTATAATGATACAAATTAAAATTAACATTGAAGAAGTTCGTAACTTCACCTTTAAATAAATTCATAAACTTGAAGACATAAAATACGAAGACATTTGCTCGGAAGACCGAAGGCGAGGAATCTATTTATATAAAATGCGCCAGAGTTTTAGAATATAATACAACGGCTTAAGGCAAAATATTATTTATAGAAGAAATTACTTGTCTGATTTTGGCTACAACAGATTTGGTGTGGTTCAAAATGGGCTTGTAGCTCGCTATTCGAATTTGAGCTGAGCCAGTTTGAAATTAAATTGAGCTCGATCTGACTCGAAATCAAAATGAGTTGGCCTAAATTGAGTTATTTGGATCAATTTAAGCTTGGAATTAGCTTGATCTATCTCAAAATTTAAACTAAATGGCTCAAATTGAGTTATTTGGATTTATTCCAACTTGAAAATAGCTCATGGCTTGTTATATTCTGTTGAATCCAAAAGTATCTCGTAAACACTTCTAATGAAGAGAAATTTATGCTAGGAAGTGGTTAGAGAGAGAGAGAGAGAGCACTAGGAAATAGTAAAATAGAGTATCCTTTATTCAAGAAATAGAGCTCTATTTATAGGTATAGATTCCAGCACTTAAAAAGCACATATTATCCCTTCATCATTAACTTTTCAGGTTGAATTTTTGTTAATTACAGAGTTATCACATATTATAAGACAGAGGACTGAGTCGATCTATGAAAGTTGTCAATCGACTTGTAAGTCTTGACTAGATCGATATCTAGTTCGAAAGAGTGCTCCATGTTTATCATCCTAAAGGCTGATTACCGCCCAGCGGGAACTTCTCCTGGCATCTTTCCTTGATCGTTCCAACAGATTGCTCCTCTAGCCAATAAAATTGTTGTTTTTTTAGTATACTTGTAAATGTTTCTAATAAATATATGTGGTAGAATGTACTTCTGACTTATTTTTTGTTATGGATGTTATAAATGCTAAAAATTAAGTTTTGGGGTTGAAAAATTTTGAAAATCTTAACTTCATTTGTCCTCATTAACCTGCACTTAAAATTTCTATGTTTTTAAAAGGACTTGAGGTATGTGGTGTTAACTTTAGACTACTTCAATTTTGATTATAGGAATGACATAGTAGATTTATTTGAAAATCTATGTAGATAAGACTGTTCAAGAGTTAGGTTATCTAGTAGAAAGCATATAGAAAAATGATTTTACCATTTATTATAGAAAATAGTTATATATTTTAAAAACTAGGAATCCTTAGATTTACATTTTATAAGAAGTGAGACTCTATTAAAAATTAATTTCAACTAATATTTTCAATTTTTGAAAAATTTTAAAAGTGAAGTGTGATAGGATTTACTTTCAGAGAGATGACAGTGAAATTAAAATTCATTAAAGGTCTATCTAGATATAGTAATCCTTCTATAGATATGTTAAGAATTGAAAAAGATTCTAAGGAAAAGAAAGTAGAAGAAAAAAAATATTAAGGGAGGAGAAGCTTGAGAAGAAGCCTAATAAAAAACTGGTTTAACTTGAATAGCTTTTTGAAGCAAAAGACTATATTACAATACTAAACTTGTTTATATTTCAAAATGTATTAGTCAATCTTTATAAATAAAGTGCTTTAATTTTATTCTCTATACTTTCTGAGGATCCTATGTTTGACAAATATCAATGATTTTCGAAGTAGATAGAAAATCAAGATTTCAAAGTTGAATACAAAGCTTTCTTATACCCTAGTTTTGTGTTGATTTACTAGAATTTTTCTTAAGTTACACTATGACATTCCTGAGGCGAAATTATAGAAAATTTTAATGAAACATATTTCCTTGAATCAATAAGTCTTGTTTTTAATTTTTTAGTGTTATTTGAGAACAAGTAACATTTAAGTATGGTTGGTTTTGTTGTGTTCTAAAACATGCTTAATTTTCTTTATATTTTACACCTATTTATGGATGAAATTGCACTTTAAAGAATGTATTTTTGTTTTTTCTTGCAGGTATAAAAGGTAGGACACATAGAGCAAAGCGGAGGTGAAACAGAGCAAATTGGGGACCAGCTTACTCCACCCAAGCGCCTTGGCACCAACTTGTTGGGCACCTAGGTGCTATAACCTACCCAGGCAAACCGAGAGGTCGATGCATAGGTGTCAGCGTAGTGGCGTTAAGGCGTTATAAACTTACAAGGCAATTTTTACTTTTATTTCAGTACGACTTTAGGAGTAAAGTAGTATCATAGAAAGTTTGAGAGAGCCCTCTTGAACATTTTGAAGCCTTGGGAAGTCCAAGAAGTAGAGGAGTCATAGAATAGAGTTAGAGTTTTGTATTTTCCACTTTCTTAGAGAAATTGGAGAGGGATTGGAGAGAAATCTGTAAGGGGATACACTTAGCATTGTAGAGAGCACTTGGAGACCTTTTGGGGAGAATTTTTCATCTTTCCACAGGTAAAAAGAAAAGTAATGTGTTTTATATTATCTTGTACTATTTGTAACCACAATTCTAATGGATTTGCTTTGTTCTAAGATGATGATTTGTGGTGTTTTCTTTATGTACTGTGAGTAAATCTTTCTTACATTTCTCTTGTGATGAATAAGTTGGATGTGTAGGATTTTAGGATGCTTATAAAATTGATCTTTAAACATCAATTTGATGAGTATTATTCAAAGCTTAATTTCCTTTTTATGTTGACCATATGAACTGTTAAAATTTTTTTTGATCCATTATGACCTGGAAAAGCATTTGAGGAACGATTAGAGTATTCACATTGGTTAATAGGGTATGGTGCAAGTAAACTATAGGCAATGTAAATAGATAGGGAAATATGCTTTGAAGGGTTCAAATTGACATTTAAAGAATTAAAAAAAATTTAACTAAACTTATTTATACATTTGGAAGATGTTAAAGAAGATAATTACTTCTCTTTATCATAAGCCGCATTTAAAATTTGAAGTATCTAATCCTACAAAATCACGTATATCATCACAAGAGAGGGGTAGCATTTATATCTTGATAATCATTCATCTAATTAAGATGGGTAGGTTTTAACATTATAATTAATTGAAGTAGTGTAGGAGTAGTTGGTAGAACTTCTACCTAATCAAAATTCCAAACTAAGAACTAAAAGTATTAGGCTAGAACTTCTATGAAAGGATTCAATTCCTCGCTATACATGGGATCGACGATTTAGAATCACAAGAGAATTATATTACTGAAATGATATGTATGCTTACTGTTGACCTCAATTTTGGTTGAAGTTTAGTTTTTCCTCTTTAGTAGCCTAGGGTCTAGCCATAAGACTTATCCAGTTAACTATTCCTAGAAAACTAGACATTGAACCCTCACCACTAGAAATTCCAAACCCTTCTCCACTCAACTTGAAGTTTCACATATTGGTCCTAACCTCTAAACACTTAGTAGGTGGGGTCACTATGGGGGAAACTTAAGATGAGTCACTCTTAGGATTGCTGGACCTTAGGGTTGACCCTGGGTGTTGTTCTGGAGCTAAGGCACTCACTACATTTATCTGTACCCACAATCACTCACTACATTTATCTGCAACCACAATCACTCACAACTCTGAACTCAAATTTCTAGCTTAGATCCCTTGATCTTTTGGGATACTCATGTAGATGATCTCCTAAACCTACTAGCCCTATGACTATAGTTTAACTATGACCACTACATAGAGGACCCAAAATGGGGTTTCCATTGTTCCATGGCTTATTGGTGATGATTGGTACCTCAACTCTACCAAGATGCCCATCTTGGCCTTTTACCTCTAAAACACCCTCAAATTACCAAAATACCCCTCTTGGGCTCAAAATCCCAAAAATTCCAAAAATTCCCAGAAAATCCCAATAAATCCCAATAAATCCCAAATAATCCCTATTTTATTTCTCTCAACTACCACATAACCCAATTTTGCCAATTTACCATCTTTAACCAAAATCCCCAAATTGCCCTTTAAAGACCCAAATTTCCCCAAATCCAACTCAAATGTCCATAAATTTGATCCTAATTGACCCCAATTCAAATACTACACTCAAACTCACTTTTGATATGACCAAAATAAACCAAATACAAGCTCAATTTGTCCATGATTTGAACCCAATTCTGATTTCAGTCAAAACCCCAATTTTGACCATGTGACATAATCTAACCAAATTGAACCCATAGCCTAGTCAATTAACCTCAATTAATATTGAAACATCTTTATGACATTCATATACATAAAAATCAACCATCAATTGGCATTGGTGAAGCCTCAAATCCATTTGATTTTGGCCTAAATCCAAAATTCTCAAATTTAGCCCCAAATTGGCTAACTCCCTAAATTTCACCCAATTGATTGCCTTAAGCTCCAAAATGGCATACAATTCATGTTGGAAACTCTTCATGAGGTCCCTATTGACCATTTACAACAATAAATTTGGACTTAGCCCAAGGCTAACCCAAGCTAGACCCAAGCCTAGCCCAACATGACCAAATTGATTAAAGTTCAAAATTCCTTCAAATTGACCCTTCAATTGAACTCAAAAACACCTCCATCCTTCACCAAAGTTGTTCCTTATGATCATCTACACCAAATGCAGCAATTATTTTGTCCAATTGACATGGCTAACCTAGCCCAAACCCAAGTTTTGGTCATTTGCACCCACATGGACCCGTACACTAAATGTGACCTAACCACCTTAAAGCCACCAAATTAACTCCACCACAACCATTAGTTGGACTTAGTGACCAGTCCAAACACCATGAAATCACCTAAATCAAGCCATGTACCAAAGGTCCCCCAAATTAAAGGATCTTATTTTCGAAAATGCACATGCTTAAGATATCTTTGCCAAATCCAAACACATTTGCATTAAATTGATGTGATGGATTCTTCTGGTTCCCTGAGCTCCTAGCCACCTCCCCCTGACCGGTCGGCCAGGCTAGTGGCCGAAAAAGCCCAAAACCTAGAGCCACCCCCATGGCACCTCACCCAAATCAAACCTAGAGGCCAGCTCATCCAAATCAAACTATGGAGCTCCCCTGCCCTCCACTCACCCAAACTTATGCCTTGAGAGCCACCCCATGGCCATTTTTATAAAAACTCACCTCCCAAGACCATGGGAGGTGTGTTGAAATTTTCTTAGAGAGGCCTCTCCAAACTTCACACAGAGCTTCCCTAAGATCCCCTCAGTGCATTCCAACCATTTTCCCTCACCCATTCCCATTGTCGGAGCTCAATTTTGAGCTCGAAACTCTGTCAGAAACCAGGACAGAACCCAATACACCTCCACAGTCCACCAAACTCAAATTAACTTCATCCACACCTTCACAACAGTGAAAGAAACTAAATCCCCATCGAATCCCCCTTCCACAGAGCCTCTACCATAGCTCTAGACCAGCACCTGAAATCGAGTTTGGTCGAATTCATACCTAGGCTTTACACCAAGACCAGGGACTCAATCCCTAGCCTCCTTGGACCCCAACGAATGTGTCTAACACCTCTGATCGAAGCTTCCGTTCTCAGAGAAAAGCTATAAAACTCCTCCTCCTCCCGAGCTTATTTTGATTCTCCATTTACTTAAGCTTGATTTCATGGTACCTTAGTCGTATGGATGTGTTCGTCTCACTTAGACGAGTCCATAGGATCAAACTCAAAGTGATTTGGTTGAGTCTAGGCCAGGATCCTAAGGTTTTAGTGTGGACGGGCACGAGATCATTCTATCGGGGACGATGACGGAGAGCCGTCCGATCGAGTGTGTATCACATGGACAGGGGAGATCGAGCCGGACAGCGCTTCGGGACATAAACAGTGGGCCAAGACAGCAGCTATGTGGATGACAGCGTCCAACTAGAGCGCGCCACGCATGCCTTCGGAGCTGCGTATGATCTAGTCAGCACGTGCTGTTTAAATAGATAAATAGGGCTTTTTCCTTTTTTTTAAATACCCTTAACTTAGAAAATCCACAACTTTGTGTAGAAAAATCACAAAAATAAAATAAAAATACCCTCTTGCTCAGTGAATAGAAGATAATAATGTGGAAAAATTTTTAAGTCTATTTGATGCATAAAATATTTTTAATTAATTAAACACTATTTGGAATCATTTGATTCTCCATGTATATTGACACATCACCTCGGCTTGAAATTTTAACATGTTGTAGCCTCTGTCAGGGGGAATATTCTCTGATTTTTTCACAGTCACAGGAGGTTCCTATATAGAGATCCATATTTTTCAAGTTATTTCACATCATTTCCTTAAAATAATCATGGAAATTAGCATATTGGTTATTAAATCCTAAGAAATTTTTGGAAGGTGTACCATAGCATAGTCAATTGGCCTCAATTAATGTTGAAAAATCTTTATAACATTCCTATACATCAAAATCGACCATCAATTGACCTTGGTGAAGCCTCAAATCCATTTGGTTTTGGCCTAAATCCAAAATTCCCAAATTTAGCCCCAAATTGGCTAAGTCCCCAAATTTCACCGAATTGATTGTCTTAACCTCCAAATTGGCAACCAATTCAAGTTGGAAACTCTTCATGAGGTCTTTATTGACCATTTATAACAAACAATTTGGACTTAGCCCAAGGCTAACCCAAGCTAGACCCAAGCCTAGCCCAACATGACAAAATTGATTAAAGTTCAAAATTCCCTCAAATTAACTTTTCAATTGAACTCAAAACCACTTTCATCCTTCACCAAAGTTGTTCCTTATGATCATCTACACCAAATGCAACAATTATTTGGGCCAATTGACAGGGCTAACCTAGCCCAAACACAAGTTTTGGTCATTTGCACCCACTTGGACCCATACACTAAATGTTACCTAACCACCTTAGAACTACCAAATTAACTCCACCACAGCCATTAGTTGGACTTAATGACCAGTCCAAACACCATGAAACTACCTAAATCAAGCCATGGATCAAAGGTCCCCCAAATTAAGGGATCTTATTTCCAAAAATGCGCATGCTTAGGATATCTTTGCCAAATCCAAGCACATTTGCATTAAATTGCTGTGATAGATTCCTCTGGGTTCCCTGAGCTCCTAGCCACCTCCCCCTGGCCGGCCGGCCAGCCTAGTGCCCAGAAAAACCCAAAACCGAGAGCCACCCCATGGCATCTCACCCAAATCAAACCTAGAGGCCAGCTCATCCAAATCAAACTATGGAGCTCCTCTGCCCTCCACCTAAGCACCACATTACACCTCCTAATTGG
>NEWO01000242.1:635949-660829 GCA_003013225.1 Phalaenopsis aphrodite | reverse complement strand
AATGAGGTTGGATAAAAATTTCAAAGTCATTTGAATTGAATTTGACAAATTATGAAGTGTTAGAGCCTCAGGGGCAAATGTGTAATTTTAGAAATTTAGCCTTAATTAACATTTAGGCTTAATTGAAGGAGGGAAAATGGGTAACATCTGATCTTAATTAATTTATGTTGGAAACACAAAGGGGTTAATTGGTAGAAACCAACTTCACTTTCTTATTTAAGATTAATAAATTTCTAAATTATTAAATTTTGGAAGTTTATTAAATTTAAATGATCCTAGACTTAGGGGTTGGACTCTTGAAGTCAATGATTAATCAATTTAATACCCCTATCTTGATTTTCAAATAGAACCCAAATCATGAATCATGACCACTTAAAACTTAACCCTTTTTAAAACTAATTAAGACACTCACCTAGGTCTTAAGGGCTTAGTGGTGGCTTAGGCTAAATAAAAATTGACTAAATGAGGATTAGAGAAATAAAAATAAAAAATCAAACATCCTTGAAATATCACTAAGCTCAATTAGGATTAAAATTTGGCTAAGTGTTCAAATTACAATAACTTGCCCCTTTAAGGGTCTTCACCCACATAATTTTCAAATTAAATGATAAATGATAATTACCCCTTTCTTAGGGATAATTGAGACATCGATGTTCACTGAGCATTAATGATATTTACAGGATGAACAATTAAGAAAAAATGATAAGTTTAAATGGACTCAGAGCTTTTCACTAGTTGGTGCGGGAGAGGCATGGACCTGTTTCCCCCCTTTAACTTGTTGGATACCTCAGAGGCCTATTAAACTCAATATTCTTTGCTTAACGAAATCATCCTTAATTAAACTTTTAAGGACTCACCATAATATGACATAGGGTTAGGAAAATTTTACCTTTCCTGCTCTTCATAAACTTTCTTAACATGCATTTTAAGTTTCAGGTGGTGGAACGAGAAGACTCACCAGGTATACTTTTACAGTTTTTCAGCGTTGTTTTTCTTGTACTTTTATACCTGCAAACTTGCATGCTAAACAACGATCTCACCCTGCATGAAAACTAAAACCATCATGATAGCCACATACCCAAAACCAAAACTAAAATCAACTAAGATAAAATTCACTGCCACAATATTCAAAATATAAAATAACTCAAAATTTAATCACAAACATCATACAAAACCACAACTTTAACTTAATTAAGATGTCTCTATCGGATGATCGGGAATCCCTCGGAGGAGGTAACCTACGGTTGCTAACGAGGCTTCCCACGGTTTAAATGAAATTATGGAACTCATTAAGTTGGGTTTGATAAGTTCATTTGGACTAAGTGAATCCAATAGAAAATAGTGATGCTGGAACAAGGGAACCGTAGGATCCTAACCGGTATCGCTCTAATCAACTTTAATATGCACTCATAAAATTTAAAGAACTTCAACCATAGGGCCACCTGATTTGATATTATAACTTGACACAATAGATAACTCAAACTCGTCGCGGCAAGAGCTTGGAGCTAGCTTGGTGGGCAACATGACCATCTTCAATTACAAAACCTGTCTTCCCCAGCTAAACCAATCCTCCTTCCTTAAACTTAAACAAAAAAGCCATAGGACTTCGAGGTTGCTTGCTTATGCAACGTAAATCCTCACCTTATCTTTAGGCACTCATATAGCTCTGCTGTAGGATTTAAGCCCTAACTCGTTCTAGGTTCCGAGGTTGTCGTCCGGTACGACGTAAACTCTCATATCTTCTAGGCAATTTGTGTGACTCTGTCATGCAAATATAAGCCCTAATTAAATAAAATTGGCAGTATGAAACATCTAAATATTTCTCCTCAAAACTGAAGCCAAACATTAGGATAGCTTAGGAAGTCACCGAGGTTCTCCTCTGGATCTATGACATCCTCTAGTTCTTCTTTCTTTGGATTCTACAATAAAATGTTCCAAATTTGAACCAATCCCCTTTCACACCTCTACATCTGATTCCGTTGAAGAGTCCTACCCTTTGAAATTCCTTGAAGATAATATTTCTTAATTTTTATCGAGAGTTTTCTTAGGTGGCTTTGGTCATTTAAGATATAATTAACTATAGGGACTTGCCCTTATACGAAGCATGTCCGAACCCAGCTTAATATAAACCCTATTTAATTCTTTATATTAAATAGGGGAACTTGTCGGCAAATACAAAGGTTTCGCAGACCAAACGGACATCATACTTTCCTTAGTTTATTTTGATCGAGCCTCATCCTCAAGTCTTGTGTTTATCCTTCGGGATAGATACAGGATTTGAGGTACAGTGCTCTTTCATTTTAAACTATGCAAAATATGGGGTCAGTTTGATTTCATACTTCAACGTCATTCCGAAGCGGGCGACGGGATTTTGATTCCAGCGACCGGCAGCTTCTTACGGGCAATCCCACAAACCAAACCCAAAAATAATCGCCGACATGCACGAAAATTGATACATTTTTTTTTAATTAGCGGGGCGTGGTACCTGGGCTCAACCCAGATTAAACTCAGATTCAATTCAGGCTGAATTCAGGCTAAACAATTTTGAATTTCAAAATTCCAAAAATTAAAATTAATCATTTAATCTGGCATTAATTTTGTTTAATTAAAAGCTATTAATGGTCAAATAAAACTTCTCCCCCAATGGAAATTCATCAATTACCCGCCCATTATCACATAACGAACTTTTTGGAATTCCTCTAATACAAGATCCCGCTTAGCTCCTTCCTGGCATTCAGCCCCCCCTTCCCCTCAACCAGATTCTGGATTTTGATCTCCCTCACGGGAACTTCTGCGTCAAAGAAAACCCCTCAAGCCTACTCGCCGCTTCACGCATTTAAGGCCTTCGCCTCCTTTCTTCCTTACACGACCAAAAAATTGCCCGATTTGCCATCCTCTCTTGCTCGAAACCCTTGCCTTCCCTCTACACCGAAAGCCTTCGTCACCTGCACTGAAACACTCGCCTCCATAACGCCTCTGCTCTTTCGGTTTGTGTCTTCCTCTCGCACTGAAACCTCACCTGGCTTGCTTCTCCCTCTCCCACTCGACGCTCTTCCTCGCTCGCCCAAAAGGCCTCGCCTCAATAACTTGGCCTGCTCCCTCTATCGCGACCACCTGATCTCGCCTCCCTCCTCTTTGCACACAAGAAACTCCGCTCGCTTCCTCACTCTCGGCACTGAAACTCTTGCTTGCTGTTGTGGCTCTCCTTGGCACTGAAGCTCACATACTTCTTTTTTTCTTTTTCTCCCCCATCAGCTATCCTACCTGTGAGAAAGGCATTGTTATTCCGACAACGAGCTGGTTCATCACAAGCATTCTGTCCGACCAATTCCAGGTAATTCAGGAGCACTTCTCTGGTAGTTTAGCCTTATGCACATGAACCTTTTTGAAGAAGTTGAGGTTAATATGTGAGGTAGAATGATGGAATAAGGATGTCTATGTTGTTGTTTCCTGCAATTTTATGGATGATTTTGGTATTATTTCTAGATTATCTTGCTTAGATTTATTATGCATGATAAATTTTGTCAATCCATTAACTAATTATGTGCAGAGGGAAACGACTGCTTGGCAAATATTTAGGGTTGAATTATATCGTAATTAATGATTTCAACTTAATTGTTTGATGTATTATCTATACTCAATTAATCTTTGGTATTTTCAACTATTTGCCTAATTATTTTGACAGACAAGAAACCTATGACTCTATTTTCCAGTTTAGTTATTGATACCAGTCTTATGCACATTGATATGTTAAAGTGTTGGGGCATTTAAATACATAACACACATTTAGTATGTATTTACATATCTAACACCCTCATATTTATATACAATGTCATCCAAATCTTGAACATCATATAAAAATGAACTACCACTGTCCATTATTATTGCTGATTTGATTTTTGATGACATGCTTTCTTGGCCCGATATATGTGGCTACAGAGGCAAATCTTCACTTGATCTTTATTTTTGTTTTTGTTTTTTATCTTGGCTCGATATTATTGCTGATTTGAAGAGGAATTGCACATTGTTTAAAGCTTGAACGAGTTTCATTTTGGAAAGGACTCACATGCTTTCTTTGAGCACGAATACGTGCTGATTTGGAGGGTTTATTGAGCTGAGAAAATGCTTGGAATTGTTGTTTGGAGTTTTTGATCGTTGTAGGAAGCTGTAGGAAGAGTTTAAGTTATTTTTTGAAGTTGTTGATCATTGTAGGAAGCTGTAGGAAGTATCTAAATTGTTGTTTCGAGTTGTCGATCACTGTCAAAAGCTGTAGGAAATGACTCAGGTGTTGTTTGGAGTTGTCGATTGCTATGGGATTCCGTAGGAAGCGTCAAAGCTGCACTTCTTGGGCCCGTTTAGTGGCTTACAGGCTGCACTTCTTGGGTCCATCTAGCGACTTACGGGTTGTGTTTCTTGATTTCATCTCATGGCTTTTGGTTCACAATTTTCTGAGTATATTTGGTGACTTTTGGACCTCTCTTTTTCTTACTCAATTGGAAGACTTTTGGGCCGATCAAAACAAAGTCTTCGAACAAACTCAAGCACTCTTCTCGAGAATCTATTTAAATACAATTGTTGAAAGAATTGAAGCGCTTTTAGAATTGACTCACTTTCTACTTCCCCCCTTTTTGGTTTGCTGGTTTTGGGGCTGGATCGACCTTCCTGTTTTTTTTTTTTTTTGCTTCTTTCGCCAATGGTTAAGTCAAAAAGTGGGAGTTTCTGATTTAATTATTTGAAAGAAACTTAGAAATTTGTGGATTAGTTGGAAAAACACTTATTTTGGGTATAACATTGTAAATCACTTTAAGTACAAGTTAAAGTGTGAGCTTTATAGATTTTAGGAGCACACCCTAGGTGAGAGTCCATCCATCTAATTCTCAGCATAGGCTTCCTAGATTTTAGGAGCACACCCTAGGTGATAGTCCATCCACCTATTTTTCATTGTAGGCTTCCAAGATTTTAGGAGTACACCCTAGGGGAGCGTTCATCCACCTAATTTTTAAATAAAGAATGAAACTTGACACTTGACCCTGATTCACAAACTAATTAAAACACTAGACATAAGGATGCACTGATTCACAAACTGATTAAGACACTAGACATAAGGATGCACCGAGGGATAGTTCATGCTTCCTTAATTAAATCAACAGTGAAATTCCCGCAGTGACTTAATCTACAGTGAAACCCAGTACACCGGGATTTAAGCTTGGATATTACACTCAAATCCTCCTGAAAATTGAGGAAATTTGTTAACTCCACATATGGATCATCGAACAAGGATAAGTCAAGGGTCTAGGTGGCGAGGGTAATGACAACATCGTTTATGTGTGCTTAAACGAGGGATACAAAGTGAGATAATTAGAATAGTATCTCTTACCTCAAGAATCTTCAATAAGAAAGAGGAAAGGATCAATGATACTATTCGCCGATTCTTGGTGGGATCGTTGCCCCCGATGCTCTTAGTTTGTCAGTAGTTCTAGCATGATTACAGTGATTAGCCTGTGGATTACACGACATTACAAAATATTTACAAAAAAAAAACAAAAATCTCTTTTGCATGTTAAAAAGAACTCTGCATAAAAAAGACTTAAACAACAGCTTTTGTATGAAAATCAAAGAATTTTTCTATGAAAATTTATAAAGGTCCATGATTAATCATTTGGATTGAGGTTAAGAATTGTCTTTTGTAGATTGTCGGGCTAGTAACTCTTGTTCAAGATCGAGAAGCATACAGTCCAGCTCTCAGCCCCCACTTTTACCAATGTCTTACACCCAGTCTTGGTCTTTCATATGTGGCTAAGTGTTTCGTTTGCTTGTGATCTCTACGACTCGTTTTTCTGAATTTAGTGTTGGTTTTTCTCACCTTGTTTAATTTTCTTGCAAGTTTATTTAAATCTGCTGCAAATCATATTATGTTCACATAATAATAGATGCCCAAGTACGCTTTTACAGTTTATCTACAATATTTTACTTTATTTATTTTACCTTTCAAGTACCATTTATTTACCTACAATTTGCTTATTATGCATGCAAAACCAAAACTGAAACAAAAAATGGAACAAAACAAAAACAAACATTGAAACTAAAACTGTGAAGCATGAACCACCAATCTCAAACACTTAAACCCTGGAGCTTTCGCGATAGTAGAAGGTTCATAGCTAAATTTTGTGGCAGCATGACGAGGAACTCAGACTGAGCAGCAAGTGGGTCTTCTTCAGCCGTCTCTTTCCTTAGTCTAATTAACAACCCTTAGGACTTCGATAGCTTGCCCAGCCTAACATAAATCCTCACATCTTCTTTAGGCTCTTATACAACCATGTTGTGCAGCGTAAGTCCAAACTCGTCTTAGGTTCCGAGGTTATCGTGTGGCATGATGTAAACCCTCTTATATCTGTGAGCTATTTGTATAACCATTTATTATGCAAGTGTAAGTCCCAAATAATAAAATTGATAGGATTAAACATTTAAATAACATACTCTCTAAAACATAGTCGTACAGTAGAATAGTTTAGGAAGTCACTGAGGTTCCTCCTCAAGATCTGTGATGCCCCCTAACCTTTACTTCCATTGGACTCCTGAAAGAATTGTTCCTACTCAAGCCACTCCCATTTGTTTTTCCACGTCCTACTGTGAAAACATAAACATTAAATCCTTGAAAACTAGAACCACTGATCATTATCGAGAGTTTTATTAAGTGACTCTCGTCATTTGAGATGTAATTAACTACAAAGGCTTGCCTCTATAGGAAACTTGGAACCTAGGTGAAAGAAACACTATTTAATCTTTGTATTAGATAAAGGAACTTGTTGGTCATACATAAAAGGTTTGCAGACCAAATGGATGTCACAAATCTCTTATTTTGCAGAATTGGGTCTATCACTAAGGTATACACTCATCTTTCGGGAAGAAGTAATATTTACGGTATTGGACACGATTATGCAAACTATTGGACGAATGAGATCCATTTGGTCTCATTTCTTTTCAAAATTAAAACACACTACTTTCAAAACCTAAACTATAAAGCTCTTATATTTAAATTAAATTTCAAAATTAGTTTCATATTCATATTTTCAAATTTCCAAAAAGTTGACCGACAAATTTTGGTGACTTTGTTGGGGACTAGTTTCTCTCTCCATTTTGATCAAGAGGTTTTATCTTCATACATCAACAGTGTGTCCATGTCCCTCATGGGTCAGACTATTGTTCTTCGTTGACATACTGTGTTCATTTCTTCCTTGAGTCAATATAGTCAACTCTTCTTGGATTCCAGGATCATCTACTTAACCATCCTTAAGTAGAGGGGTTCAGGAATCCCCATGGTTTAGTGGGATGGACCCCCTATAGGTGTGGTAGGTTAGGGTCGGAGTGAGTCCAATGTGGAATGAGTCCTTTCTAATTCTATACCGGGTCCTATACCTCGTGATCGCTTCATCTCTTTTCCGAGTTCAACTTGTTCTTTTCATAAGTCACCTCAAATTTTATTTTTGAAACTTTTCTCGATAATATTACAAGTTCACAACTTAATGCCTAAAACAATCATTCACAATTAAAGAATCAGACAAAATTTTGAACAAAAAAGCACAACTTGACAACAACAAAAGTGAATTCAAGTCAAAATCACTTGGATAAGTTTTGAAAGAAACGCCCTGTTCATAAGACAGTTTTGTCAATTTTTTGTGCTTTCAGCTACGTTATTTCACCCGGAAATAGAGCACAGTACTCTGACATTCAAAAAATTTTCAACTAACAGGAAAAATGTCATCCCCAACGTTAACCTTCTTGTACAACTTTCCTATCAGCAGGACGCCCGCCATGTGTGATCTAAGATTAAGTTTAGGTCTGGATTTGATGAGTTTGAAGTAGTACTCAGTAAGGTCCCGTTCGTCATAATGAAATTCGTTACCCCAAATTTCAAGGAGCCGTCAACTAAATTCAACTTGAATTGTTGTCAAGACTTCCCTTCCCTCAAGAGTGCAAAGGTCACTTCTGCTCCCATTAAGCCAGCTGCCCCTGTTACTACCAAAGCTACTCTCGTTTCTGCAAAGACTTTCACTATCACTCCCGCTGGGATTACTGTGACTGCACCTGCTCCCCCACCAGTGTCTAGAGGAAAGCAAATTTTGTACGAAGAGAATCTGGCTCTTACCATTGTCCCACCGCCATCTGTGTTTGAAATTGGTTCTAGTTTGAAGTCCGGTAGACTTACCAGGACTCAACGGAGGAACCGCAACCGTAAGATTTTGAAGGCTAAAAGGGCAGAAGCTTTGAAAACTATTTTGTCTAAGGAAATTCCTCAGCAAGAGGAATTTAGGTTGTCTGAAACCGCTCCTCTTCTTGGAGGAAGCAAGGTTAACCCATTATTTGTCGCTCTCAAAGAGGAGAGTGCTCATAGGAACGCTGCTGCAACGCCATCACCGCCTTGCCACCAGGGTGAGAAGAGAAAGAGACATGAGCCTTTTGCACAAACCTTCTTGGTTTTCGAAAGATTGGCCTGAAAGGAGCGTTGCTCTGTTGCCAAGATAATAAGAAGGATGGGGTGCACTATATAGCCCCGAGTCTGAGCAGAGATTATGAGAAAAGATGAATCCACCCGTTAGTCACATGATTTTGCCCAGAAAGGAAGGGCACAACAACCTCGTATTTCCGCTAAGCTTCGCTTGAGAAAACGTTCTGATACCGCTGCTACCCACGTCGTTATTGTTGCCGCCTCACAGAAGCCCACAGAGCACCGACCGATCCAATTTTTTCTTGGATCCAAGGACACTGCTTGTCCCCACAAAGGGAGAACATCAAAATATAGACAATGAAAAAAGATCGCTTGTTACCGCATCCGGACCGCAACTTATCCCGAAGAGCTGAAGCCATCAACGAGACATCTAGTCTCTGGACTTTGGTTCCAAAGGAGAGGTTGTGGAGACCTAATGTCGCTAGATTGGTACCACAACAGGGATCAATGGAATGTCTCCCCGGAAAGGATCTATGTCTGATGCCCTAGTTTCTAATGTGTTGGTTGTGTTAAAACCAGTGTTGATAGAAGATTTATAACAACAGTCCCCAGTCGATCTCAAAATCATTAAGGGGAAATAGATTGAAGACACATTGGAGAAGCCCATGACTGAAATTACTAAACTGTCAAAAGAACAGGAAAACATCAATGATGAAGAATGTGATTTGTCGGATCATATGGATGAAGGTTCTGTAAAAATCCTAGTGATTGAGACTAGAGCCTCTGCGTCATCACGAGATGCTGCTTCACTCACCGAGGAGAGTGCCAATAATGAGCTACAAAGAGCCATCCGACAAAGGGATGAACATATTATTCAGATGGAGAAAAAGATGGAGGAGATGATGGCCATTATAACCGCACTTCAGAATCAACGCCTATCTCTTAGAGCAACCTTTCCAAAAATAAACCAGCTAGAAATCATTCATATTGCAAATGAAAATAAAGAGTCAACCCAGAACATAATAACGGAAAAGGACATCAAACAGATGGTTAAACAACAAGGGAAGTTTTAGCCCAATCCAAAGGAGGAGCATTGATTCCAAAAGGTAGATCATATCCAGAGGAATTCGATGTAGTTTTGTACCTGAAGGGCTTTGTACCACCTACATTCAAAACATTTGACAAAATAGGAAACCCTCGTCAGCATGTTGCACACTTTCATGCAAGCTGTTGTAATGCGGGGGGTAGCGAAGCGCTCTTATGCTGCCAATTTGTGAGCAGTCTCTCTGGAATAGCTTTTGATTGGTATGCAGAACTGCCTATTGGGTCAGTAATGACATTCACAGATCTAGAGAATATGTTTATCAAGAGGTTCCTTGGAGCTCAGCACCATATCACCATCGGTAATCTCGTGGAGGAGCGATAGAAACTGACAGAAACTCTAGTGGAATACATTTTGTGGTGGTGGAATGTAAATATGATGTGTGAGCCACAATTGCAGGAGCAGCATGCGATTGAGATCTTACTCAAGAGCATTCATGGTCCAGTAGCTTTCTTACTCAAGGGATTTACATTCAAAACCTTTAAAAAGCAACTCAGTAAAGCTGCAAGCCAGTAAGAGGAGGCTAAACAACTCGGATCCTGGAGAAAACTTACAATTCAAAGCCCGTAAAGGCATTTGAGAAGAGGTCCAGAATGGTGGGAGCAATTGACAAAGGCAAGCAACCAATGCAGATCCAGATAGAGCAGCCTCATTAAGACTATCAGCAGTACCATCAATCACAGAGCCAGCTCGGTACCTACCGCACAGACTGAGGGCAGGGTTCATACATGGCCGATCAGTTGACCAGAGTCTACTCCTTCAAGGATGAGGTAGTGGGGAAGATGTTCAGAAATTTGATCAAGAAGCCCAAGTTCAGGTTGCTAGTGCGAAAGAAACCAGAGGAGGTCGATAGGAAAGATCACCCTAGACATTGCCCATATCACAAATTGCTTGGGCACACCATAGAGGGTTGTATCAGTTTCAAAGAGTGGCTCAAGAAGAAGTTCAAGAATGGGAGCATAATGATCCCGAAAGAATATCTGAGGGAACCTGAAAAAGGTTCTATCAAATATGAATTTTGTCGATCCCAGTGTACCGCTTGACTCCTACGCAGCTGACGCCGAATGGAACATAGTTCGAGCAAAGCTTTCAAAGAAAATATCAAACCAGATTCCAACTACCTCGGTACAGGCTGCCATGCAAAATTCAAAACTCCTTTTCTATTGAAGGATAGTAGATTCTGTCTTTTTATTCTTTACCATTAATATAAAGAAGGGTTATCATGTAAGGTCACTGTCAGTAGATCCTAACCCTCCCCACCACTATAAAGCAAAAAAGAGGAGTTTTTCATTATCCAAAGTTCATTAATATTTGAAATATCACTCAAAATAAGAAATGTTTTTTTTCGTTCTCTGCAAAAAAAACTTACATCGAATAAAAAAATTTTACTCAAACGTTCAAGGTTCAATCAAGAGATGGGTAACTCAAAATGAATATAAAGACGTTTTTTACAAGATCATGACTTGGAAAAAAAAATCAAATTAATGTTCTAATGACTGAGTCCAACATTTTTAAGATTTTGGACTGGGTCCTAAGTAAATTTCATAATAAAATTGTGTGATCGAAAAAAGAGTAGTTGACTAAGGATATCACGAGTCTTTTAATCTTCAGCCAAATGACTGGGTCCTGACTTTTGAATGATCTATAATATCCCAAAATTCTTCTTAAGAAGTACTCGAGAATTATTATTTAAGGGGTTTCAGACATTCAAAATCCTTAACATGTGTTCCACCACATATAGTAATTCTCAATAAAAAAAAGGGAGCAAAGAAAAAAAAATAAAAAAAATCAATAAAAAAAGGAAGAAACAAAAAACAATCTCCCTCGGAAGAAGCTTGAGGTGGACATATAATCAAAAATTGGTGTTGGAATTCTCCCCTAATTAATAAAACTTGAAAAGCTCTCTTAAGAAAATTCATCTGATATTATACTCTGCAAAAAGTTAAGTCATCTTGAGTCATTTGGTCGACCACTAACGGGCACAGAAATATCTTTAAGAAAAAAAAAATATTTTAATCACATGATTAGAAATTTTGAAATATGTTTAGGCTCAGAAAGAAAGAATTGAAATAAAAGGGCTATGTTATTAGCAAATTAATGAAAATTCTCCTCTGAAGTTGTATCTTTCAAGTGCCCAAGTTGTATCTTTCAAGTGCCCAGAAGATTCAACTCCAATATCAATTCAAATAGTGTCAAGTATTTATCAAAGACAATGTGAACACCTTTACAAAATATGTGATAAAAAAACAATGACTGCTACAAGCAGAGCTACAAAGTTGTAGACTTTCAAGCTTTGATGTACTTAGAAATATTACATCTTTATGTGTACTAGAAAGAATATAATTCTGACAGTACCATAAAGAATGGGTTAATTTTACACATGCCTCCAGCCAATGGTAGCACATCTTTATGTGTACTTGAAAGAATACAATTCAAATCGTACCATAAAGAATGGGTTAATTTTAAACATGCCTTCAACCAATGGATGGTATCTCAAGAAGTACTGCATATCTTGGTGTTTCAAAGACAAAGCCTTATCCTTAGAAGCACCAATGACATACTTGTCTAGAACTGGGTCCAAATCCTAAAAACAATGTAACAAAAGAAAACTCACAAAATATAAACATAAACCACATCAAAACACAACAAAAAATAAAAATAAACTCAGTGTCATATCAAATAAAATAAAATTCAAAATCAGCATTTCAAACTTTAAATTTTGATTGGGTCAGGTTGACTCTCCTTGAACTATCACTAATGCCACTTCTCTCAGCACGAAGTTTCTTTCCACAGGAACTCTGGGTCCTATTTTTTGCGCAGAAGAGGTTAGTTGGCTCCTCTACATAGAACCACGCTCTTTTGTCTTTTTGTCATGTGTGAATGAGAGTTGGCTGGTTAAATCATTTCATCGCTCAGCCATTGAGTTGGAAATGAATCTCTTCATGCTCTTTCGCAATCTGATTTCTTCTTACGGACACTTTCTGTGCTGTATAAATTTCCATAAATTCCACATAAAACTTCCACAAAATTCAACATCCATACCACGAATCTCTTTACTCGCAAGTTCTACAAATTTTATCGTCTCCACAAATTTCACAGCAATCTCTACAAAATTCTACATCAAACACTGCAAATCCTACACTCATAAGTTCCATAAATTTCACATTTCGTAAACCTTCACAAACCTCCGCAGATCCCTTCATTCATAAATCACAGCAAATCTTCACAATCTCTGCACCCATAAACCTCCGCAAATTTTCACAATCTTCGCGTTCACAAATCTCTGCAAATTCTCCACAATTTTACAACACATCAAACTTTACAATCTTTGCATTCACATTTCTTAGCCATTCTCCACAAACTTCACAAATATCAACAAATCTTTACAATCTCTGCACTCACAAACCTGCACAAATCTCTGCATTCACACTTCTTAGAAAATTTCAAAAATTTTACAAGTCTCTAGGTCGTCACAAATCTGCATAATTCCGTAGCACCTCTGCACCCTCATAAACTCTCGTGAATTTCACAATATCGTTACAAAACCCCGCAATCACCACAATTTCATAAATGCACATTTCACGAATTTGTACACTCAGCAAGCGAGATAAACATAGTCTTATTCTTTCTCAGCACATTTAAGATAGGTTCAATCCTAATCCTTTCTCAGCATATTTGGGATATGTATAATCCTAATCGTTTCTCAGTACTCAGCACATTTGGGATAGATTTAATCATAATCCTTTCTCATCACATTTGGGATAGGCTCAGTCTTATTCCTTCTCAGCACTCATCACATTTTGGGATAGGCTTAGTCCTATTCTTTCTCAGCAAATTTGGGATAGGTACAATCCTAATCCTTTCTCAGTACTCAGCACATTTGGGATATGTTCAATCTAATTCTTTCTCAGCACGTTTGGGATAGCCTTAGTCCTATTCTTTCTCAGCACGTTTGGGATAGGTTCAATTCTAATCCTTTCTCAACACATTTAGGATAGGTATAATCATAATCCTTTCTCAGCACTCAGCACATTTGGGATAGGTTTAATCCTAATCCTTTCTCAGCACATTTGGGATAGGCTCAATCTTATTCCTTCTCAGCACTCATCACATTTTAGGATAGGCTTAGTCCTATTCTTTCTCAGCATATTTGGGATAGGTATAATCCTAATCCTTTCTCAGCACTCAGCACTCAGCACTCACCACATTTGGGATAGGCTTAGTCCTATTCTTTCTCAGCACATTTGGGATAGTTATAACCCTAATCATTTCTCAGCACTCAACACTCAGCAAATTTGAGATAGTTTCAATCATATTCTTTCTTAGCACATTTTTAATAGCCTTAGTCCTATTCTTTCTCAGCACATTTGGGATAGGTCTAATCCTAATCCTTTTCCAGCATTTAACACTCAGCATATTTGGAATAGGTATAATCCTAATCCTTTCTCGGCACTCAGCACATTTAAGATAGTTTCAATCCTGATACTTTTACAACACTCCTTACAATCGTAACGATCTTTATAAGGACAAACAAATAAAATAAATCACAATAAACAAAATAAAACACAGACAACAAAACAATCAAGCAACACAAACATGTGACGAATCCCTTCATCCCCGGTGAAAACTTTTGAAAATCTTCAATAAGCTCGTCTTTAGATTGGGATTCCCCTGGTGAAAAGTCACAACTCAAATTTGATTTTGATGTTGAATTGATGCATTCTGAGTATGATGTACTTAAATGTTCTTTTGATCTTATTGATCACTTCGGTCAACACCAATACGTGCGGTGTGCTTGTTCAACACACCCCACCTATAGGGAGTCCATTTGTTGACCTCATTTTTAGTGAGGTCTTAGTTTCCTACTCTCATAACCTTAAATCTAGCCCTAAGAGTTCCTTGTTGACCATCTTAGCAGACTAGTAATGGAGCCCACCTCCCGTTGAACTTCAAGCCACTTCTTGACTCATTTTTGTGAAGAACTCGCATGAGTGGTTCCAAGCACTCAACTTATAGTTGAATGGGCTCAGGACCAGCATGTAGAAGGCCCCAAAATGAGTTCCTATATGGCCAGATGACCTTAGGTGAACCCTCTATGAATCAGTAACGCACTCGCTACACCACGCATGAAGTTGACAAACTTTTGGCCCGACCGTCGGCGAACTTGTCTGGACGACCCCAGATGACGAAACAGACCGCGTCGTCTCGTCCGGAACTTTAATTTTAGCCGATAAGGACACCCACATTGCTAGGGTTACGCACACGCACAAATGATACAAAAATCGATCCACGTTTTTTTTAATTAGCAGGGCGTGGGCCCGGGCTCAACCCAGATTCAACTTGGGTTCAATTAGGGCTGAATTTTGGCTAAACAATTTTGAATTTCAAATTTTCAAAATTTAACATTAATCATTTAATCTAACATTAATTGGGTTTAATTAAAAGTATTAATGGCCAAATAAAACTCCTTCCCCATTGGAAATCCATTAATTACCGGCCCATTAACGCATAACAGACTTTTTGGAATTCCTCGAATAAAAGATCCCGCTTAGCTCCTTCCTGGCATTCGGCCTCCCCTTCCCCACAACCAGATTCCAGATTTTGATCTCCCTCACGGGAACTCCAACGTCAAAGAAAACCCTTCACGCCTACTCGCCGCTTCCCATACCAAAGGCCTTCGCCTCCTTTCTTCCTCACACGACCAAACAATCGCCTGATTCGCTATCCTTGCTCGCTTGAAACCCTCAACTTCCCTCTACACCGAAAGCCTTTGTAACCTACACTGAAACACTAACCTCCATCACGCCTCTCCTCTTTGGTTTGTGTCATCCTCTCGCACAGAAACCTCGCCTAGCTTGCTTCTCCCTCCCCGGCTCGACTCTTTTCCTCGCTCGCCTAGAAGGCCTCGCCTCGATCACTCGGCCTGCTCCCTCTATCGTGATCACCCGATCCCGCCTCTCTCCTCTTTGTGCAGAAGAAACTATGTCGCTTCCTCTCTCAGCACCGAAACTCTTGTCTACTGTTGCGGCTCTCCTTGGCACTGAAGCTCACATACATTTTTTTTCTCCTCCATCGGCTCTCCTAACTGTGAGAAAGGCATTATTATTCTGACCACGAGCTGGTTCATCGCAGGCATTCTGTTTGACCAATTCTAGGTAATTCAGGAGCACTTCTCTGGTAGTTTAGCCTTATGTGCATGAACCTTTTTGAAGAAGATGAGGTTAATATGTGAAGTAGAATGATGGAATAAGGATGTCTGTGTTGTTGTTTCCTACAGCTTTATGGATGATTTTGGTATTATTTCTAGATTATCTTGCTTAGATTTATTATGGAAGATAAATTTTATCAATCCATTAACTAATTATGTGCAGAGGGGAACGACTGTTTGGCAAATATTTAGGTTTGAAATATATCGTGATTAATGATTTCAACTTAACTGTTTGATGTATTATCTATAATCGATTATCTTCGATATTTTCAACTATTTGCCTAAAATTTTGACATACAAGAAACTTATGGCTCTATTTTCCAGTTTAGTTATTGATACCAGTCTTATGCACATTGATATGTTAAAGTGTTGGAGCATTTACATAACACACATTTATTATGTATTTACATATCTAACACCTAAACCCTCGTATTTATATACAATGTCATCCAAATCTTGAACATCATATAAAAATTCACTATCATTGTCCATTATTATTGTTGATTTGATTTATGTTGACATGCTTTCTTGACCCGATATATGTGGGCTATACAGGCAAATCTTCATTTGATCTTTGTTTTTTTTTTAATCTTGGCCTGATATTATTGCTGATTTGAAGAGGAATGGCGCGTTGTTTAAAGCTTGAACGTATGTCATTTTGGAAGGGACTAATATGCTTTCTTTGAGCATGAATACGTGCTGATTTTGAGGGTTTATTGAGCTAAGAATTTGCTTGGAATTGTTGTTTGGAGTTGTCGATCGATGTAGGAAGCTGTAGGAAAAGTTTAAGTTGTTGTTTGGAGTTGTCGATCGCATTAGGAAGTTGTAGGAAGTGGTCAATTTGCTGTTTGGAGTTGTCGATTATTGTAGGAAGTTGTAGGAAGTCTCTAAGGTGCTGTTTGGAGTTGTCGATTGCTAGGGGATGCCGTAGGAAGCATCAAAGCTGCACTTCTTGGGCTTGTCTAGTAGCTTATGAGTTGCACTTCTTGGGTCCGTCTAGCAGCTTACGAGTTGTGTTTCTTGATTTCTTCTCATGGGTTTTGGTCCACAATTTTCTGAGTTTATTTGGTGACTTTTCTCTTTTTCTTACTGAATTGGAAGACTTTTGAGCCAATCAAAATACCATCTTAGAACAAACTTAAGCACTCTTCTTGAGAATCTATTTAATTACAGTTGTTGAAAGAATTGAAGCACTTTTATGACCGATTCACTTTCTGCTTCCCCCCTTTTTGGTTTGCTAGTTTCGGGGCTGGATCGACCTTCCTTTTTTTTTTGCTTCTTTCTCCAATGATTAAGTCAAAAAGTGGGAGTTTCTATTTCAATTATTTGGAAGACACTTACAAATTTGAGGATTAGTTGGAAAAACACTTAATTTGGGGTCTAACACTGCAAATCACTTTAAGCACAAGTTAAAGTGTAGACTTCCTAGATTTTAGAAGCACACCCTAGGAGAGAGTCCATCCATCTAATTCTCAGCACAGGCTTCCTAGATTTTAGGAGCACACCCTAGGTGATAATCCATCCACCTATTTTTCAATGTAGGTTTCCTAGATTTTAGGAGCACAACCTAAGTGAGCATTCATCCACCTAATATTCAAATAAATAATGAAACTTGGCACTTGACCCTGATTCACAAACTAATTAAGACACTAGACATAAGGATGCACTAATTCACAGATTGATTAAGACACTATACATAAGGATGCATCGAGGCGTAGTTCATGCTTCCTTAATTAAATCAACAGTGAAATTCCCGCAATGACTTAACCTACAGTGAAACCCAGTACACCGGGATTTGAGCTTGGATATTACACTCAAATCTTCTTGGTAATTAGAGAAATTTGTTAATGCTGTATATGGATCATCAAACTATGATAAGTCTAGGGTCTAGGTGGCGAGGGCAATGATGACATCACTTATGTGTGCTTAAACGAGGTATACAAAGTGAGATTATTATAATAGTATCTTCTACCTAAAAAATCTTCAATAAGAAAGAAAAAATGATCAATGATACTATTCACCAATTCTTGGTGAGATCGTTGCCCCCGACGCTTTTAAGTTGTTAGTAGTTCTAGCACAATTAGAGTAATTAGCATGTGGATTACACGACTTTACAAAAAAATTTACAAAAATAAAACAAAAATCTCTTTTTCTTGTTAAAAAGAACTCTGCAAAAAAAAACGTAATTAACAGCTTTTGTATGAAAATCAAAGAATTTTTTTATGAAAATTATAAAGGTCCATCGCTAATCATTTAGATTGAGGTTAAGAGCTGTCTTCTGTAGATTGTTGGGCTGGTAACTCTTGTTCAAGATCGAGAAGCACACAAGCCAGCTCTGAGCTCCCACTTTTACCAATGTCTTACACTCAATCCTAGTCTTTCACACGTGACTAAGTGTTTCGTTTGCTTGTGATTTCTAAGACTCATTTTTCTGACTTTTGTGCTTGGTTTTCTTGCCTTGTTTAATTTTCTTGCAAGCTTATTTAAATCTGCTGCAAATCATATTATGCTTGCAACAATAACAGATACCCAAGTACGCTTTTATAGTTTATCTACAACATTTTACTTTACAGCATTTTACCTTTCAAGTACCTTTTATTTACCTACAATTTACTTATTCTGCATGCAAAACCAAAACTGAAACAAAAAACAAAACAAAATAAAGACAAAAATTGACACCAAAACTGTGAAGCATAAACCACCAATCTCAAACACTTAAACCTTGGAGCTATCGCGACGGCAGAAGGTTCTGAGCTAAATTCGAGGGCAGAATGACGAGAAACTCAGACAGATCAGCAAGAGGATATTCTTCAGCAATCTCTTTTTTTAGTATAATTAGCAACTCTTAGGACTTTGAGGTAGCTCGCCCAGCGCAACATAAATCCTCACATCTTCTTTAGGCCCTATACAACCATGTTGTGCAGCGTAAGTCCTAACTCGCCTTAGGTTTTGAGGTTGTCGTGTGACATAACGTAAACCTTCTTATATCTGCGGGCTATTTGCATAACCCGTTATTATGCAAGTGTAAGTCCCAAATAATAAAATTAATAGGATTAAACATTCAAATAACACCCTCTCTAAAACATAGTCGACAGTAGAATAGTTTGGGAAGTCACTGAGGTTCCTCCTCAAGATTTGTGACGCCCCCTACCCTTTACTTCCATTGGACTCCTGAAATAATTGTTCCTACTTGAGCCACTCCCACTTGTTTTTCCACATCCTACCGTGAAAACTTAAACTTTGAATTCTGAAAGACTAGAACCACTTATCATTATTGAGAGTTTTCTCAAGTGACTCTCATCATTTGAGATGTAATTAACTATAGGGGCTTGCCTCTACAGGGAACTTGGAACCTAGGTAAAATAACATATTTAATCTTTGTATTAGATAGGGGAACTTGTCGGTCATACATAAAAGGTTTGCATACCAAATGGATGTCACAAATCTCTCAGTTTGTAGGATCGGGTCTATCACCGAGGTATACACTCATCTTTTGGGAGGGTGTAGTATTCACAGAATTGGGCACGATTATACAAACTATTGGACGAATGAGATCCATTTAATCTCATCTCTTTTCAAAAATTAAAACACGCTTTCAAAACCTAAACTATATACCTCTTATATTTAAATTAAATTTTAAAATTATTTTCATATTCATATTTTTAAATTTCAAAAAAGTTGACCGACACAGTGGTAGGTACGTAAATGCCCCTTATTTAGGCTCTATTTGGCGTGACTTTTTGATAGCGTCGAGGCCCGTGGCCGCTATTTTCTTTTTTCTTTTTTGTCTGGCGCGACGGTGGAGTTCTGGCTTTGAGGAATACGAGCAAAAGTTGGGCCGCCGATTATACCTAGCTGCGCACTTTTTCTCTAGCAAATATTATCGCATTGCCCCTCCCTCCCGCATACCCTTTCCACGAAACGTTTCTTGCCCTAGCCGCACACCGCCCTCCTCCTGCGCGTCAAAAATCTTCCTTCAACCCCGTTTTCCTCCTTCAAAACTTCTTCCTTGCCTTCGACTGTCCAGTTCTTCTTCTTCTTCTTCGGAGATCTTGTCATAATATTCCTTTTCTTTTTCACTTCTTCTCTTTTTTTTTAAAGGATAAAAAACGATGATCCTCCCTTTACAACTCCGATTCCTTCTTCCTCCCACGTTCCTGGCCTCCTTTGGCTTCTTCGGCGATCTCGTAGGCATATGATTTAATTTTTCTCCGTTAATTCCAATTTCTGGTTGTTTGTTTCAGAATGCCAAAATTTTATATGATTTTTTATGGCCTTTATGCCAAAATTTTATATTTGATACAATATTATATGTTTAATAAAGTATTTTGAAATGTATTTGTTCTATTATATGTGAGGTATTCGCTGATGCATGCCATTGGAGTTAAGCTTTTTGGTTAACTCTACGGTACTGATACTTTATAATTGAATGAATTTTAAATTTATAGTTGAATGAATTGTAAAAAAACTAAAGCTAGGGGCATATAAATGAGTGTGTTTATGAATCCAAACCAAATCAATCGAGTATGAATTAGATATGTAAATAAATCAGAATTTAGTGGCATGCATGTAAATGTTATTTTGGGTAATTGTCACAATTAAGATGACCATTATCCGCCATCTATATATGTTTTTTTTTTCGCTCATTCTATTTATTTTCATGTAGTTGGAGTTGGTGGCATCTAAATACATTCAGATGTTGTTATTTTGTTCTATTTATTTTGCTCATTCTCTTTATTTTCATACTCTATTTGAATATTGCACTAACTTTTGAATACATTTAGATGTCAGTATATACTTAGATGTTGTGTGCATGTCGGGGTTATTTCAGGTTGGTTTGTGGGGTTGCCCGTAAGAAGCTGTCGGTAACCGGAATCGAAATCCCGTCACTCGCTTCGGAAGGACGTTGAAGTATGAAATCAAACTGACCTCATATTTTTCATAGTTTAAAACGAAAGAGCACTGTACCTCAAATCATGTATCTATTCCGAAGGATAAACACAAGACTTGAGGATGAGGCTCGATCAAACAAACTAAGGTAAGTATGACATTCGTTTGGTCTTCGAAACATTTGTATTTGCCGACAAGTTCCCCTATTTAATATAAAAGATTAAATAGGGTTTATATTAAATTGGGTTCGGACATGCATCCTATAAGGGCACACCCCTATAGTTAATTACATCTTAAATGACCAAAGTCACTTAGGAAGACTCTCGATAAAAATCAAGATATATTATCTTCAATAAATTTCAAAAGGTATGACTCTTCAATGAAATCAGACGTAGAGGTGTGAAAGTGGATTGGTTCAAATTTGTAACATTTTATTGTAGAATCCAAAGAAAGAAGAACTAGGGGATGTCATGGATCCAGAGGAGAACCCCGGTGACTTCCCAAGCTATCTTAATGTTTGGCATCAGTTTTGAGGAGAAGTATTTAGGTGTTTCATCCTGCCAATTTTATTAGTTAGGGCTTACATTCGTGTGAAATGATCACACAAATAGCCTGGAAGATGTCAGGATTTAGATCGTGACAAACGACAACCTCGGAATCCTAAGATGAGTTAGGGCTTATATTGTATAGAAGGGCTATACAAAGTCCTAAAGATAAGGTGAGGATTTAGGTTGCATAAGCAAGCAACCTCGAAGTCCTAGGGCTTTATTGTTTATGTCTAAGGAAAGAAGATTGGTTTAACTGGGGAAGACAGGTTTTGCTATTGAAGGTGGTCGTGCTGCCCACCATGCTAGCTCCGAGCTCCTTATCGCGACAAGTTTGAGTTATCTATTGTGTCAAGTTATATTATCAAATCAGGTGGCCCTATAGTTGAAGTTCTTTAAATTTTATGAGGGCATATTAAAGTTGATCAGAGCAACACCGGTTAAGATCCTACGGTTCCCTCGTTCCGGCATCACTATTTTCTATTGGATTCACTTAGTTCAAATGAATTTACTATACGTCAACTTAATGAGTTTCATAATTTCATTTAAACCGTGGGAAGCCTAGCCAGCAACCGTAGGTTGCCTCCTCCGAGGGATTTCCAATCATCCGATAGAGACATCTTAATTTAGTTGAAGTTGTGGTTTTGTGTGATGTTTGTGATTAAATTTTGAGTTATTTTATATTTTGAATGTTGTGGTGGTAAATTTTATCTTTGTTGATTTTAGTTTTGGTTTTGATTATGGTTATGTGGCTATCCTGATGGTTTTAGTTTTCATGCAGTGTGACATCATTGTTTAGCATGCAAATTTGCAGGTATAAAAGTACAGTATAAAAGTACAAGAATGATAACGCTGAAAACTGTAAAAGTGTACCTGGCGAGTCTTCTCGTTCCACCACCTGAAACTTAAAATGCATGTTAAGGCAGTTTATGAAGAGCAGGAAAGGTAAAATTTGGTAATTTTCCGAACCCTATGTCATATCTTGGTGAGTCCTTGAAAGTTTAATTAAGGATGATTTCATTGAGCGAAGAATATTAAGCTTAATAGGCCTCTGAGGTATCCAACAAGTTAGGAGGGGGAAGCAGGTTCATACCTCCCTCTCACCAACTCGTGAAAAGCCTCGAATCCATTTAAACTTATTATGTTGTTTAATGGCTCATCCTGTAAATACCCTTATTACTCAGTGAACCCTGATGTCTCAATTATCCCTAAGAATAGGGTAATTATCACTTATCATTTAATTTGAAAATTATGTGGGTGAAGACCCTTAAAGAGAAAAGTTAGTGTAATTTGAACACTTAGCCAAATTTTTAAACCTAATTGGGCTTAGTGGTGTTTCAAAGATGTTTGATTTAATTATGTTCATTTCTCAAATCCTTGTTTAATCAATTTTTGATTTAGCATAAGTCACCACTAATCTCTTAAGACCTAGATGAGTGTCTTGATTAGTTTTAAAAAGGGTTAAGCTTTAAGTGGTCATGATTCATGATTTGGATTTTATTTGAAAATCAAGATAGGGGTACTAAATTGATTAATTATTGACTTCAAAAGTCATACCCCTAAGTCCAGGATCATTTAATTTTAAAGAACTTCCAAATTTTAATAATTTAGAAATTTATTAATCTTAATTAAGAAAGTGAGATTAGTTTCTACCAATTAAACCCCTTGTGTTTCAAGCATCAAGTAAATTGATTAAGATCAGAGGTTACCCATTCCCCTCTTTGGATTAGGCCTAAATGTTAATTAAGGCAAGATTTCCAAAATTACACATTTGCCCCTAAGGCTCTAACACTTCATAATTTGTCAAATTTAATTCAAATGACTTTGAGATTTTTATCCTACCTCATTCATTAGTCAGTTGAGACATAAGAGGAGAAAATGTGATTTTTCAAATTTTAATTTAATTTATGTAATTATTTTCATGCAAAAAATAGGATTTTTCAAAGAAAATTCCTAACTTGACCAAGGTAAATTCTAATCCCTTGAAATTTTTATTGGTGGTAGACCTAGACCAGATACGCCTTTGGATCAAATTTCATAATATTTTTGAATTTTTTGTGATTTATTAGAATTATTTCAAGTTCTGGGTTATTTAATAAAAATAAAATATTTTAGATGGTAAAAATTAAGTTTTGTATTTTTGGAAAATCTCTCTAAGATCTGAGAACCCAAAGGAGCAAATTTTATATTTTTTATTCTTCTTTGGTTTACTGGAATTATTTTAGTGAAAAACTCATTTTTAGCCTTTAAAGATTATTTTTAAGCTTTGAAATTAAATATCTTTATTTAGAAAATCAGAAAAAATATTCTAATTGTTCCTAAGTGATTAGGAAGCAATTTAGAACATTTCCATGAGTTTTAATACTTTTGTGATTTTTATGAATTTTTAATTATCTAAATATTTAAAATAGGCTAAAAATCAAGTTTTTATTTTACATATCATTTTATTTTTAGAAATTATCCCTAATCACAAAAAACTCAAAAAACAAAGTTTCATAATCTTTTGAGTTTTATTTTTTTTAAAAAAATCATTTAAGTGTCAAAATTGGTATTTATCTTTAAAAATCAACTTAAGTTGTCAAATGAACTCAATATTTTAAAATTTTTATGATGAGTTCTCTGGATCATAAATCAGAGTAAAGATAAAAAATTAAGTCATTTAAATGTTTATATTTTCCAAAATTAATTATTTTAGTGATTTAATATTTGGGAAATTTAAGGGTATTTTAAATATCTTGACCCATGAAATTATTCCAAATGTTTCTCTAGTCATGGTGGACTTTCCCAAATTTTCTTATGATTTTATAATCAATATGCTAATTTCCATGATTATTTTAAAGCAATAATATGGAATATCTTGAAAAATATGGATCTCTATATAGGAAACTCCTCTGAATTTGGAAAAATCAGAGGATCTTTCCTCTGATAGAGGCTACAACATGCCAAAATTCCAAGCCAAGATGATGTGCCAATATGCATGGAGAATCAAATGATCTCAAACAATGTTTAATTAATTAAAAATAAAATATGCATCAAATGGACTTAAAATTTATTCCACATTATTCTCCTATGTTCACTGAGCAAGAGAGTATTTTTATTTTATTTTTGTAATTTTTCTACATAAAGTTATGAATTTTCTAAGTTAAGGGTATTTAAATAATTAAGAAAAGCCCTATTTATCTATTTAAACCGCGCGTGCTGACTAGATCTTAGGCAGCTCCGAAGGCATGCATGGCGCACTCTGGTTGGATGCCGCCATCCACATAGCTTGCTGACTCAGCCCGCTGTTTATGTCCCAAAGCATTGTCTGGCTCGATCTCCCCCGTCTATTTGATACACGCTTAATCGAACGACTCCCCGTCATCGTCCCCGATAGAATCATCATGTGCCTATCCACACTAAAACCTTAAGATCTCAGCCTAGACTCAACCAAATCACTTTGGGTTTGATCCTATGGACTCGTCTAAGTGAGACGAATACATCCATACGGTTAATATACCATGAAATCAAGCCTAAGTAAATGGAGAATCAAAATAAGCTCGGGAGGAGGAGAAGTTTTATACTTTTGCTCTTAAAAGGGGGGTATCAATGAGAGGTGCTCGACACATTCGTTGGGGTCCAAGGAGGCTAGGGATTGAGTCCCTGGCTTAGTGTAAGGCCTAGTTATGAATTCGACCAAAGCTCGATTT
>NEWO01000242.1:548462-635815 GCA_003013225.1 Phalaenopsis aphrodite | reverse complement strand
AGGTGTTGGTCTAGAGCTATGGTAGAGGCTCTGTGGAAGGGGGATTTGATGGGGCTTTAGCTTCTTTCACTGTTGTGAAGGTGTGGGTGAAGTTAATTTGTGTTTGATGGACTGTGGAGGTGTATTGGGTTCTTTCCTTGTTTCCGGCAAGGTTTCATGCTCAAAATTGAGCTCCGGCAATGGGAATGGGTGAGGAAAAATGGTTGGAATGCACTGAAGGCATCTTAAGGAATCTCTGTGTGAAGTTTGGAGAGGCCTCTCTAAGAAAATTTCAGCACACCTCCCATAGCCGTGGGAGGTGAGTTTTTATAAAAATGTCCATAGGGTGACTCTCAGGGCATAAGTTTGGGTGCATTGTGGTGCTTAGGTGGAGGGCAGAGGAGCTCTTCAATTTAATTTGGATGAGCTGGCCTCTAGGTTTGATTTGGGTAAAGTTCCATGGGAGTGGCTCTTGTTTTTTGGGCTTTTCGACCACTAGGTTGGTCGGCCGGCCAGGGGGAGGTGGCTAGGAGCTCAGGGAACCCAGAGGAATCCATCACAACAATTTAATGCAAATGTGTTTTGATTTGGCAAAGGTATCTTAAGCATGTGCATTTTTGGAAATAAGATCCATTAATTTGAGGGACCATTGGTCCATGGCTTGATTTAGGTGATTTCATGGTGTTTGGACTGGTCACTAAGTGCAACTAATGGCTGTGGTGGAGTTAATTTGCCAGCTTTTGGGTGGTTAGGTCACATTTAGTGCATGGGACAAAGTGGGTGCAAATGACCAAACTTGGGTTTGGTTAGGCTAACCATGTAAATTGGCCCAATTTATTGTTGAATTAGGTGTATATGATCATAAGGAACAACTTTTGTGAAGGATGGGTGTGGTTTTGAGTTCAATTGAAGGTCAATTTGAGGGAATTTTGAACTTTAATCAATTTGGTCATGTTGGGCTAGGCTTGGGTCTAGCTTGGGTTAGACTTGGGCTAAGTCAAAATTGATTGTTGTAAATGTTCAATAGGGGCCTCATGAAGAGTTTTCAACATGAATTGGATGCCAATTTAGAGGTTAAGGCAATCAATTGGGTTAAATTTGGGGACTTAGCTAATTTGGAGCTAAATTTGGGAATTTTGTATTTAGGTCAAAATCAAATGGATTTGAGACTTCACCAAGGTCAATTGATGGTTGATTTTGATGTATAGTAATTTTATAAAGATTTTTCAGTATTAATTGAGGCCAATTGACTAGGCTATGGGTTCAATTTGGTGAGATTAGGTCATATGGTCAAAATTGGGGCTTCAACCTAACTGAAAATTGGGCTCAAATCATGGTCCAATTAGGCTTGTATTTGGTTTATTTTGGTCATATAAGAAGTTAATTTGAGCTTAGTATTGGAATTGGGTCAATTGAGATCAAATTGATGGACATTTGAGTTGGATTTGGGAAAATTTGAGCCTTTAAAAGGCAATTTGTGGAGTTTGGTTAAAGATGGTCAAATTGGCCAAATTGGGTCATGTGGTAGTTGGGATAAATGAAATTAGGAATATTTGGGATTTATTGGGATTTTCTTGGAATTTTTGGAATTTTTGGAATTTTTGGAATTTTTGGAATTTTGGGTCCAAGAGGGGTATTTTGGTAATTTGGGGGTGTTTTAGGGGTAAAAGGCCAAGATGGGTATTTTGATAGAGTTGAGGTACCCATCATCACCAACAATCCATGGACCAATGGAAACCCCATTTTGGGTCCTCTACATAGTGGTCTTAGCTAAACCATAACCCTATGGCTAGTAGGTTTAGGGGACCATCTACATGAGTGTCCCAAAAGATCAAGGGATCTAGGCTAGAAATTTGAGTTTAGGGTTGTGAGTGAATGTGGGTATAGATAAGTGTAGTGAGTGTCTTAGCTTCAGACCAATACCCAAGTTCAACCTTAAGGTCCAACAATCCTAAGGGTGACTCATCTTGAGTTTCCCCCACAGTGACCCCACCTACTAAGTGCTAGAGGTTGAGAGCAATATGTGGAACTTCAAGTTGAGTGGAGAAGAGTTTGGAATTTCTAATGGTAAGGGTTCCATGTCTAGTTTTCTAGGAATAGTCAACAGGAAAATTCCTATGGCTAGACCCTAGGCTACTAAAGAAGAAAAAACTAAACCTCAACCAAAATTGAGGTCAACAGTGCAAATACACATGTAATAGTTTAGCGTTTGCTTTATTTTTACTTGTTCACGTTTTCTTGCAAGAATGTTAACTTGCTCTTTATTTAATTTATATCACGATCTATATAATTTTCTAAATTGTGTTAATATTTCCGATAATTGTTTACTTTATCATAGTAATAAAATGACCAATAAGTCCAAAGAGCTTGGTGCACCGACACTGTGGGAAAAAGAAATAAAATTAATATTCTGCGATCTTTGCCATAAGGAAATTGAATTGGGCAATAGACCGATCACCTTTTTCAATAATGAAGGGTGGCAGAATATTATTAAGAATTTCAAAGAATGTACGGGTATGGACGACGACAAGCTGCAAATGAAAAACTAGTGGGATCAACTCAAGAAAGATTGGAAAATTTGGAAGGATTTGAAAAGAGGCTCAACATGTTTCCGATGAAGCATACCATTGATGCTCCAGAAGAGTGGTGGACATAAAGACTTTTGGTAAGGAATTTTCTAACCAGTTTAATTTGAGTCATTTCATTTTTTTTTCAAACTGACTGAAGGGTTTCATGGTTTTTATATACAGGTAGTTCCCGCAACCAAAAAGTTCAAGTTTTGTGGACTTGAACCCGAGTTTAAGGAGAAATTATACCAAATGTTTGGGGGTGTTGTTGCAACAGGCAAATATTCCTGTGCTCCAAGCGAGACAGGGTTTTGTGGTACACAGGAAAATGTTGTTGTTAGCCTATCAGCTGATTCACCAGAATTCCACAGTCAAGAATCCCTGAAATCCAGTCAATCAGACAACCTAAGCGCTCTTGTGTGGAGAGTAATAAAAAGGGTGGACCTTCCTCTATCAAAAAGAAAATATCATACCAAATAGAGTCTACCAACGACACCCCCCCATATAGTTCAAAGAGCCTCAATTAACGAAGTTGTTCAAATTTTGGAAGAAAATTTGGACATTGCTGAGGACTTCGATCTATACTTTTTTTATGTGGAGCTGCTTCAAAATTCAGTTCATAGAGATTTGTTCAGATCGATTTCGATAGATCGACGGGTGCTTATCTGCGCCATTTGTATGCTCGCAGGGAGAAATGAGGGATTATGACTTTTATTTTATAGTTTGCTGAGAGACTTTATTTATTTCAGTACTATTTTGTTTTCAGGAACATTTAGCAGTAATATTATAATTTCTCATTTAATGCATGTTTTTTATTTGAATGCCCTTAATCTTATCTAATGCTTATGTTTCTTGAGACCATGAAATTGAGTCTCTTTTATGATAACACTAACAAAATGTTTTATCAGCATGGAATGGGAACAAGAAAGACAGAAGGAAAAATGTAGTAATTCAATTGATCGTTCAATATTACAACACATACATTGATCACTCTCTATGCTACACATCATCTTATGTCGGAGACAAATGGGTTGGAGAAATGCTTATTTGCCATCCAATCAGATTCAGAAACATGTTCCGAATGACGCAGGACGTGTTCACCGATCTACTAGCGGAACTGACTTGATTTCATGGTTTTCATGGGTCATCCAGGACTATTGAACGAGAGGTCTTAGCTATTACTCTGTATATGTTGTCACAAAATGATTCAGTACGCGGTGCGATGGAACGATTCCAACACTCATCAGAGATGATAAGCAGAGCGCTCTTGTCAGCCTCTTGACAAACGTCAAACCAACAGATTCAACTTTTGCACGAATACCTATAGAAATTCAACGTGATACACGTTACATGCCATTCTTTAAGGTATGGATCACAATTTTAAATTTAGAAATATATATATGAGCAGCGAACAACCTAACTGGAGGGTTCTATTCAGGATTGCATCGGTGCAATAGATGACACACACGTTGATGCACGAATTACAAAACGATGAGAAAGTTGCATTTATCGGGCGTTGTGGAGCCCCCACACAAAATGTCATGGCAGTGTGCAATTTCAATATGTGTTTTACTTTTGTCAATGTCGGATGGGACGGTAGTGCGCACGACAGTAGAATTTTCAAGAGTGCTACATGAAACTCTCATTACAACTTCCCCACCCTCCGCACGGTAAATTGCTTCTCATAATCCTTCATTATTTCCTCTATATGTGGAACTGAAGATGCAAAACCTTATAGAAAAGTATTATTTGGTCGACGCTGGCTATCCTTAACAATGAAGGTATCTAAAACCCTATCCTGACACCAGATATCATATTCCTGATTTTGAACGAGCCAGCAATGTTATGCGAGGCCGAAAGGAAGTGTTTAAAAAAAACATTCCACATTGTGAGGTGTAATTGAGAGGACGTTTGGCGTTTGGAAGAAAAAATGGGTGATACTACGCAATATGTCACCTTACCCATTTTCAAAATAGGTACAAATTGTGATAGCAACGATTGCGCTACATAATTTTATTCAGCGGCATCCGTCTCGAATTGATTTTGACTTCCACAATGCTGATGAAAATCAACAAGAGGTGTCTGCAGAAGCATTCGAATACCATCTCAGGCAATCTCTGCCACGAGATGACAACGATCATTCAAATATTTGTACAAAGGAAGGGGAAGGTGCAAATGAAATGGTTGTCATTTGAGAGGATATCACCAATGCATTAGTTGCAGGGTGAATATGTTTAGTTTCGTGACATGAATTATGTTTACTAGTAGCTGGTGATGTCTACAATTTTGTGTCTCTAGAATTGTTGTGTGTGTTTAATCTGCAATTATCATTAAGAAATGTCATTATTTTATGGGCTCCCCAAACTAATACTCTACTTCGATCTTTAATTTTCTAAAATTGTTTTTATTTAATAGTATACCTTTATTTCTTTTCTCTAAAATGAGTTTTCTTTGAGTGCATTTTGAATTTAGCTGATTGTATTTAGATGCCTCATAATTGGCTATAAACATATGAATTTTCAAATCCATAATTTAGTCATTTATTGGATTTGCTGCTTGAGATATTAAAATGAATTTTCAAATCTTTACATGTATGCATGGTTGTTGCTTATTTACTTTTGAAAGATGAGGTGATTTATGGCATGATTGGATTAAAGTAGCTTGAATGGATGAATGGATTTGAACAAACATTTATTATGGAGATCATAAAAGTAGCCTTCTCCATGTACAGATTTTTTATTTTTATTTATAGAAATTATGGTTGAGGCTTTCTCCATGTACAAATATGATGCTGCTTTTCAGGGGTGTTACATTTTCGTTTAAGTTATAGAAGTTCATGCAACCTTATCACTGTTTGTTTCAGCGTGAATTTCAAAATTGAAGTTGAGGTGTTAGATATGTAAATTAATAAGAATGGAGTGGTATGTATTTTGTGTTGCAGTGGAAGTTTACATGTTGAGGTGTAAGGTTCATAAGTAATTCCGATGAAACTAAAGAATTTTATTTTGTGTGTCGATATACTTGTTGCTGCAGTTGGACACATCTGTGTTCTTCCCTATACGGAGTATGAATATGACAATTTTGTTGATAAAGTTTCATTGATTGTTGTTTCTCCGCTGGAAAGTTCCTCTTCTTTTTTATAATATTTTTTTTGGGAAATTTACATACATAAGACCCAGTTCTTATGTATTTACACATCTAACACCTAAGCTTTGATTTGTGCATTTATACCACCCAAAGCTATGATCTTAAAGCCAAGGAGAGGTAGGGAAACGGAATGTTCAAAAGCTTGAATTCACATAAGATCAATTCACCCAGGAGATTGGTTGTACCTTCTAGTTTACTCTCTAAACATGCAAAAGCTTAAATTATTGGTTATGGGTTTTATTAATGCTAATCATCATCAACTTCCTTTTATGTTGTTAAGATTATATTGGCTTCGTTTATCCAAATTTATGTTGTAATGAGCCATTTAATGTCAAATATGATAAGGTTCTGTCTGGAATTCGGCTGTCCAACCATGATGAACAAACAGAAAGTCTAAAGAAAGTTGTTTTTGAGTTTACTAATTTTTTTGTGGCAGCTGAAAGTTATCACAGCTCTGTTTGATTGTCATTTTTTCCTGCTTTCTAAAATTCAGTGGGGGAGATTGAATGTTTAACAATGATATATGTGTAAGTATCAAAGTTTTGGGTGTTATATATGTAAATATATAATTTTTTTGTGATATGCATGGAAATTGACCAATATGCTTGTTATGCAGGTTTTTGAGGGCCTGAACTTGAAGAATTAGCCGCTGATTATTAGAGGTTATGTCTTATTAGTTGTTTTTTCATCCAAAATGGATTTGTAGGCATTTTTCTACAAATGAACATATCGTGGGAATGTATGGGTAATTACTCATATTATGATGCTTATGAATTGAGTTGCTTATGTATTTTTTTATTAGTTAAATATTTGTTTAGGCCTAATTGTGTTGAGCAGTTGTTGTGGTAATTGCTCTTCCACGATCTTTTGAATGTATCAATTCTGTGTTCTCCCCTTTTATCTGAAGGCTTTCATCTGATCCAAGAGAAGGAAGTGAGACCTAAATGAGAAGGATTTAGACATGATTTCTTACGTATTGACTTATGAGTCCTAAATTCTAATATTTACATGATTTATTTACCCAATATATTTATCATTATGTTTTCCTTGAATTTCCCATTGGATTGTGCCATGCCTTTGATGGTAATCACTGCTTTCATTTGTCATTGGTTGGGACATGTTCAGATATGATATTTTGAGGGAATTCCTAATTATAGCTTTATAGTAGAAATAATTGAATGGTATGTATGTAAATTGTCCAATGTTTTTAGTGTTAAATTGTCTAATTGTAGAGCAGCATTGTAAATTGGTATAGCAGGTACAACATTGTAAACTGGTATATTTATGAGAATTGAATGATTTAATATTAGCTAGTAATTAGATATACAACATTGTAAACTGATAGAGTAGGTACAACATTGTAAATTCCATGGGAATGACGAGGTTTATTTGTTTCCATCGTTGGTTGCATTTTTTGCAATTTTCTGCTAATGATTTATTTTCGGCTCATGATAATTGGCTGCAATTTTTACAAATCTAACATCTAAACTTTAGTTGCTACATATATCGCACTTGAGAAGACATATTTCACTTTTTAAAAGTTAAAATAGTGGTATTTTTTATGTGATATGAAATATGTGGGTCGTAAAAAGGTGAAATGAAAATTTTAGGTGTAGAAACGGAAATACATAATTCTTATTCGACAAGACATGCTTCTTATTGTTGAATCTGAATAATATCTCAACTCTAGTTGTTTCTAACATTTTTTAATGCAGTGAGTAGTTAATTGCTAGTATAGCAAGCGTTCATGCTGTTGTACGATTTTATTTTGGGGACATTTACAAGCATACACTTGAATTAATGTTTATTTACATACCTATCACATATCGTTTGCAGGTGTAGCAACCATTATTGCCATGATAGTGAACTCAGTCATATTTAAGGCGTAGAATTATTTATCTGTAGCTGATGTGCTGTATCTTTGGGGGTAATGCAAATATTTGTAAAGCTTCAAAATTTGTATTAGATATGTAAATACATAAGATTGTGTTGTATATGTGTTCTTATTCATAAACAGATGTTAACACTTTGGAGTTTTACTAAAGTTCCAAAATAATGGTTATACTATTCTTTTAAACAGTTTTACCAAACATGGGTAACATGATCTTTTTTTCATAAACAACTGCCCGACAGCTGGTTTCACGCAACTGCACCAAACAGACAATCAGCTTCCCCGCAACTAATTCCTCACAACTGCTTCCTGGGGCAACGGAGCTGCAGCTAGCTGCAGCTGCGCTAAACAGTGTCTTAATCATCAATTCGAACTTTTGACCGACTCATTTGTGGTCAGTACTCAATACATTTTACATTATTTTTTTATTTTTCTTTTCTTCCCACATTTAACATCTTTCTTCCACAATGTCATTAGGTAAACTCCTCTTAAAAAAAATTATAAAAAAAAACCTTCTTTGTTATACTTATTGGAATAAAACATAAAACGAAAATTTTTTATGCCCACCAAGCTCTCATCTATTAACTCATTATTTTACGCAAATTTATGAAATAAACAAGGGAGATTTGCATACATACAACTCAATTGTAGTTATTTAAATAAAAATTATTTTTTATAAATAATCAAGTGATTCCTTTTGATGGGCTTATTTTCACTAATCGAACCTCCATCTCAAAAGGTAAGAGATCAATAGCTTGTTGGTAGATTGTTGGAGAAAGCCGAGATTTACGGCTTGCTGTTTCGAATCACAACATAAATTTACAATTAGTTAAAAAGAGAATAATTATTAGAAATTAGTTTGTTTTACTTGACCTTGTATTCATAAATACATCATTTTGGGTAGTCCAAAAAAAATAAAAAAATCAAAAAAGAAATAAGTTCCATTTTCATTTTTTTTATCCATTCATCTATTTTGTTGGAAGTTGTTGAACAGCTGAATAAAAAGTAAAGCTGAGATCAAATTCTCATCACGAAGTCATTAAAAATCAAAGAAGGTATGAGGAAACGTGTGTTCCTCCCAACACTGCAATAACGAGCAACGTGGTTCCTCCCAGCACTGCAATAACGAGCAACGCAACATCTGAATCTATTAATCTGTAAACATAATTGGGACGTAGCATTTTAATACAAACTAAGATTATGATCCAAGCATGAATATAGCTGTAGTATTTGATAAGTATGGTGCTAATATTGCCAAAAAAGAAGAACAGCAGTAAGCTATTATATCAATTATAGCTTTCATTCTTGTTCGTATCATATCAATTATAGCTACAGCAGGTTTTATAATTTCAGGTAGCCTAGTGTTGGTATAGTGCAATGTTACCTTGACGGTAGGATTAGAGAGGGAAGTTATTGAGCTACGATTGTGATGAAGTCTAGTCTTGAACCCATATTTGTTTGTGGATTATGCCCAACGCAATGAGCGATTATTGTGTGCGGAGGGCGCAAGCAGAGTTGCGCGCGCCCTCCGCACCTAATAATTAAACCAACGCAATAGCATTGAGAAAAAAAAAAACATGGGGGAAAAGATTATTAAAAGCAGCGGACAAATGCATTAAGTAGCTCAATAGTAATAAAAAATAAATAAAAATACATATAAGCGCATAGTGTCATTATGTGTCCAGTAGTACTAGGGTCATGTCACATCCTATAGTTGTACGGAATGTCAAGTTGAATGCCAAATTGTGAGTGGTTATGTTATCGGCTTTGTTGTTCGTTATGCTCGAGCTAAAAACTTGGCACTCGAAACCCTTCACTTGAAACTTGGCACTCCAAACTCGACATTTGATACACATCACTTGAAATTTGGCACTCAAAACTTGGCACTAAATACTTGACAATTGTTTCGCTCGACAACTAGCCAACTTGCCAGCTTGCGAACTCAAATATTTGGTAAACTTATCATCTAGTCAACTTGGTGGTCTACCTCAGAGGTGTACATTTAATTTATTGTCCCTATTTTAACTATGGAAGTAGTAGCTAAATACATAGAATCTAATTTTAGTAGTAGTAGTTCTAGTGACAGAAATATAACTATAGGTGATTAAATTATTAAAAGATGAGAAAGTTTTAGATATCTCGTGTCAACTATTCAAAGTGATGGTGATACTAATGGGGATGTTATCAGTAGAATTCAAATTGGTTGATTAAATTGGAGTGCTTCGTGCCTATTGCGTGATAGAAAAAGTACCGCTTAGACTGAAAGTAAAATTTTATAAGATGGTGGTGAGACCTGCAAAGCTATATGGCGATAAATGTTGGCCTTTAAAAGAGAAGCATAAAAAAATGTTAAGTGTTGTCGAGAAGAGAATGATTAGGTGGATGAGTGGCTTTACACTTAGAGACAATGCGAAATGAAGTAGATGTCTTAGATTCAACTTATGTTAAGAAAGGCAGAGGTAGACCTAGGATTTCTTGGGCATATTGTATAAAAAATGATCTTAAGTTATTAGAATTAGATGAAAATATGACTCTAAATATGACGCAATGGAGAAAAAGGATTCATGTAGCCTACCCCACTTAGTGGGATAAAGATTTTGTTGTTGTTGTTGCTGTTATTTTAACTTTGGAAGACAGCCGCAAAAAGAGTAAGGGAACAAATTCATTCATTGCTTAGTTGTGAGATTTATACCTTGCTCGTATCTACGGAATGTGTTCCGATATTTGTTAGAGCTAGTTGTATAATTAGCCTGCATGAGGTCAATTAAGCCCACTTCTTGTTCTTAGTTATTGTGTTATCCATTCAAATCTTACTCGTTGATCTCTTTATTACTCCCCTACTCGGGAAAGTGATAAGCCTTTAAAGGGCCACTCCTTCAGGAGATCATGACCTTCAGCTCACCAATTGGTCAAAGAGTGAAACCGTGTGCACTTCACATACAAAGTTATATGTTATCCTGAGAATGCTGAGTATAAAATCCGATTTCAACATGCCCTGGGAATGCTTCAATCAGATATCAACATTATTAAAGGAGACGAACCCTGCAGATAATTTAGTTTCAAAAGAATTGTACAAAACTAAAAAGTTAGTGTCGAAACTAGGATTGTTATCTGAAAAGATAGATTGTTATGTTAACGATTGTATGTTCACAAGAGACAAAATGCAGATTTTGCAATGTCAATAGGTTCAAATCAAGGGGAAAAAAAGGTAAAAATCAAAAAAAATTCCTTACAAATTTCTCTTTTACTTTCCTCACATTTCACAACTTCAACGATTGTTTGATTCTATGCGCACAGCTCCTCACATGACATGGCATAATACCAGATATGTTGGGGTTAAGACAATGACGCATCATTCAGTTGGTAAAGCTTAGAAACAATTCAATCGAAGTTATCATGATTTTGAGGCAGAACCATGCAACATTAGGTTTGACATATGTGCAGATGGGTTCACACCTTACAATCACGCAACAACACCTGATATGTTTATGACTGTGTTGTTCTTATTTCTAACGTAGATCATCTCAGGTCTATCAGGTCCACATAGCCTAAAGGATAAAATTGATGTATACTTACAACCTCTTATTGATGAGCTACTAGTATTAAGGGAAACCAGCATGTTGACTTATGATATTACAACAAAACAAAACTTTTGCCTTAGAGCTGCTCTTATATGAACGATCAGTGATTTTCTAGCTTATGGGATGCTATCTAGTTTGAGCACAACCAGCAAATTAGCATGTTCTTACTGCAAGGACATGTCCAAAGTATTCACGTTGAAGCATGGAAGAAAAAATTTCTGATTTGATTGTCATCGAAGGTTCATTGCACATGTCATCCATTCTGGAGGAATAAAGAAGCATTTTCAGAAATAAAGTTGAAAATCAAGTCCACCCCAAGGATAAGTAGAATCGATATATTGCAGATGATCAATGAAGCACCAAAGATCATTGAGAAAGAGAAACTAGCCTCAAGTCATCTTCCGGATTTCACAAAATTGAATGAAGCAGAATATTTTTTTGGATTTTCAATACTGGAGGACCAATCTGATTAGGCATAACCTAGATGTTATTAATATTGAGAAGAATTGTTTTGATAATATATTTAGCAATGTTATGGGTATAAAAAAAAACAAAACAAAAAACAACATCAAAACGAGATTGGATCTTAAAGAGTATTGCAAGAAGATGGGGTTAGAACTACAAGAGACAAATGCAAATAAAATAAAAAAGCTCAAAGCTACATAGTCTCACATTGGATCAACGAAAAAATAATTTTTGAGTGGTTGCATTCTTCTAAGTCTCCAAATGGATATACTTCTAACATAAGCCGATGTGTTAGTTTGGGGACAGGAAAAATATTTGGTATGAAGAGTCACGATTTTCATGTTTTCATGCAGTGTTTATTACCTGTTGCATTCAATGTTCTGCCCAAAGTCGGTATCTGATCCATTAATCAAAATTGTGTGCGGGCACTTTGAATGTTGATTCATTAAGAAGCCTTTGATGCGAGTTCAAACGAATATTTTATCCAGATTTTTTTGACGCAATAGAACATCAACTCATACATCTTGTTATGAGGCTATATTAGGGGTTCAATGCAATATAAATGGATGTATCATATTGAGAGGTATGTCTTTAATTTTAGAGCAAACTACTATCTTATTTTTCTAAAATAACTCAACCGTGCAAATTTCTGAATAAAATTAAAAGACCACTAAGAATAAAGCAAGTCATGAGGGATCAATATGTGATGCATGCCTATTACAACAAACACTCAATTTATCTTTTATTACTTCGATTAAGGGCAACATACGCATGACACTGTTAGTGAGATGCCTTCGCAAGCATAAATATTTGTATTCCAGATATCAGGTAAACCATTGGGTAGGCATGGTACGCGCTACCTCAACGATAGAGAGCTCCAAGCAGCTAAATTGTATATTCTACTGAACTGTAATGTAGTGCAACCATTCTTACAGTAAGATTAAATTTAATAAAAAATTTTCTAAGTTATCATCTGGAATGCTATACCAATTAACTCAGACAAACAAATCACAATGATATCTACAGGTTATGAGAGCCTAAACAAAGGGGATGACTTTCTTATAAGCAAAAAAGATCAAAGAAGTATTTCCAAAATGGTTCAAATTACACGTACGTTGAAGTAATTATTTAATTCACTAGTATGTCATGTAGCTGTACTCTATAAAGTAATACTAATTATACTTTCGAACTTCAACTAGGTTCATAATACAAGCAATAGAATCACAAACTAGAGCTTAATAAATATTGTTTGGGGGCTTAATCGTAGTGTCAAAACACATATTTGAAGTTAACAGAATAACATATTTGAAGTTGACGATTACAAATTTCACACGAGCTCTTGATGTGAAAGAAAGTAAACTCATAAATGTGGGGTTTGTGTTTGAGGAAACACGCATACACCTAACGAGATTAGATATATGACATATTAAATGAAGTACTCTAATTGCAATGTCCGGATTATGCTAAGCTCAATGTTTATATGTTCAACTGTGGGTAGTTTGATCATATTTCTAATCAAGGAACATGAAAGCTCGACCCGTATGATATTACTAAAATTAAAATGAATAGAACATATGTGAAGTAACGTCAGACTAGTCAAGTTTATTATCTTTGATATTTTGGTCGAATAAGGAATAAACTTGATTGGGCTCTTGTATTGAAAAATAAATCATGAAAAATTATTGAGATGTAAAATGTTATCAAATCGATTCACCAAAGGTCAGTTATGTCTAGTTTTCGTATTCAGCTTAGCTCAATTGATGAGGAGTTTCCCCTTGAGGATACCACTCGTCTTCATGAAGAAGTCCCTCTAGATATGGATGAAAATAATGATAAGATTGACGAAAAAATTTTAAGTTCAACATCTGGCTTATCGAATGAAACATACTAAAAAAAATGAAATGTATACCTACAATGATTAGTTTCTGCATCTTGTTTTTAATTTCGTTTCTTGCACTATAGTTGCCTTGTTTGATTTTCTTAATTTTATGCGTAGTTACGACATATTTCATGTTGGCATTCTACACCGTTTGGCTTTTAGTTTTTTGTCTTATGTTACATACTAATCCTACTTACTATATCTAATTTTTTTTCAATTGCAGATAGCAGACCCTGCATTCAGGGGACTCTATTGAACACATCGAAGGTTGAAGAAGAATGTCTCCCGCGCTGTCTCCCGCGCTGAGAGGTACGACAATACTGCAACCACTTCGAACACCCCTCTTGTTGCCCCTCCTCCCATAACCTCCCTCACCTGCACCATGTTTCTATCCAGATTCCTCATCTAATGAGCCAAGCCATCCAACTCCAACGCCTAATATGGTTTACTCTATCAACACAGTCTAAATTGTGTGGAGGGTGACTCATGAGTCAACATTCCTTCTTACTGTGCATTAATTTCAATTTCATTCCACTTTTTATTGCAACTAATATTTCAATTACAAGTTCTACACTTACTAGTCGCCCTTGAAGCGGAACATGGAGATCATTCGTAGTCGGTGTGATCTGTCATTTGTCTCATGGAAATAGATCCCGATAGCAACTCGGGACAAAGTTATGATATTTTTATATGAAATAAAATGTTAATTTCTATTTTTTATACTAATCAAACTTACATAATTTTTAATTTGCAGAGGTAATTTTACTAATTGTCGGAACAACAACATATCCGACAGATTTTTTAAATTCGTGGCAGACATTGGCTCGAGGATATGTTCACTACAGCGTCTGGGCTGATTTAAAAAGAGCATTGGCCTCTACGGAATACCAGGGAAAAAGATAGACAAACCAACAGGACCGGATGACTGAAGGAGTCAGGCCACCTTGGAGGTTCGATCCCACACACAAAGCGCTACCAAAGACTGGTAAGCAAAACTCAAATTTCATTAGCTTACAAAGTTATGTAATTATGTTACTTATATTTATCTGAACATATATACAGGTCAAGGAGCTTAACCGAGAGCCATTAAATGTAGAGTTGCATGTCCTAACACATCAGCACCCAAGCACACAACAGCGGGCAATCGATCACTCTCAGCATGTCAATGTAAGCTAAAGAATGTAATTTTCTATTTTTTGAGGCTACTAATATGCCAATTAATATTTAAAATGTCAATTAATATTTCAATTTTGTTATAAAAGAGAACTACGAACAACTTCAAAAAAGACTAACCAGACCTCGTTGTCTGCCAGCAGCAGTAGTAGCTAGTCTACCGCTGCTCAGTCCGATTTTGAGTTGTGAACGTAGGCGGGTGAAAGAATGATAGGAGAGTGTATGGCCTAGGAGCAAAAGGAATAGCATTTGAGCTCGAGCACTCTCGTGCAGCTGTGTGTGGCCCAAGCTCGTTACAGACTCAGCATAATGAGCTTGTCAAGCGGGTCATGATGATGAATGAAGAGCTACGACAGGTGCATGAAGGTCAGTAGATGGCTGTAAATAGTATAGCACATCTGAAGGAGAGTTTTAATCGTCGGAGAAAGCGACATATGAGTGTTGTTTAGGAGGATGAGGGTCAGGAGGAGGATGAAGAGGGTTAGGAAGATGAGGAAGGTCAGGAGGAGGATGAGGAAGATGAGGATTTTTATTACGTGCTTGCTGGTGTTCCTCCATCATAGGGGCTGAATATATGTTTTTTTCATTTATGTTTAACTGTACTTTCAATTTATGTAGTTGTTAAATGTGAACTTGGAACAATTTCATATTTCTATCTTATGTTTAATTTGTCATTATTATTTAGATGTTATGGTAGTGATTTCTTTTATCAGTTCTGATGATAAATAAAAGTCATATTATGTTTGTGTTAGTTCTATGCAGGCATATGAAAAGTAGTACCTTCTGTTGTATTTTTTTCATGGCAGGTTTACATCAGAATTGCGTCGAACTTTCTGACGCTAATAGCTACAATAATGTACTCGAAATTCGGCAACGCTACTTCGATGATAGCGCAAATCAGCATCAGGATATTGTCGACGATAAGTAGAGTCAGACGTGCCCAATGTCGACGCTATTTTTTGTCGGATGGGTTCGATGCTATTGCATCGCTAATACAGTGTCGACCATTTTTTTTACTAAAATTTGCAGCGAAGGAATGTGAAGATGTTAATTCTTACGTAAATAAAACTAACGTTAATTTTGGCACACAATGAATTAGCGAGGCCCAATTTAGCGTCACAATTAATCTGATGCTAATTTAGAATAGCATCGGAAAAATGCTTGATTAGTGCGAAAATGTCTGACGCTAATCCGGCAATTTCCTGTAGTGGTAGAAAATAAATTAAAAGTTAGCACGCATCGTTAATGTCGTACAAGGATAAAATGGCTTCAAAGAAAGCCATATGTTTTAATGGATCAATTATACCCCGGTGCGAATCCAAAGATGAAATCTTGAACTTTTCTAGCCTCTTCGCTTCCACAATTTCATTGGAGAGCTTTTTCCAATTGTGGTCTCCTCTTAATTCCCCTCTCCTTTCTTCCCTGCAAGAGGATGTAGAGGCATCGCTATCAGGAAAGCGGGTTCTGTCGTCAACTTCATCTATAGGGGTCGATAATAGCGCTCATGGGGCTTCTTGTTGTCTCCTCCTTAGTACAAAATCAAAGGTCACAATTGATAGGTCTACACGAGGGAACACTCTGTGGATGTGCTCTATTGCCTCCTTGATCATCCTAGCCATCTTGCTTTCGAAGTTTGACCACTCCTTCGATATAAATTCGCTTGTATCATTCATATTTGCTAGTCTTTGTGTCGCTAGTTAACATCTTGAAGTGTTTTTCCATCTATTTTCTGGCATGATCACACTCACCGTGCCTTTCAGGATGTTACATCCGAGTTTATTCATGGATTATGCTTAAATCTTACTTGCATTAGGACAAAGAAAGACATTGGAAGACATTGAAGGCAAAGAAAAAAAAATCCATTAGGAATCATAAAAGATTCCATTTGCTCTTTCCCTTTTCTTAGCTTTCTAAACTATATTTATAAATCTTAGGGTCTCATTGGCCTTTGTACACAATTGACTAGAATTTAAAAATAAAAAATAAATGAAACTAAACAAAAGTGCATTATAAGAGGGCTTTGGTGTCTCATGTACCTATCCGACATGTCAAGCTAAATGTCGAATTGTGAGTTGGTATGTTGTCGGCCTAATTGTTAGTTATGCCTGAGTTGAAGCTCAACACTTGTTACTCGACAACTAGATGAGAAAACATTCTTGAGATTTGCACTATGGCCTCCTTGATCATCCTAGTCATCATTCTTTTGAAGTATGCTAACTGCTTCAATAAGATTGTATTTTCCATGTTACTGATCTCCCTATCATTATGGTCAACATCTCGAAGTGCTCTTTATCTAGTATGTGACAAATCCAAGCTCGCCATAAATTTCAAGACAGTGGAACTTGATATGTCCACAAATTTTGTTCAAATTTTACTAGCAACAACAACAACAACAAAGCCTTAATCCCACAACCTGAGATTGGCTATATGAATCCTTTTTCTCCATTGTGTCCTATTTAGTGTCACATTTTCATTTAGTTCTAGTAAATTAAGATCATTTTTTATACAATAAGCCCAAGTCTTCCTAGGTTTACTTCTGTCTTTCTTAACTTAAGTTGAATCTAAAACATCTACTCTCCTAATCGAATCATCAAATGGTCGACGTTTAATGTGACCAAACCATCTAAGACGACTTTCTCTAATTTTGTTTGTCACAGGAGCTACACCAACCCTATCACGGATATATTCATTTCGCATTTTGTCTCTCTAAGTGTAAAGCCATTCATCCACCTAATCATTCTCCTCTCGGCAACACTTAACTAGGGCTGTCAAAAAAGCTCGTTGTTCGCGAACAGTTCGTGTTCGGTTCGTCAATGAGTTTGTGTTCGATTTGTTCGATAAGTAGACGAGACGAACATGAACAATTTTTTTTCGTTCGGTTAGTTAAATGAATCAAACACGAACAGTGATACGTTTGTTCGTGTTCGAATCGTTATTGTTCGAAATATAAAATAATTTTAAATAATTATATATAAAAAATTTATGATATTCAAATAATTAAATTTTATAAATTATAATATATAGTAAAATAATAATAATAGTATATTAAAATACTATATTAGTAATATGCTGATATATATATTATATATTTATATAATATAAGTTCTATAATTAATTTATATATATTAATATTAGGGATGTCAAACTGGCTTGTTGTTCGCGAACAGCTCGTGTTCGACTCGTGTTCGACTCGTTCGTTAAGAAACGAACACGAACAGCAACTTCACGAACAATTTCAAACACGAGCTTATTTCAAACAAACTAAATTTCAAACGAACCGAACATGAACACAAGCTCTGTTCCTTCGTGTTCGGTTCGTTTACACCCCTACACTTAACTTATTATTATGATTATCTTTTAAAGGCCAACATTCAACGCCATAAAGCATTGCAGGTCTCAACACTGTCTTATAAAATTTTACTTTTAGTCTAAGCGGTACTTTTCTATCACGCATAAGGACCGAAGCATTCCTCCACTTCAACCAACCAACTTGAATTCTACTATTAACATCCCCATCTATATCACCATCGCTTTGAACAACAGAACCAAGATATCAAAATCATTCACACCTTTTAATAATTTGATCACCAAAAGTCACATTTTTGTCACTAGAGCTACTACTGCTAAAATTACATTCCATGTATTGAGTTTTAGTTCTACTTAAATGAAGGCCTTTAGACTCCAATGTAGACCTCAATAATTCAAATTTTTCTAGACTTTTTCTCTCGTCTTATCCACGAGAAGGATATCATCAGCAAAAAGCATACACCAAGGCCAAATTTTACTAGCATGGAGAAAAAAAAAACTGCATGGGAAGAGATTGAAGGTAGAGGAGAAAAAATGCATTAGATATCTTAGAATATAATCTTTGCTCTCTCCCTTTTATAAACTCTTTGACCCCTATTTAAAGATTTTGGGGTATCTTTTACTATTTCATATGATTGAATAGAATTTAATAATAAAAAGTACATAATAGTAAGTAGAAATACATGGGAGCTAGCCCATGCCGCCTTCTATAGCTAAGCGGAATACCAAGTTGAATATCGAATTGTGAATTGCCATATAGCCAACATAGTTGTTAGTGATGGTTATGGGTGTACATTTGCTTAGTTTGGACAATTTGGAGAGCAGTTTTGTGAAACCATTTGGTTTTAGATGTCTAAAAATATGGATTAAAATGAACAAACAAAATCTAGAACCAAATGAAACCAAACAAGAATTTGGTTCACTCATTTCAATTCGATTTTAAACAAAAGCATCATATATTTAGAATATATTTGTGCATGTCATATTTATTATACATTTATTTATTATATAGTTGATAAGCAATAAACATGATTATAAATATATAATTAGAAATGTAATTTGTTATTTTCATGATAATTCGAATGGAGAAGACAAAGTATAAGAAAATGCGAATTGCAAAATGGGCTTTAATTTACTAGTCTTTAATCAGTTATTTTTATTCTATACAAAATTATGATTCTCAAAACAATCTAAAAAACCAAAATTGAAATATTTCACTAATAAAACAAAACCAAATCGTCCAAAAAAAAATTTAGTTTGCTTAGTTTTTTGGTTATAACCAAATAATGCACACCCCCAGTTATACCCCAATTGAAACTCAACACTTGGTACTAGGTAATTAAACTTGACACTCGTAACTTGGTATCTAGTGTTTGGCACTTGAAACATGGCATTTGACACTCAACAACTAGTCAACTTGATGTTGGCTAGCTCAAAACCTAGCAAATTTAGCATTTAGTCAACTTTGTCTTTGGTGAACTCAGTATTCATGGGTGTAAATCTGATGCAAGAGGTGATTGTATGGTCTTATAAAGGAGAGTCTAAAGTGTGGTGTTATAAGTGCCCCTCGAATTGATGATCTTAATGATAGTAGCAATTTGTCTAGCAATTGAGTAAACCATGCGATTGAATGAGCTTTGGTGAAGATGTACGCAAACTAGTTCTAAGTAATGACATTGGAACTAGAGATCTCTTGTGTCTTAAATGCAATTGTAGATGAAATGATAATCAACTTTGATGTGTTTGGCAAATGAAAAAAATATTGAACTCTTATTAAAAACTAGTGCAAAGGTATTATCTCAATAGAGTGGTATTAGGGAGGTTGAAGGAACATATAATTTTTTTAGTAGGGGAAGAAGTAAGATAATGAAAATAAGAGTTGTGGCGAGTGCAAGATACCCAGCATCCATGGATGAGCATGCTATGATGTTCTATTTCTTAAGACACAAAGGGATGAAAGTTGACCTATCGAATGCACAGTGGCTTTTGTCATATTTCGGTCTTGGTGATCAGCATCCCAGTCCAGATTCAAGTAGATCGCGAGATGAAGATGTCCAGGTAAATGGGAATGCCATAACAAGAAGTGCTTTTAAGGTATACGAAAAATAATTTTAGAGATTGTAAATGAATACTGAGTGTCTTGACACAAGCGGTTGACATTAAATATCTTGGACAATGTGATGGTGAGACTAAAGAGAGGTGATTAGGTGGCTATGTCATGAGGTTTTGAATTGATTTGGAAATACTTATGTTAGATCTTTATAGGAAGTTTAGAGTTTATTAGTAATGACTTGAGTGAATTGGATGAGAGGAATACTTAAAATAAAAACATAAAAAAAAAAAAAAAAAATGAATTCTATAAGAGGTAGGATTGGCATGATAGAAGCTTGAAAGATCACAAAGATAGTGCAAGTGAAAGCATCTGCGAAGCTTTTGGAGAAGACCTAAGGTAGTCATTTAATAGTTTTTGGTGAATAAAATATGATCAATATAGATAAAAAGTATAAACGGAAGGATTTGTAGAAACAACAGATAATGTTTTGAAACCAAGTTATTGTAAATGACCTAAATAAGTGGCAAGGCACTAGAACAAGGCTTGCTTAAAGCCATAGAAATCTTTCTTGAGAAGACTAACAAAGTTCAAGTACTAGGAATCTTTGAATCCTTGGGGTTGAGTCATGTATAATTTATTATTTAAATTGTCGTGAAAAAGTAGCTTTGGAAATATTTATTTGATTGATTACGCAGTTGTGCATTAGAGCACCTGTGAAAAGGGTGGGAATTATTGAATCACAATCTGTTCGGGGGTTACGACAAAATCTTATTAATTCAAAGGAATTGAGGAATAAAACATGAGGCAAAGAAAGCATATCCATGAAAATCAAGCTTAGGATTCCACAACAACAAAGTAAGGACGGGGGTGTGGGATTTGGGGAAAGAAAAAGAGATTGAACCCTTGGCTCTTCATATGATCTCTATTATATGGAAAGATTTTGGCTCTTAAGAGCTACATGGAAGGCCACAGAATTAGTAATTCATGTAAAAAAAGTATAAAAAAAATATAAAAAACTAGTTTCTTTGGTATAGACTCAGACTCATTAGCCAACTTAATGGAGAAGTCCATGGTCCCTGAGTAGAGCAAATTGCATATTTAGTTATAAACGACCAATGTAACATAGACGGTTTATAGAGATTGGTACAAGCGAAGATGGTGTCATCCTTGATCCTTAACAGATGCTTCTTTGTGATAGGTGTGCAAGTCCACCTTACTATTAATGGGTAAACATCTTGAACCTTATTGGGCAATTATGTCTAGATTGAGTTCTCCAAATCAAACTTACCAACAAGTCCATACAAGATCTACCTTAAGAAGTTATGTTGAGCCAAAATTGTTGAGCTCGCCCCACTTGTCATTCTTTTAGGTGACTTTGACCCAGAAGTATACATTTAATTCTATTATTCTCTTGTATTTTTAGAGACAACTACTAAGAAAAAAACTGTGAAATAACATATTATTTTTTAATGGGATTTGTACCTTATTATTAAATGCGAGTCTAAATGCCAGTGTTGGCTAAGCTTTACAAGCAACCTACAAAGACTTGCACTCATTGGAATTTTACTTTAAAAAAAAAGGTAGTAGAATTTTAAAAAAGTTAATGTTGATCCATGTTCATGGATTTTGACTCTTTGTCATTGAGACCTGGTTAGCATGTGTTGCACTTCTAAAAATTTCCCACCCATCCATGTTGAGAGAGTTTCACAACATGACTTTCTCCTTTTTTCCATCATCATCTAAGTTTTGCAACTTGTGAAGCATGAATGGTAGAAGATGCCACTGACAAAGATGTCGTAGCAATGAAGATAAAGGGTAGGAAGCCAACTATTTTTTAAAAGGAGAAAAACGACAAAGGTTGTCACTGGGCCTTCTAAAACAAAGTGAAGGTTGCTAGCCGAAAAAAAGTGGAGTCATTATAAGTTTCGTTAAATGATCCACAAATGTAACTTTCTTCTTAAAGAAATAATTCATCGTTAAGCCCGTGATGATGAGTTGAATATAAAAAGAAGTATGCAAATTACCTTTGTGAAATTGCTTTAATATTATGTTCCATTGTTTTAAAGGCGGCCCAAAAGAATGAGATACTAAGATAGTTGCATAAATCCCTAAAACTAATGTATCAAATGATACAGACTCGCCACTAAGATAGACATCCAGGCAGATACAACTTAATAAGTTAGGTTAGGTACTGATTGGAATTTGAATCAACCTAAAAAAATTAAATAGATCGTAACTATAGAACCCAAATATGACACAAAAATTAATGGGATCAACCTGAACCAAGGCTTCTTGAGTTAGGTACGAGTATAGTTATCCTATAAGGACAATTTTTGACATTTTTATATCTAGGGTCAAGGAGAGGTGACTTCATTACTGTGGCAACTTCGGCAAGCACCTCACAAAACTCCTGGGGCCTATGTGGCAAGAGGCAACATCATTCTTTTCCAACAACAAAGAACTGGGTGCCTACCTACAAAAGTACTAATTGATCTAATATATTTATTTTTAAGAGTTGTTATAAGTTGTGACTTTGGTGAAGAAGTAAGTCAGCCTTAAATTTGAAACTTACTAATGTAATATATCTTCGAGTTGAATGTATCATTACTCCTTATATTTGTATGTCATAATAGAAAGCAATGTATTTTTTTAATTAGCATTTTGTTGTTTACTCAATTTTTTCTTCTGCATGATGATTGCTAGTCTTTAAAAATAAGTGAAAGTATGATAGTTAGTTAGAAGTCGTATTAACTCTATAAAACATGGATTTTAAGTGAATGCATAACTTCTCTATAGGATGACTTAATATATATGTAATTAAGTCGCATATCTAGGATGATTCTACTTTGCACTGATGTGAAAAATCATCACTCACAGCAAATGTTAACTCATACTTGATTTGTTAAGTCGAAGTGTCTTAGTCACTTGGACAGTGTGCCATTATCATCATGTTTCCTATGTATTTATTATCATTTTTTTAATGGAAGAGTATTAAATTGTCCTTAGATTAGATATAGTGTGAATGATAGAAGTCCGCAGTATAAATATTATACCTCCACCTACCACAGTAACTTTTCTTCAACTTACAAGCTTAAGCGACTCCTTATACTACATAGCCAGTTTGGTTAGTCCAACTATAGTATGACTCAACACTTAGAATTTTAAACCTGGGTTGATATCTAATTTCAATAATTTATCTAGAGAAAATCATTTGTCAATTGAAATCACCATCAGAGGACACTTCTTATATTGACTCTGGATAATAAGTCTTCTGTAGAGAGTATAAGTTACACGTTCTGCACATTCATGAGTGACTCCTACTCATCAAATTTGTCAAATTTGACAATCGTACATGTAACATCACACGTAGGATTTGATCCCAGATGTTCTAGATAATTATCCTAATTTTCCCTCTCAATTTTTTTTGAATATATCTTTCAACTCAATGAATTATCTAACTTTACAATCTTTTGGTAATCTATATTTATCTAGTTTTTGATAGGATGAGTTCCTCAGTTTAGACCATTCAGCAAATCTTTAGATGTCCATTCAAGTTCTAGTCAAAGCCTACCTTCATCACATCTAAAAAAAATTAAATCTCAGGCTAATGGTGAGTTATGCACAAACCTTATTGATTCAGAGAAAAGACAGACCAAGAAATAAGATGAAGTAGAGGAAATAAATACAATGAAATCAAGCTTTGAATTCTATAATGATGAAGTATAGAGGGGAGAGAGTAAAAGAGACAAAACATTAGCTTTCCCAAGGAACTCCTATTTAGAGGCATCTATTAGGGCCTTATGCGCTACATGGAAGGCTATAGAATAAGTAATATACGTACAAAAGGTAAGAAAAGAAATGCAGAAAGCTTGTAGCCCTAGTATAAACTCGGATTGGGTAATCGATTAACAATTGTAGTTTCTAGTTTCATTAGTAAATCAGATTGCATCTCATCGTAGGAGAACTATTTAACCAAGGCCTTTGGAGTCTAGTTTGGGTAGAGATGTCATCCTTGAGCCATAATAGATGCTTCTTTTTCATTGGAGTGTGAGTTAGCCTTGGTACTAAAAAATAGATACCTTGCGCTTAGCTAGGTGAGCCAATTTACCTTGAGCTCAGCCAGTGAGCCATCCTCAACAAATTAGATTGATGAATCCATATAAATTTGATTCAATGAGTTGGTGTTGAGCCCAACTTGTCAAGCTCCTCCCTTTTATCATCCTTTTAGGTAAATCTGCCATACAAATTTACAAAAATGGTTTGCATTCTGACGACCAAACTTCAAACTGATATAGTTCATTCCATATTTGTAGCTTTGCACTATCAATTATGTTTTATAATGAGCAATGAAGCCATCGAAACAATATTTGATCCAAAATACCAATTTGCATCTTAGGCCATATCGATTTCATTAAAGAACAAACCCAACTTCCTTATTTGAGTAGAGTGTGAAATTCTGAGAACATGGCCAATTAACATTTGTGATCTTAAACTGCCAAAGATTAGCATATAAGATATACCATGGTGGTGGTGTGGGATTTGACACAGGATGTGTTTAGGCAAGAGATGCCCTATTTTGGATCCAGTGATCATGGGATGAATGGGGAAGGATGGGCTAGCATGTTTTGGAGACTCAGTTGATGAATGAAAAGGAGTTTGTGGGGCAGGGTGTGGTGGCGGGATTTGGAGAAATTTGTGGTATCTTGATGAATCGAATGTAGGAATTTTCATGTTTGTGGATTTAGTGAGGAGTGATGCTAAAGGTAGGAATTATGAAAATACGCACGCAAGTTAGAGGTGAGAGTATAAAGGTGTGATGGTTTACTTTGGTTTAGAGGAAGTAGTTTGAAAGGGATAGACACCTTTAACAACAACAACAACAAGTCTTTATGCCACTAAGTGGGGTCACAACAAGGGAAGACAGTTTTATTAAAAAAATGGTGAGAGATGAAAGTCATGTCAGTGGTGGGGTAAAAATGTTTGTATCATTTCTGTAGAGGAATATAATCGATGAATGTATAAGAGACAAACATGGTGAGATCTTGTCAATAAAATGTGGTTGCAGCCAAGGGGAAACACCGAAACCTATGATTTTGTATGGAGTAATTAGTATAGAGTATATGATTAGTGGTGAGGGAATGTAGCATCAACCCAAAAAAGTGGAGAAGAGCAGCAATAATTAAGAGAGATTGAATAGTTTTGGTGCATGCACTTGCAGCGCCATTTTGTGAGAGAGAAACATGTGTGGGGTTTTTTTTTTTTTTTTTTNGGGGAGTTGGGTGGGGGATGTTTAAGATGGAAGACATTATATTTGTTACCATTTTTAAGATGTAAGCATGATATTTGTTGCCACCATCAATTTGGAGAATTTTGATTGAGTTCAGGCATTAGTTGTCGCGTGAAATCAAATAAATATCATTATGTTATTTAATATGCACATAGAACACCCAACAATAACATGAGTAGTCATCAATGAAAAAAATATAATCTTTATATCTATGTAAGGAGGGTGTTAAGGACCACAAAAGTCAAATGGTAGTTTAAGAACATAAATTTTTGACAAGTGAGTCGGCGACTCTTAGATAATTTGCATGAAGTATATAAAAGAGGAGCCTAAGGAAGACGTTTTGTGGATTTGCTAAGAAAAATAGGTAGATGAGTGTGGATAAACCGTTTATTACATATATTTGGAATCGATAGACGACAGTAAAATAAGAATGGTTAAGGACTATTGCAATAGAGAAGCGTGGTGCAATGTATAGTTTTTTATGACAAGATCCCTGAATGATGGTGTGTTGAGTCTTTGAGTTCTTTTATATTTAGCCATTTGTTTCGAAAAAAATGGAGCAGTGATTGTCTTTAATTAGGCATTGAAAAGAGAGTTTGGAGAACAATTTTGGCACATGGATAATATGAGATAGGAGAAGCATTTCAATGGGAGTTATTAGTTAGGTATTGAATAAGGAATCGAGATGTAGGATGAACTAAAGGTATCGTTCTGACATGGATTGCTGAGTGGATTGTAGGGACGGGGGTCCAGCAAAAACAGGGAGGAGTAAAGGTTGACCATTATAGGGTAAATATAGATGATACTAGCATTGGGATGTGGTGTGACTTATTTTACTACAATATATTTGATGCATAAAAAGTGAAGAGGATATGGCTTGAGGAAAGGAGGCTAGGTTTGGAATGAGATGGGGCATAGTCTACCATAGCTTGAGAATGGATTGTAACAACCTCATTTATGACCCTTGGTCACAACAAGTGTAGTGAGTCAATCGCTAGTTTACAAAGTGACAAGCTCCCTTGTAGCTTTTGTTTTAAAACTCCACTACATAGGAGGGAGTAGAGATCATCTAGGATAATAGATTGCAATGTAGTTCAAATGGATATCTTGCGGGATTGATAAGTAAGGTGAAGATCATTAGTATATAAGAGATGATATCATCAAGATCAAGTAGAGAATTCGCAAACACTATGGATTCAACCTTAGTTTTAATGGCTAAGAGATATTAGGCCCATACTTTTTAATTGGATAACATAGAGTGGTTGGTAGATTATGATTGTTACTCTATTTGTAGTTCATATTTTAATGTTGGATTCTAGAGTAACATAAGGGTGAATAGATGAGGAGATATGATGATGTAGTGTGTTGTTGGCAGATTTTGATTGATAAGCATACATGTCCTGTACTTTGGGTTCAAGTGGATTGAGCCATCTTCATCAATGAACTGTTTTGATGAACATGAGTTGATCCAACGATGTATCCAATGAAGCCATTTGCACCAAAGATTTTTAGTAGATGAGCTTTCCATAGGGATTCTTTGAGGTGAGCTGGATACTGACAATATGTTTGATGTTCATCATCAAGAATTTAAGTGAATGAAGGTTCCCTTACTATTGGTGAAGATGTAGCATCGTTTGAGGATAGGTTACTAAGGTAAGGTGGCGCGCGGAGGCAGATGGGCTGAGAAAGGAAGAACAAGGTTGAAAGCCTTTTGCAGAAGATTAAACTAGTACGAAATCTAAAAGAGTGAGGATTGGTGCTGTCATAGGGAAGTATGCTGCTAAGATCCCCATAAAGATAAAGCCGTGAACTAAATAGCAGAAATGAAGAGCAGGCTAAAGAAATTTTGCAATATTTTTCATATTATATCAAGTATTGTTGCAGCCTTTTCTTAATCTCAGATAGCCTAGTGGTGTATATTGCAATTGCATTTGATGGTTAGGACTAGACTTGGAAGTTATCGATCTACAGTTTTGATTTATGATTTGTGATGAGGAGGTGCTTCTGCTGTCTGACAAAGGCTGTTTTGAGGTATGATGTTATCAGTCATGACCCGTGATCATATACTGGCAAGCTTCAATATTAATCCTTTTCACAATTTCTTCCACCACATTGTGCTTCAAGAAACAAAAATTCTAAAGCAACAGTAAGAATTAAACATTCAATCACTTGCATGAATCTACTACTCTAAAGCATAAATATTCAACCTTTTAATTCTTATTCATAAAAGTGAAATTTGAAGGCACATTATCATTCTCAACAAACCAGACTCCAACCTGCAAGGCTGTAAAATTAAATGAAATTCAATCATAAAAAAAATAAAATAAAACAGTAAACAAGAAACAATTCAAGTGGTTTACGAAATCTTATACCTCTTGAAATCTTCACGACACATATTTCTTCAATAGTACCTTGGTTCTCTTTCTCAAGCGAAAGAAAACCACAACAGCACCAACTAGAACCCATGGAGGAAACATCCCCGATGAGAACTTCGAATTCTTCAACCAATCTGGAGGGTCCTTCACCAAGACTGAGATCACAATGGAAATCAACACGACCACAACCAGGAACTTCGTTATAGGTTTAACCAGTGGATCCTTTAGTGGAAAAAGATAGGAAAACGTCGGATCAAAATTTTAATTCAATCCGCCAATAGCATTACACACACACTCTCACACACACAAGAACAGAATTGATGACCTTAGGCTCGCCGTCGAGGAGAACTAGGGATCCGTCGGTGTATGAGAGGATGGATCGGCCGTTCTTAGGGTTGAACCGGATGGGAACACCACGGCCAGTGGAGGGATTGAAAGAGTAGAGGGTTTTTAACCCGTATTTGTCGAGGATGTCCTGAACCTCGAGGTGATCCTGATCCCATCCGCCGAGGCTCGAACGGAAGGTGGCGATCGGACCTTTGCCGCGGTTAAAGAGCTGGATGTCCACCTCCGGGACCTTCGTCCTAACCATTCGTCGCCTGAGTTCAGGATTAGGGTTAGGGTCAGGTATCGTAGCTGAATCGCCGGCGGGATTTAATTCTTCTATCTCTTCACCACCGTTGATCTCCATTACCGGTCAGTGCTCGAAGCTCCACAACGCGACAAACGCCACAACGCCGTAATGCAGGTCAAAAGCCTTTAAGAGCTCCTTCAGAGTTCCCTCTCAGCTATTTGAAATTCTAACTTATCTTTGGCGTCCTTCAAAAATTGTTTTTTTTTCTCCCTTCAATCTTCCTGCTTTCAAAACAAAATTTTTTTGACTTTTTTATATGCCTAGGAGCTGTCTCGCAATAAATTAGATTTAAATTATTAAGATTTAACAAATTAGAATTTATTAAATTGTGCCAAAAAATTTATCTGATAATAGATTTAGTAAATCCTGTAAATCTAATAAAAGTTTTTCACAAGAACAAGATAAAGAGCAATACAAATAGATGCGAAGATATGTTTTGATGGATATAACTTGGGGGTTTCTAGAGTGACATGTAGAAACACTTATCAAGTTAAAATATGATTTTTTACGCACTTGAAAGAGGGTAAACAAGATATATATTCATATTTGTCACTAGTTTCTATATATTGATATTCACCAAACGTATTGATATAGTTAGGTTTAGCTTTAGACTTAGTGTTATAGTTTATGAGTAATTGATAAAAAAAATCATTTTAATTTGCATTCCAATCTAAGAACATAGTGTCGTAGACTGGAACTTCACCAAAGGGACTAGTTACCTCCTTCCTTGCGAGATTGACAATCCGGACTCAATAGAACTCTATATTATTAAAGTGATATGTATACTTGTGTCAGAAAGTCTAGTGAGTAATAATAACTAAATATAAGAACTTAATTAATTTGCTAGGGGATGATCATGTTTCTGGTATCATTTCCAGGACTTACATTATTTTGATAATGCTAGCACGGATCAAGTTTCTAGTGTCGTTCTCGGGGAAGCGACGATAAGAAAAAGTTTAGGAGAATTTTAGTTAAACATGTAAGACTTAGGGTTTGTTTGGGGCAGTTGCAACTTATCCAGCTTATCCTGATAAGCAGTTTATCCTGATAATATGTTGATGACCAGACTGGCTGTTTGGTTTGTGTGTTTGAAAAAGAGTTGATTCTGAAAAAATGATCATTCTGTCGCTGTCATCAATAAGATGTTTATTTGTTTGATTGGTGCGTTTTGTAAACAGCTTATTTGCATTTTTTTTAGATGAATGAATAATCTGTGTAGCAGAATTTGTTATTTTCTCAACAAATTTAGAGATCAAATGTTAAGACAATAAAATACAAAAAAGGTAGATTTACATTTATATAAGTCAAAAATATTCGATCACATCAAACAAGCAAAGTGACGCATACAAAAGTAAAATGCACCTTCACATATTAATATAGAGTATAATGAGACCCAAAAAAAAGAAAAAATAACATGTCAAAATGACAAGAAAAAAATTATAATGTTGACTTTAAAATGTAATAGCATATCACGGCCCATGTTGTCGAGCTCTGACACTCTTGAACCCTGAACAAAACTGTCTGCCTATGATGGAGTAGAAAAGGAAGCACTCGAACCATATGCGGTGCTTTGAAATTTTGCTATCGACGAACTCTGAGTAGCGGTGTCCAGTTGGGATATGATAGAAACAGACTCTCTGTCGGCCCACCTGAAGAATTTACAGTCTTTCTGTCGTTATGCCAACTGCAGGCACCTATAAAATTGCCTCCTGAAGCTATGTGCCTAGTGTGATGTGAGTTGCAAGGACGGTAGCCTGCAGCGACACATCACTTTCTTGGACTTCCCAGAATGTCTTGAACTCATCATCCAGCAATTATTAAAAATAGAATAAATCAGTCGAAAAATTTAGGAAATATAGAAAGTCTACTTATCGAAGTATAGAGGCAGCGGTTGCCAACAATAAATTTATGTGGCCATCCAAACTGCCCCACCGTTATGTCAATACAATCAGCAATTAGATAAAAAAAATAAATTGGATAAATCCATTAAATAGCAATTTCTCCATTAATCCAATATTCAAACATATTTGCAAAGCAACAAGTAGTTTGAAGTGATCAAATGAATTGAACATATACATTGCAGAGAAAGAAACTCTCATAAATATCACTTCTCAGCTTTATATATTGCACCAAAACTCAGCTTTATATAGTGTTATGCTGGCAAGAGAGGAGCTGATGGAGAAAGTGTATCCTTTTGGAACTACATGTAAGTCATAATATATTGAATTACCATAGTAAATACACAAGATTTATGTGATATGTATGTAAATTTCTCAAATAAAAAAGTAACACATTAAACAAAAAACTGTAGCATATTACATGTGTAGTCTAACTCCATTGCTGGCAAAAACAATGAGTTATTACTTCACAATAGTAAGCTTTCCAAAAAACTGCAGCATAATACTTCACAACAACATATTACAAAAAACTGCAGCATATTACACCCCTTATATATCACTTCACAACAGTAAGCTTTCCAAAATGGCACCAATTGTTATCATTGCAATTGTAATTAGCTATTAATTATACCTATGTTATATAAGGGGTGTAATTCTAACACCACCACCATTTGTGTTGTCTGAAAACCTGAGGTGTAACCATGGTGCAGCAAAAAACTATAAGCAATGCCCAAAATGGTCACGGAAAACCCCTCCCAACCCAGTAGAAAACCTGAGGTGGAACCTCCTATGCAGATAAAATCTTCGAGCCCAAAAATCTAAAATTATCACATCTGTAAGATATTTAAATCAGTATGCTAACAACAATTCTCACTAAACAGCTCAATATATATATCTCATATAACTGCAAATTGACTTCAACAAGAACATAAGGGTCCTTTAACATTATGTAAAAAAAGAACCCAACCAATAATTTCTGATCAATAAGCTTGCCTCATCTGTTAAAAAGGAACATTTACAAGCAGTTTCCTCTCTCCAACAATTCCATCATCCAAAAAAGGAATGGCACAATGGGCGTTGTAATTATTTAAGCCATCTTAAAGTACCAATTGTTTAAATATAGGAAATTCTCCTTGGAAATGGCAGCCATCACATCATTTTTTACAACACCCCAAGAAAAAATATACAAAGCATAAATAAACCCATTTTCACCAACCACTTTTCATATAAAAAGAATGCATGCCTGCTCAAACCCCAATAGAAGGGTAATATGTGTTTCCTCCTCACATTCCCAAACTATAATGTAATGCATGTCTGTCATATAGAAGAATGCATGTCAGTCATATGAAAGAAATACAAGCCTGCCTTATAAAAGAATTGCAAGCCTACCATATAAAAGAATGCTTGCCTGCTCAAACACCAATATTCACGGCCGTAATATCTGTTTCATGTAACAATCTCACCACATAAAATATACAACCACACTCATGTGATATACTCAAGCTTCATTAAGCAGAAAATTAAAGAAGCTAAAGGGAAAGTTAAGAGTTAAGAAATAAAAGCAATGAGGCATCACCAAACTTAATTCCCAAATATAAGTTCATATGATTCAAAACGGATATTTCATCTCCAAAAAGTTCAAAATTTCAGTTGTAGAAAATCAAAGAAAGTTAAGAGTTAAGAAGCAGAAGCAATGAGACATCACCAATCCCAATTTTTAAATGTAAGTTAATGTGATTCAAAGCAAATATTTCATCACCAAAAAAGTCCAACTCTTGCCTTAAAGATTTCGCTAAATCAAATGTCATATGAGCCTAAAAAATTAATCATTAACAGCGAAATAATATTTCCAGATCCCGTGCACGCCCCAGCATACTTTCTAATAAAATCATGCATACTTCATAATAATTTGTCATCAGCCACAACTTCAAATATGTCTTCTAAAAGGTTCATAAATTGATCAACACTACAATCATCCACTTTCGATTCAACAGGCTGTGGAGCTGCAAAAACATCTATCAGTCTATCTATTGAACTCTGCATGAATACATCTTTGTTTTTTATCCTTTTTTCCATCTTACGTCTCTTCGATTGGCTTGTGGACTCGAGCTCCCTCGGGTTTATGCTAGGACCTTCACTGGATCCCATAACCTGATCAAGTGTCAAGTCAATTGCTCACTTGGGATGAAGGTATACTGTCCCGTAGCAACAACCCCCTTGAACATTACATCCAATTTATCTTCCAATTCTGGGTCAATTCCACACACCTTAATTTTTTTCGTCATCGGTACAACCTGCAATATGAATTAGGGCATATTGCAAAAAACTGAAAGCTAAAATATAAAGAACCTAAACAGAAAGAGGGGGGTTGAAAGTATTACCTCTAGCTTTTCAACCCACCATTTGTTTGAAGCATCCACAGTACTTTTGATGGGATCCCCAATTCTTTGGATCCTCGTTTCAGTTCCTTCCATAACTTTCGGTCCTTTTTTAGCTGATCTCCCTTGTTTTTAAATTTTAATCTATCATAGTCACGACCGGTCATTTCCTTGAACTTCTTGGAAATATTTTGCCACCCTTCTTTGTTATACTAGGTGGCAGGCTTATTATCAATTTCAATCTCTTTAATACATAAATTGCAAAAAATGTTGGTGACATCTTTATCCCACATAGCTAACGTAGAGGCTTCTTTGTTTTTAGCCATAACGAGACTAATAAGAAAATTATTCAATTCTTTAGGAATGCTTGCAAATATTAGGTAATAATAACCAATAATGTAAAGAGGTAGAAATTTTCAAATGAGCTAACATAAGTTTAGCAAACACTACCTAAGAAAACCAACTTGCCAAAAATGTTATCCCAATTAGGAAATAGCCCAATACTGCTTGAAAATATAACAATAAAACTAATATAGCTTTTAATGATGTCAATGAGAGAGATTTGATGTTTGATATTAGAGCTATTACAAGCATGGCAGTGGGAACCTCTCTTCAAGAAATGGATGCAGTGTCATCCGATAAAATTAAAAGAAAAAATTACATAAATGCCATACATTTATTATGTAGGTATTGCATACGACACATTAGTGATTTTTGACAACTGCATCATAGATGGTCGAGATCCTTTCTTAAGGCAATAGTTTTTTTTTAAAAAATTTACATACATACCACACGAGTTATAGATGGCCGGGGGATACTCTCTTTCTGGCAATAGATGAACAGTTCTTATGTAATAACATATCCATTTTTCTATCATTATTCTTGATGATAACATTTTTTTCTACCAGAGATAACATCAGATCCATAACCAGATTCATTAGATCTATCAATCTCCTAGATAAAAAAAAATTCCAAACCATCGGGCTACTTTGCCTAAGAAGAAGAAGGAAACCGGATTCATTTACAAAGAAGTGCAGAATGGCTTAAAATAAATGTAAGGAGAAAGAAATAACCGAGGAAGATGAAGAAAATGCAGGAATCAATTAGCATTCTCCGTGGACATCAAAAAAGAAACGAAAAGAGATTCAGAGGAGATATGATGGATACCTTCAGGGATGAGGCGAGAGGAGCGACGAGGTGAGAGGAGCGACCCAGACACCTGCTTGCGACGAGAGAAGCAACAAGGGAAATTAGGGCACTCTACAGGACCAGGGATACCTCCTTGAGTGAGACTAGGGGCACGAGCGTCTTTATGAGCGATGAAATGGAGATCGCGGGTAGGACCCTGTGATTCGCTTGTAATACAAAATGAGAACTCCTTTTTCTAAAACATATATGGTAAGTTTTATCCAAACAGACCCTTAGCGTTTTCAAAACGCCACCGCACCAAATAAGCCGCCCCAAACGGGCCCTTAGATTTGGAAATTATAATTTTATTACCTAGTGTGTCTAGTTATTATGCGTCTATTTAAAAGAAAACCCAAAATACAAAAATATTTTTCAGTGCTTGAAGTGTTTGATATCTATCCTATTAGTTAAAGTCCTTAAAGTTGATGTGAAGTTCTGGAGCTACAGACCTTAAACCAAATGACTCAAAACTAGAGAAAACTTTTAGGAGGGTTAAGAAATAGAAAAACTCCAAGAATTTATTACAGAAATGGTGGATCAACAAGTTAATGAATATTGAGTCATTGATCATAATGTTAATAGACGTTTGAGGGATTATGCGAGCCCTACGGTGGATAAAATTCACTTAAGCATACAAATCCCCACCGTAGAGGGTAATACTTTTGACCTTAAGCCTGCAATAATTCAAATGGTGCAAAATAATCAATTTGGAGGATCTCCGTCTGAAGACACTAACTTACATTTAGTGAGTTTCTTAGAACTCTGCGCTATATTCAGGTGTGACTGAGTTTTTAATGGCATTGTTTGACTTATAATTTTTCTATTTTCTCTAAGGGATAAAGCCAAGATGTGGCTTAATTCATTAACACTGGGTTCAATTAGGACGTGGGGGGATTTAGTCCAGAAATTTCTAGTCTAGTATTTTCCACCATCTAAAATCGCTAAGTTGCAGAATTATATCACTTCATTCTGTCAACATGATGGTGAATCAATTTATGAGACATAGGAATGATTTAGGGAACTTCGTAGGAAGTGTCCACATCACACATTATCTGATTTTCTTATTATTTAAACCTTTTATATTGTATTAGTTGGATCATCAAGAACAATTATTGATGTTGTTGTTAGAGGTTCGCTCATGTTGAAACCACTTAAACAGGCTTATTCTCTTATTGAGGATATGGCCACAAACAATTTTTAATGGCAATCTAATAGAGTAAATCCAAATAAAGTAGTGAATATTCATGAAACTGATGTACATACAATCTTAACTTCTCAAGTAGCAGCTATTGCGAGAAAGTTAGACCAATACGGAATAAGCCAATCTCAAGGACCCACAGTCATCAAGGAGAACTCATTTGGTTAATTGGTTGACACTAACTCTTAGGAAACTATCCATGTAATAAAAGATCGCCCTATTAAACCTTATTCCAATTATTACAACCCATGTTGGAAGAATCATCCCAGCTTCAACTAAAACAAAAATTATTGAGGAGAAAACCAATCATGAGGAAATAATCAAGTTAATCATATAAGTAATTGAAATAACTATGGTACTTCTAATTGTACATCTTCTTATCCTCTTGGATTTAACTTTAAGCTAAAGTTCAAGGAGAAGAAGTTATTGTTAGAGGAGGTTTTTTTTTAAATGGGAAGTCAGGTGCATATGCAAAGGACTGTAATTAGAAATATAGAAAACCAGTTGGGACAGATTGCTTCTACACTTAGCAGTTGTCCTTAAAGGATCCTTCCTAGCAGCACCAAGGTGAACCCTAAAGAGAAGGTAAGTGAGCAAGTAATACATGAATAACGCTTGGATTCATCAAGTTAAACCAGATTTTCATGGGAGGCACCCCATGGTTATATGTGTTATTATGTTGTGTTTGTGTTTGTTTGTGAGTTTTTGTGTTGATTTCATGTTCGTTGTGAAGTGATATGATTGGTATTAATTGTGGATTTTTAGGTGTGAGAGTGGATTCTTTTGATGTTAGTCTATCATGAGGGAGGTGATTACTTAACTTATCATCATAGCTAGGTTTGTATATACTCTTTTGTAGTAATTGGATTGATGAGTCCACTACGACTTAGTTTTCAACCGGACTTGAGTAATACTGGAGGCATGTTGGGTTTGTACATTGGGCAAGTCTATCTCAATTCTGTTTCTTTCTTTATCTGATCTTATTTTCAATGAGTAGGGTCATGAACCTACTTGATGAGTAACATGAGGATGAACTTACACTATCTATGTTCAACTAGAGGTGCATACATTAGGGATGAGGTAATGCCTGAGATTGGCGAAATGTGAGCTCTTATAGCAAACATTGTCTTTTTAGGTACGAAGCTAGTTCTTCTCAGGCTCCTTGTTTCGAACCGTCCTTATCCTATTCACAGCCTAGACCTTCTACCAGTATGGTCGTTATGTCTAATAGACTAAATAAAGTGGAGGAAGATGTAGAATATATTTAGAATTTAGTTTATGACATAGAAAACCACTTAGCTCATATGGACTGACAAAATAAATGCCATTATGATTATGTTGCAAGCTTCCAGGCTGCCCAACTAGAGATGTACAGGAAGAAGGATACATCAAAAAAATGTTCAATTTTATATATACATTTAATGTTTATATGTCGTGATATTGCACTTTAAAGAAGGGTATTTTCATGTTTTGTTGCAAGTTTACTCAATTTAGGCTTTTGAGCTTAAAGGAACAAAAAATGATGGAATTTGGAGTCAAAAGGAGACATTTTAAGATAGATTAAAATTGCACTAGAATAGCATCAAATGGTGACATTTTCTAGAGAAGATATTGAACAGGCGCCAAACAGCACCAGAAGCGGTTATTCCTCCAAATACGTTGAATTTGGATGAATTTTAAAGAGATGTCTATGAAGACTCTTGGAATTTCAACCATCCATTATAAAAAACTCATTTTATGTTGAAATGGGCGGCCAACTAAAGAAAAGGGATGTGGGAAAAAATCCATTACTAGGGTTTGAGAGAGATTTAGGAGAGTTTTTCTGTAAGAGTTTAAGAGGAGAGGGAAAGTGACAGAATTCTTCTTCATTACATATCTAAGAGAGAATTTAGTGATATTATAAGAAGAGAAAGTGATTCAAATGAACTTTAATGGATGTGCTTGACGAGGGGATTAAGATAAGCTGTTTTACTTTACTTTAGTGTTATATAAACTTTTTATATATATATAAATCCATGTATTTTTGTATCTTCCTCATGAATTTTGAGTATTTTAATTTATCTTTCCTTTTACACTGAGATATAGTTATGTGAAGAATAATATTTGGTTGGAATTGATTTTAATTTCTCAAGTGTGATGAGTTAAACTTTGAACATAAAACACTTATCGATCTGACCAATTGATTTGTTAAAATTTATTGTGAAAACATATGATTCAAGAGGGTTATGCTTTCAACAATCAAGTAAGAATCACATTTAATTTCATGTATGAGAATGTAGCTCATGGGTTTAAGTGCAAATAAATGGGGAAATATACTTTGAAGGGGTAGAATTGAAGATTTTTAGAGTGAGTGACTAAAATTCCCTAATTTAGTCCAGGTGTTTGAAAACTAAAGCGAGATGTTAGCCCTCAAGTGAGGAGAATGTGAGAACTCATGAGTGAGAGCTTGTATCTTCCCAGCCTAACCACAGATTTGGAAACAAAACTCTATATTAGCCAATGTTCTTTGTCGACTCCTACGAGGATTAAAGAATATTTTTGCTTCTATTTGGCACATACAGTTTATGATAAATTTTGATTCTTTACTAACTATTACCTCATTGTAAAAGGGAAAGATATTTTCTTAAATTTGAAACCTTTGCTATAAACCTTAGCTTGCTCACATTAGATTTAACTTTGAAATTTAGAGATTAGTGTAGTAAACCCAGTTTTGTTAGCTTCTCATTACAAACTTAAACTTTACTTTCTTACTTAAGTCTTATATAGTTTAGATATTGTCTCTTTGAGTTAATATTACAAGAATTTCATCTTCCTGTAGGATCAATACTTAGGACTCCATTATAGCCCTTTACTACTTGTGTTATAAGTATACTTGCATTTATGACCTAGTGAATATTTAATCTTGAAAAAATACTTTAGACCACTAGAAGTGGCATTACTATCAAATCACCCGTTAAAGTTTTTGGTATAAAAAATGTAGAAAAAAAACATACACTAGAGCTGCACCAAGTTTTTGGCGTCATTGTTGGGGAGATAACGAAAAATTACTTTTTAACTTAGAAGACCTTATTTAAACTATAAGACTTATTTCTTCGAGTAATATATATATATATATATATATATATATATATATATATATATATATATATATAAAAGAGCTACTCGTGGCTCCTTACGCTTTAATACTCAAAAAATGTTACAAGATATGAGAGGGATACTGGATCCCCAATTAAAAGGAAAAATTACATTTTAAGACCTAGGGGTTCCAAAATCCACAGTACAACGCGACACAAAAAGTAATTAAAAAACAACGGTACATGAGACCCAAAATATAGTTAACCCAAAAAAGATATGATACGAGCAACTTCAAAAGATCCTTTCCCACGACGAAAAGTAGATTACACATTTTGGAAGATGTTGCAATCATAAAAAAGATCACCTGCAAACAAAAAAGCCTCATACGATGTCGAGAAAGCATCAGCAATGTAAATCTGTAGATTAGTAACATGCTAAACCGAGAAAACATTAAACCTGGAAGAAGAGTTAGCTTATAGTTTGTATTTCCTACATCCATTGTAGAAAAAACCAAAAAAATCGTCTCCAACAATATTAGTGATATGGTAAGCCAACAAAATGCATGGGAGCCAAATAAGTTAAATCTTGAGATACTATAATGGAAGAAAAAATAAACCATCTTCCAGGAAAATAGCCATAGCCAAAATAAATGATGGTGGTATAAATGTAAAACGTATAAAGCATAAGTTAACATGCCCAACCAAACCGAAAACAAAAAAGGAGCCATAAGGTGAGCCATATACAAGTTATGCCTCTCAAAACTATAGCAAACCAAAGCGTTAGCATCGAAGATACGGAGAATCAAGCAGATCACCATTCAGAAGAGTGCGAAGATGCGGCATGGGTGAAGTGCGGCAGCAAATATTACTAGAGTTCCTGGCTAAATGTGCTAACCAATTAGTTGGGGAGTTACCTTCTCTGTAAATGAAAGACAAATGAAAATTTAATTTGTATATGTTAATATAATCATAAATTCTATTCATATTGGCAAGCAAATCCCATCGAGGTGTAGTGGTATTGTAGAACTCATTCATAAGCAATTAAGAATCCGTCTTAAAAATGATTTTAGTAAAATTAAGACGAGCCCCAACCTTCATGGCTAAAAGGAAAGCCCAACTTTCGGCCTCCAAAGGAGAGGCAGCGCAAATCTGAGAAGCAAAATAATATAAACACTGTCCAAAATGATTTCATAAAACCCTCTCCCACACCAGCCGCATTAGAGATCAACTGCCATCCATAATAAGTTTAACCCAGTCTGTAGGTGGGGGTTGTCATCCGAAGATGGCCATCCTACCCAATTTATACTACATAATATCCACCGACAAAGATATGAAATGACAGACCCGTTTGAAGTGAGCCAAGATATTAGAGATAGTAATATAAGAAGCGGACAAATTGTTATCATACTTAGCCTCATTTCTTGCCACCCAGATGAACCAAAGAAACACAAGAGGATACCGCCACAGATTTTTATCCACAGAAAAGGCAATTTTCTAAGTATAAAGATAATCCTCAATAGAATAAGAGACCGGCCATTTTAAATTGAAGTGGTTACCCAAACTGTTTCAAATATCAACAACAAAAGGACAGAAAAAAAAGAGGTGCATACGTTTCCGAGTCATTTTTACATAAATAACACTAGGACACCATTTTCAACCCTTTAAGCTTCAAAATATCATCCAAAGGCAAAAAAATTTAAAAAAAATCTACATAAGAAAAATGAGACAGAGGGAGAGATTAGCTTGTTCCAAAAAACATTACTCCACCTCCAAGTACTGTAGGGTAAATATTAGTATAAAGCATTTTGGTAGGGGAAATAATAGCAATAGTTTTCCATAAAAGAGAGCCCTTCATAGTATTCTTTATAGGAAGTTTAGTTATCTTAGCCGCCTCATGAGCTCCAAAAAGAGTATTTGATTTATTGACATTCAAATTACCTTAATGCTAAAGATCTGAAATAATAAAGTCTTGCGGGATACCTTGTGGCAACGTGAGATTGTCACCCAAACTCCACTGATCATGTCAAGCCGAGATATTGCCCTCACCAACATCCCAAATAATAAAATTTTGGGCCAGAGATCTCACTTTAAGGATGGCTTTCCAAATTTTAGGGTCACCAGCTTTCCATTGAACAACTGTTGGATGTTGATAAGCGCAATATTTATGGTAAAGGAATTTAGCCCATAACGAATCATTGGAGCGAAATTTAAACCAAAGCTTGCACATATTAATATTAGAGATTTGATTAAGACTTTTAAGCCCTAACCCTCCAGCAGAAATAGGCTTGCAAACTTTATGAAAAGAAGTCCAATGCTTATTGGAATAGCTACCCAACCAGAGGAACCGATTGAAAATTCTCTCAAGAGAAATTTGAGTGCTCTTCTTGAGATTAAGAATTTGCAAGGCATACAAAGGAATACTGAAAAGAACACTTTTCAGCAAGGTGAGGCGACCCCCATTAGAAAGAAAAATATTTCTCCAATCATCAATTTTATTTTTGATCCTTTCAACCACCTCATCTAATTGGGTTTGCTTCCTACATCCCCACAAAAAGTTGACCCCAAGATACTTGAGAGGAAGAGAGGTGGAGTGAAAGCTAGCACATGAAGCAATAGAGCTTTTAACATTCTCCCCAAAGAAAAAAAAAATACATTTTTCTTTGTTAAACTGTAACCCAGAAGCTTGTTGAAATTCCCCAAGAACCCTCATCAACACCTTGATGGTAGATTTACTGGCATTAGAGAAAAGAATAACATCATCAACATAAGCAAGATGACTAACCAGAAACTTGGACTTATGATGGAAATGAGTGAGCAACTTGTTAAGCTACATGTTATTTAAAAGACGAGAGAAAAAATCAAAAGCAATGATGAAAATGGTAGGAGATAAGTGGTATCCTTGCTTGATGCCTCTCTGGGCGGAGAAGAAGCCGTATGAGTTACCATTCACCAACACACTATACTGATTGCTCTGAAGCTACCATTGAATTAAAGAAATGAATTCAAAGTGGAAACCACGAGCTCGCAAAATGTTAATGATAAAATCCCATCTAATAGTGTTAAAGGCCTTTTAATATCAAGCTTTAAGATCATATTACCACCCTGCACTTTTTATTAAGATCTTCAATAAGCTCTTGAGCAAGTAAGATGTTATCAGTGATTTCCCAGCCCTTAACAAAAGTAGACTGATGAGGCGAGATGATCTTAGGTAACATAGGTTGAAGTCTAGAAAGCATCAGTTTACTTGGAACTTTAGAAATGACGGAGGTGAGGGAAATAGGACGAAATTTATCATAACTGGACTTATCGTTACTCTTAGGGATGAGCACAATCATAGAAGAGGTGAAATACTACCCGAGATCCTCTCCCCTAAAAAAACTTTGAACAACAAGGGTTACTTCCTTTTTAAGAACATCCCAACAAGAAACATAAATGGAAGAAGTAAACTCATCCGGTCCCGGAGCTTTGTTGGCATTAATGTCCTTCAAAGCCCATAAAATTTCCTACTCTGTAGGGAGCTCACAAAAGGAGAAAGAAGAAACATGCTCCCGTTCTTCATCAAACACAGTAGTATTGACCGGAGTAACCTGAGGGCATCAGTGAAATAATCAACAGCACTTTGACCAATATCCTTATCCTGAGTATAAAAAGAGCCAGAGGGGGAACGAATCTTAAGGATAATATTAATATTTTTCTTTGCTTAATGGAGGCATGAAAGTATTTAGTATTATGATCCGCAGAGGAAAAATAGATATCATTAGCTTTTTGATGAAGAAAACTTTCCTCCAAAGAGATAGCTTCTAAGAGTTTAGAATGGGTAGTGGCTAAAGCATCCACATGCTGAGGAGTACAAATCACTTGTTCCTCAAGCTTGTCAACTTCAGCTTGAGCTTCCTTAACCTTCAAGTGAACATTACCGAAAACATTTAAATTCCACTGTCGTAAATTCACAACGACCTTTTTATGAAGCTTCCACAAAATGAACCAAGAATCTCCAACACAATCAACCTTTCACATCAGTTGCACAAGATTCAAAAAAGTCACATGAGTGGTCGAGATGTTGAGGAATTTAAAGTGATAGGTGGGAGGCTTAAAAGTGAAAGCAAGCGATAACAGAAGGGGATTATGATCAGAGGTAGCATGATTTAAATGGCTAACTTTAGAGACATGAAAGTGATTAAGAAAAAATTGATTGCCAAATAAACGATCAAGCCTCTGAGCAAGTGATCCCCGTCTCCAAGTGAAGAGAGGATTGGTAAAACTGAGATCAAATAACCCCGCCTCATTAATTTTATCAAAGAAACAACTGATAAGCTATGGGTCGCATCTCCCCCTACCTCTTCTTTCCGAAGGCCTCATAATCATATTAAAATCTCCTCCCACCAACCAATTATCAGTAATAGTGTCCCCCATCATAGTAAGTTTCTGCCAAAGATGGTAATTATCATGGAGAAGAGAACTAGCATAAATAAAAGTGGCCTAAGCAGAATAAATATCATGCTTAAAATGAAGTAAAACAAATTGCTCATCATCCTAAAAAATAGTGAGATCAATATTATGCTTCCAAAAAATCTAAATTTTGTTGTTTTTATCAGAGAAGAAATTATAACGTTTAAAACTTCTATGAATCTAATCTTTGTTAGTGGAGACGAGAGGCTCTAGAAAAATAAAAATAGCAATATTATGGACCCTACATAAGTGCTTTAATCTATTAAGGAAGGAAGGGTCCCCGACTACACTAATATTCCAACACATTATATTAAACATTATGTCTTACACAACTCCTAGAACATCTAGAAAAGGTGTCGATCTGGTCATCATCAGAGAGAGATCTTCTATCAAAGATAATATTATCTTTATCAAGATGTATCAGCTCATTATTCCTTTTATTTGTTTTCTTGCTAGCCTTTTGAACCAACCATCCCTCATCTAATATATTTTTAGCAGTAGAAAGTTTGGCCTGCATCAAAATATTTTTTTTGAAAAAGAGTAGAACCACTTTCCAAACAATCATTGCCCTCAAGTGAGTGCTTATTTTTATAATTATTGTTTGAGTTTTTGTATGTGTAGTTTAGGATCTCAAGGATTAATATTTTTTAATTCTGAATTAGAAGAAAATGTAAGAAAATTTTAAAAACAACAAAAAAGAACTTAACAATTTGAACCAAATGACAAACAACATAAATAATCAACAAACAAAAAAGAACATCAATTGAGACCTTTACGAGATTATGCTAATCTTACAGCACATGAAACATACCTGAGTATACAAATTCCTACTATAGCTGCTAATTCATTTGAACTTGAACCTGCTATTATCCAAATAGTACAAAATAATTAGTTTGGGGGAACACCGACTAAAGATCCTAACTTACATCTGGCTAGTTTTCTACAATTATGTGCTACATTTAAATATGGCAGAGTGTCAGATGATGTTGTCAGACTTAGACTTTTTCCTTTTTCATTAAGTGATAAATTTAAGATGTGGTTAAACTCATTATCAACTGGATCTATCAGAACTTGGGGAGATTTATCCTAGAAATTCCTAGCAAAATATTTCCCACCATAAAAAACGGCTAACCTTAAAAATGATATCATATTTTTTTGTTAGTTTGAAGGGGAATCAATATATGAAGCTTAGGAATGATTTAAAGAACTTCTGCATTACTTGACTGGTTAATAAGTCAAACATTCTATATTGAATTAGTGGGATTTCTTAGATTTATCATTAACGCTATTGTTGCTGGTTCATTAAATGTCAAAGCCATTCAATGAAACATTCTATATTGAATTAGTGGGATTTCTTAGATTTATCATTAACACTGTTGTTGTTGGTTCATTAAATGTCAAAGCCATTCAATGAAGCATATTCTTTAATTGAAGAGATGACTACTAATAATTTTCAATGACCTTTCAAAAGGCTAAATCCCAAAATATTAGCAAGTATTCATGATTCTGATGCAATATCTATTGTGGCTTCTCAAATTGTTACAATATCAAAAAGATAGATCAATTTGGAATAAAAATATCTTAATTACCAATTGTGGTTGAGGAAAATTCATTGAGACAAATAATAGATTCTCAATCATCATATGAGACTTTGAATGCAGTAAATAACTGACCTAATAATCCTTATTTTAATTATTACACTCTTAGTTGAAAAAATCACATTAATTTAAGTTGGAACAATAATAATCGTAATGTTTTAAATTCACAATGGGGGAAAATCCGGTGAACCCATTAGGAAATTCAAACAACCAGGGAAATGCTAACTATAAACCTTATTTTCCTCCAGATTTTAATAGCAAATCACAATTTAAGGAGAAGAAATTTTCTATGAAAGAATTAGTGTTACAAATGGGTAATGAATTACAAAGTCAAGGAGCTGCAATCAGAAACATTAAAAATCAATTAGGACATATTTCTACTTCACTTAGCAATAGACCTCTAGGAACTCTTCCTAGTAATGTCGAGATTAATCCAAAAGACCAGAATAAAGAGGAAATTAAGGCTATTAAATTAAGAATTGGAAGATAATTGGAAACAAAATTTCAAAAAGAATTTGAAGTTGAGAAAGTAAGGAAGGGAATTGAAAAGCCATAGGAAGATATTCCTCGCGACTCAGAGTACCTTGTTACACCAATGAAAATTACAGTAGAAAAACTGCCACCTCTATTTCCTCAAAGACTGAGACAACAAAAGTAGTATAAGCAATTTTTGAAATTCTTAGAAATATCTAAGAAATTAAGCATAAACATTCGATTTGCTGAAGCCCTAGAAAAAATGCCAAATTATGTAAAGTTTATGAAGAATATACTTAATTAAAAAAGGAAGTGTACTGATAATGAGACTATTGCACTTAGGGTCTGTTTGGGACCATGTTTGCACTACGTCGGGGCCAGGGGTCTCAAGATTTTTCTGTTTGGTTTGGTGTCTTGCCAGCGTAGGAACGTGAATTTGGTGGAACACGGGCTATGGATCAAACCCCACGACCTGCGTTCGTTGGGGTGAAGATCGTAGCACTCGACCATAATACCTCTCCCTGTCGCTCCATCACTCGCTTCCTCCCTGTCGCATGATCAGAATCACTTTGTCTGTTTTTACTTTATGAGATTGTAGAGCTGGAGACTGGGAGAGATGAAATGCTAGCTTGGAGGATAAGCCAACTGGAGGTATGGATATGTGGAGCTCTTGTTCTGAGCTCCCCGCCTCGCCGCCAGACCATGTTGTCGTAAAGATTTATGAAATCCTCGACAGGTGACTTCTAACAAGATTCATACCCTTTTCTGAACTACAAAATCTTGATTTTTTGATTTGGCTTGTATTGTAGTGCGAGATTGATGAATATTTTGGGAGTGGCAGTTTGGAATTGGGTGTTGGGATACATAATCATTCTGTTAGCTTAGTGATTACAATGGTTCATCTGCTAAGTTTCAGCAAGCTCCGATTAGAGTCAAAAGAGAACTTCACAGTGGTGTTAGAGGCACCAAAGAAAGTTAAGGCGGAGATTGAGGACCCTTTGGATGAAATGTATGGTCTTATTGATAAGAGATTAAAGATGGCTGAGGGGGCGAAACAGGTATTCTTATTTCCTCTTTCAAAGATTTGGCGGGTTGTACATTTTCGATTTGATTCCGTGCATGTTTTTTTTGTCATAACTTGATTTGGAGTTTGTTTTTTTTATCTAAGTTGGTAGATGTGATCATTGGCACCTTTTAGTTCCTTTTTTTATGTGTTTGATTTTGTTCATCTTGATTAGTTAGCTTAAACATCAACTCCTTTATCAAAAGGGCTTGCTTTGCAACTTCAGACACAACTATTTATTTTCATTCTAATGGAGATAGATTCACCACAAACTATAAATATTCTTAAACATCAACTCCTTTATCAGAAGGACTTGCTTTATAGCTTTAGGCAGGACTATGCAATTTCATTCTATAGTATATAGTGCCACTAAAAATTGCAAATAAGTTCTTTAATTGATTGTGTTTCAAAAGCCTTTAAACACAAAATCAATTAACCAACATTCTAGTGTCCATATTTTTAGTAAATCATATTTTATGTACCCTTTTGTTATATCTTCATGTGGAGCTACATGTATATCTTTAGCACTTTCAATGCGCACTATTAAGTGAGTTATGTATTTGAACTTTTGTTATGTTTTTAATTTAATTTCTGCTTCTAAAGTATCAAAAATGTGGTTGTCACAGTTTTGCTTTAAACAACTTTAGTAAACGAGGGCCCAATGGTCATTTTTCCAGAAACAGCTACCTCAATGCTTTTTCACACAGCTGCAACAAACAGGCAACCAACTTCCCCACAAAAGCTTCCAGGAGCAGCGCAGCTGTAGCTGCACCAAATAGAGCCTTAATCAAGAGTGTAGTGTTATAACTCAGAAAAAAGTTTCCTAAAAAACTTAAAGATTCTGGTAGCTTTACATTCCTTGTGCTATAGGAGAAAAATTTTTTAGGAGAGCTTTATGTGATTTGGGAGCCATCATTAACTTTATGCTTTTATCTTTATTAGCAGATTAGGTTTATTAGATATTTCCCCTAAAATTGTAACCCTTCAGTTAGCATATTGTTTGATCACCTATCCTAAAGGAGTTGTAGAAGATGTATTGGTAAAGGTGGATAAATGTATCTTTCCTGTGGATTTTATTGTGTTAGATATGCAGGAAGATAAAGAGATTCCAATCATTTTAGGGAGATCTTTTATTGTCACTGGAAGAGCTATGATAAACGTACAAAAAGGGGAGTTAACCATGGGAGTCAATGATCAAGATGTTACATTTAATATAGCAAAGCCAATGAAATATCCAGCAAAAGGAAGAGATGTTGAATGCTTCAGAATGGAAATTAGTGATTATTTTAAGTAACAATTATTTTACTGATAATTTTGAAGAAAAGATTGGAGAAGAATATTTGGACCACAAAGATGACGATAAAATGCAAGATAAATCGATTAAGGTGAATACTTAAGATTTAGATTATATTCAGGAAAGATTTTAACTGTTGGACACTACAGAAAATATTAAGAATCTTAATCCGCCAATAGAAACACCACATGAACTTGAGATGAAGATACTTCCTACACATTTAAAGTATGAATTTTTAGAGGATTTATCTACATTACCTGCTATAATATCCTCAGAGTTAACTTAATTTAAAGGAAAAAAAATTACTGGAAACTTTAAGGAAATATAAGAAAGTCTTTGGATGGAAAATAACTGATATTAAAGGAATCATTCGTACAATTTGTATGCAAAAAATTATATTGGAAGAACATAATAAATCAAGAGTTGATCCTCAAAGAAGGTTAAATCCTATAATGAAAGAAATAGTTAAGAAAGATATCTTAAAAGGGTTAGATGCTTATCTTATTTCAAACAATGCTTAGGTTACTCCAATTCATTGTGTTCATAAGGAAAGAGGTGTGACTGTAGTTGCAAAGGATGAAAATGAATTAATACCAACAAGACAAAGTCACTGGTTAGAAAATCTATATTGACTATAGAAATTTAAATTCAGCCATTAGGAAAAATCACTTTTCTCTGCCTTTTCAGGATCAGATGTCAGATAGGCTAGCTATGCACAAATATTTCTTCTCTTTAGATGGATATATTGGTTATCACCAAATTCCTATTGCTTCTGAGGATCATAAAAAGACAACATTTTCTAATTCTTATGACACTTTTGCTTTTAGACAAATGCGCTTTCAGTTTATGTTATGCACTTGTATTATTTCAAAGATGTATGATGTTGATTTACTGTGATTTAATTGAAAATGTAATAGAAGTTTTTTATGGATGACTTTTCAGTGTTTGGAACTTCATTGGAATCATGTTTAAATCCTTTAGAAAAGGTTTTAGAATGATGTGAAGAGAAAAAACTAGTGTTAAAATTGGAGAAATGTTAATTTATGATTGTAGGAGATATTGTAGTTGGGCATAAAATTTCTAAAAATGATATGGAAGTAGATCCGACAAAAATTCAAGTAATAGCTAAACTACCTCCTCCTACTACTGTGAGAGGGGATAGAAGTTTTTTAGGACATGCTGGTTTCTACAGGCGATACATTAAAGATTTTTCAAAAATTACTAAGTCACTATGCCAACTTTCAAAAAAAGAAGCAAAATTTGATTTTAACAAAGCGTGCATTAATGATTTTGAATTATTAAAGGAAAAATAAATCACCGCTCCTATAATAGTTTCAACTGATTGGGAGAGACCATTTGAGCTAATGTGTGATGCTAGTGATCATGCAATTGGTGTTGTTTTAGGGCAAAGATATGACAAACTTTTTAAGGTTATAAAATATGCTAGTAAAACTCTTAATGAAGCTCAAATTAGTTATATTACTAATGAAAAAGAGTTATTAGCAATTATATATGTTTTCGATAAATTTAGACTATATCTCATCAGAACTAAATGTATTGTGCATACTGATCACTCTGCTATAAGATATTTGATGCATAAGAAAGACGCGAAACCAAGATTAATTAGATGGATCCTTCTGATGCAAGAATTTGACTTTGTAGTAGTAGATAGAAATGGAACTAATAATCAAATAGCTCATCATTTATCTATGTTGGAACAGAAACAATCATTTAATTTTGAAAGTGAAATTGACGAGAATTTTCCTGATGAAAAATTATACACTGTTAATAAAAGGTTAATACCATGGTACTCAGACATAGTTAACTTTCTTGTTAGTGATCTTGTACCATACAAGCCGACAACATGACAACAAAGAAAATTTATTCACGATGCAAAATTTTACTTCTCAGTTGATCTATATTTATATAAGCCATGTAAAGGTCAAGTTATTTGGAGATGTGTATCTTATGAAAAAACCCAACAAATAATTCAAAAATGTCATGATTCTGATTTTGGAGGAGATTTTGGTATTGACAAAATTGCACACAAAATTTTACATTCTGGATTTTATTGGCCTAATCTATTTAGGGATGTTAATATGTAAATAAAAACATGTAATCGGTTTCAACGAGTAGGAAACATTTCAAACAAAATGAAATGCCTCTTAATTTTGTATTAGAAGTTGAAATATTTTATGTATGGGGATTGAATTTTATGAAACTATTTGTACCCTCTTTCAAATATATATATATATATATATATATATATATATATATTGATTGTAATAAAATATGTTTCAAAATGGATCGAGGCAATTGTTTTATCGAGATGTGATGCTCGGAGTATTACAAAATTTTTAATGAAAAATATTTTTACTAGATTTAGAATGCTAACATCAATCATTAACGATGGGGGATCTCATTTTAGAAATAAAAGAATTGAAAACTTGAAAAATATGATATTTAACATAAGATCACCACTACTTATCATCCCTAGACTAGTGGTCTTGCAGAATTATCTAACCGTGAAATTAAAAGAATTTTGGAAAAAAACTATAAATCCTAATTTGATTGGTCTACTAAATTAGATATCACATTATGGGCTTACAGGACAACTTATAAAACTCTTATAGGGATGTCCCCATGTAGACTTCTTTTTGGAAAGACATGTCACTTACCAATAGAATTGAAGCATAAGCTTATTGGGCTATTAAAGAATTTAATTTTAATTTAAAAGATGTTGGTGAGAAAAGTCTATTACAATTGAATGAGCTTGATGAGATCAGGAACGAATCTTATGAAAATGCTGAAATTTATAAAGAAAAATGAAGAATTTGCATGATCAAAAGATATTAACAAAAGAATTTGAATCTGGACATGAAGTTTTATTGTATAATTCATGATTAAAATTATTTCCTGGAAAACTAAAGTCAAAATGGATGGGTCCATTTACAGTTATAAAAGTTAACCCATATGGAGTAGTATAAAGTGAAGATCCAGAAACAAAGAACACATTTAAAGTGAATGGACATGGTTAAAAACTTATTTTAATGGTCACAGACCAATGTTCAAGGAAATTTTAATGTTGGAATACCCAGAGTAAAGACTTGGAATGTCGAGCTGATGACGTTAAATCTAGTGCTTTATGGGAGGCAACCCATAGTTGTCTTTGTGTTTAATTTGAATTTTTTTCTTACATTATTATAAAATATCTTTTGATGAATTCTATGTGCTCTAAAGACATACATGTGTGCTAAAATGCATAAAATATTTAAATTATGGAACCTTGTGAAAAGAATGTGACTTATTTGGATGTTTTGCAAAGCTGTGCAAAATTGTGCACTGGCTCCAAATGGTGCCAAAATGGCATCGAATGGTGCCACTTCATAGAGAATTAGTGCCAAATAGTGCCTATGGCGTTGAATGGCACTGCAGTTGTAAAAACCGATTAGAAGCTTCTTTCAGCAATTTTCTATAGGTTTTTTTACAGTTTTTGGCAATTATTGGTGGTTTTGGACAGTTTTAACCTAAAATTTCTTTATTTAACTTCTTTAAACATATGAATTGAGTTTATAAAAACCACGAGAGATATTTAGAAACCACTATTCTTGTCCTTATAACTTCAACTCCAAGGGAAACTCCAAATATGAGATTTTCAATAGGAGGAAGTTCATCAGTTTCTATGCACAGAAGTTGCATGCATGATAAAGTTCTGGTGAAAAAGAAGTTAGAAAAGGAGAGAGAATTTGAGAATCAAGGATTTGATGCTCCTAGCACTACTGTGGAAGAAATCATTATGCAAAGGCGATAGGAAGTGCTATGCTACACCACTACAACGGTAATAATTCCTGTTGTGAATCAATTTTAAGCAAATCTTCATGAGATTAGCAAAGGAGTGATTTATGTTTAAGGAAATTTGGTACCTTTTACTCCTTCATGGATTAAAGATTTATATTTGATCAACAACGTTCCTATTTGTCATTATGCCAACTTTGCCCTGACACAAGATAATATGTATGAAATCTTCAAATTTCTGATGGATGAAGATGGAACATGGGAGACAAAAAATGACTGTGATGTAAGTTTTCTACCTTCATTATTAAATTCTACATCAAATCTTTGATATATCTTTATTTCTGCCAAATTTCTCTCTACTACGAAACTCGATAAAGTTACAAAGGAGAATGTTATCTTAAATTACTGTATTCATACTAAGAGACCAATTGATGTGGGGGTCTTTGATTGTGAAATCTATTCTTAGATATACTTTAAATAGATCTTCAGTTGGACTTGGACATTCATCCACTATCTTTTTGCTTTTTAGCCAAGCACAGGTCTCATACAATAATTGGTAAAAAAGGTGCTTCTTCTTGGGGAAACCCTAGACCAAAGTTTAAGTTTTGATGGCATGGTGAATGAAGAAGTGGATGATAGAAGTCTTCCTTTGGATCAATCTTCTTAGAAATAGACACCATCTTCACTGCCACAACTTCCCAAAAATTTGGATGCTGTGTTAAAAAGGATTAAGAAAATGGAGAAGAAAATGACTAGTATTTTGGATGGCATTAACAACATTTCTAATCAATTTGACCATTTAGATTGGTGAATCAAACAACAATTTGATCACACTAGACTTGTTGAAGAGGTGACGGTACATATGTATAAGAAAAATTATTGGATCGAGGATGAATTGACAGATGAATTTCTTAGCATCCTTTTTACAATTTACATGTTCATCACCAATCTATGGGAGATCTAAGAGATGACAATAGTGATGAAGTTGAAGGTGTGTAGTGGCTTTGGTTAAATTTTGATTGAAGCGAGCTTTTATTCGTCGTGTGTAGTTTATGTTTATTACTTTAACATCAGATTGCTTAGGTTTGATATTTGCATTTGATTTCTTGTTTTCAGTGCCAAGTTATTGATGTGATTTTTTACGGTTATTTGTATGTCAGGATAAAAAATGTTTGTTTGTATCTGTTTGTAATATATATATATATATATATATATATATATATATATATATAAGAAGGAAGAGGAAACTCTGAATCACTTATTCTTTGAATGTGACTTTGCTCAACAGATATGGAAACAGTTCCTAAATCATTTGACAATTGATCAGGGAAAGCTCACTTGGGATAGGCTGGTTGATTGCTGGTGGCACTAGAAGATAAGACAGTATATTGCTATCCCTTTCACCATTGCTTGGTTCATCCGGATGGAAAGAAACAAGGTCAAATTTGAAGTTGCAAATCCAAATGTGGGGATTACTGTCAGAAATTGTGTGACTTACTTGCATAAGATGATTAATTGGAAAGGTTTTCCTAACATTTCTAACTCCTGTACTTCCACTAAGACTAATTTTATTCAAGTCATTAAAGTCTACTGGAAAACCCCAAATCATCCTATTGTGAAGGTTAACACTGATGGAAGCTTTTCTAAAAATGGAGCTGNATAGGCCGATTCAGTGTCAAATGGTGCCTGGTTCACAAACTCGCCCAACCTCTTGAAAATTGCAAAAAAACACTGTTCCTCCATTTTGCTGCATTAAGCTTTATCTTGTTCGTGAGTTAGGGTGAAGACCCACCTAAGGCATCAAAATACTTGGATTTTAGGTGATTTACAAGCGTGAAAACTTTGGATTTCATCTTCACTATGTAAAAGCTTCACTTTAACTTAGAAATTTTTTTATTTTCACCATGGATTTCTCCTACATTGTGGAAAAACCAAAAAATTTAAGATCTTGGAGAATGTAGTGAAGAATCCACGGTGTTAAGTTTCTTATATATGATTTCAATTTTAGAAGTTAACTTTATCATTTTTAAGAATTTAATTGGATATATTTTGGATTTTTAGATTTTAAATGGCTCTTAAAATGAAGAAGGGAAAGGGAAGTGTGAATTTGGACATTGATAGATTCATGAATCTCTCAAAGCTCAGTATCATTACAATTCATAACTTGCAACGAGGATATTGATCCATGAAAGAGCTTTCTTCAATCCGGGAGGTTTTATCCAAGGATTAATTGTAGCACAACAATGGGAGACTTTCTGCTACTTCACTGCAGTAGAGTTATTCATGTTGTTCGTGAGTTTTATGCAAACCTCCATGAAGAATCTGACGATCAGATTTTTGTTCGAGGTAAAATTGTGGAATTCACTTCTAAAAGATCAATGCATTATATCAGTTAAGGAATGAATTTCTCTGTGAATACTCTACATTTGTGACATTTGATTCAACTCTGAATGACGTAATTGCATTTTTAACCAATGGAAAAGGAGTGTGGAAAATCATAAACAATAGCAAGGTAAACTCTGATTCTTCTATGCTAACGATCCAATCCAAAGCTTAAATTTATCCAAAGCATGACATTATTTCATTTCTGCTCGACTTCTTCTTACAAATCATGTAAGTGAAGTTACTAAGGATAGAACCATTTTAAAAATTTTGCATTCAATAAAAGAAGAAAATTGACATTGGGACTCTTATTTTTCAGAATACCCATAGCTTTTCAAAGGGTGGGAGTACTGGTGGCTTAGGAATAAAGAAATCAAATGCAAGTTGTGAATTGTAATGAACATTTTACTAAAGTTCCCCAAGTTATTTCATTTCTGCTTGACTTCTTCCTACTTGACTACTAGATCTCTTTACTTATCAAACTATTGTGGCTTCTCAAACTATGTTTTTATTATTTAAACTAAGTACAGTTATTCTTGAAATGATTAGAGAATTAGAACTCTTAGACTTGACTACTAGATCTCCTTACACTTTTAGTTTTAACCCAAGTTATTGAAATATCTTTTCTAAGTTTCACTATTACATTTATAAAACAAAAATTATAGCATTCCTTAAGTAAAACTCACTACCATAAGTCATACTTTTTATATAGTAAAAGAGTTACTTGAGGACAAGTAACAGTTAATTTCAGGGGATTTTGATACACATAAAAAATCTTAAATTTTATATACACATTTAATGTTTATATCTGATGATATTGCAATTTAAAAGAGGATTTTTTTATGTTTTGTTACAATTTTACTCAATTTAAGCATTTGAACTTAAAGAAAGTGAAAAGGATGGAATTTTAAGTCAAAAGGAGGCATTTTAAGAAAAATTGAACTAGCATCAAATGGCGCCATTTTCCAAAAAAGGTATTTAATAGGAGCCAAACAGTGCCTAATTGGCTCAAATGGCATCAGAAGTGGTTATTCCTCCAAATACATTGAATTTGGACAAATTTTGAAGAGATGTCTATGGAGACTCTTAGAATTTCGACCATGCATAATAAAACACTCATTTTATATTGAAATGGGCAGCCAACAAAAGAAAAGGGAAGTGGGCAAATATCCATTACTACGGTTTGAGAGAGATTTAGGAGAGTTTTTCTCTAAGAGTTTAAGAGGAGAGGGAAAGTGAGAGAATTCTTCTTCATTCCATATCTAAGAGAAAATTTTGTGATATTATAGAAGAGAAAGTGATTTAAAGAAACTTCAAGGGATTTTCTTGATGAGGAGATTAAGATAATTTGTTTTACTTTACTTTAGTGTTGTCTAAACTTATTTTTGTATATATAAATCCATGTTTGATTATATCTTCCTTAAGAATTCTGAGTAGTTTTCTTAGTCTTTCCATTTACATTGAGATATAGTTATGTGAAGAATAGTATTTGGTTGGAAGAGATTTTAAATTCTTAAGTGTGATTATTCAAAATTTGAACTTAATACTTATTAATATGGTCAATTTATTTGTTAAAATCTATGGTGAAAACATATGATTCGAGAGAGCTATGCCTTCAACAATCAACTATGAATCATATTTAACTTCATGGATGAGAATATAGTCCATGGTGTTAAGTGCAAAAAAATAGAAATATATACTTTGAGGGATAAACTAAAGCAAGATGTTAGCCCTTAGGTAAGCGAAATGTGGGGACTCAAAAGTGAGAGCTTGTATCTTCTCAGCATAAGCACAAATTTAGGGACTAACACTGGATTAGCCAATGTTCTTTGTCAACTTGTAAGAGGATTAAAGAATATTTTTGCTTCTATTTGGACAATACAATTTATGATAATTTTGATTCTTCATAAACTATAACCTCATTGTTAAAGGGAATGATACTTTCTTAAATTTGAAACCTTAGTTATAAACCTTAGCTTGCTCACATCAGATTTAAATTTGAAATTTAGAGATTAGTGTAGTAAACCTAATTCCGTTAGCTTCTCATAAAAAAACTTAAATTTTACTTTCGTACTTAAGTTTTATATAATTTAGATATTGTCTCTTTGAGCTAATATTATAAATATTTCCATCTCCCTATGGGATTGATACTTATGACTCCATTAGAGCCCTTTATAACTTGTGCAATATGTAATCTTAAAAACATACTTTAGACTACTAGAAGTGGCATTACTAGCAAATCACACATTAAGTTTTTAGTAGAAAACACGCAAAAAATAACATACACTAGGGCCGCACCAAAGAACCAGTGGATTGGTGGAGACCAATCAGTAAAGTTCCCAACCCGCCCAACTTACCAGCTATACAAGCAAAGACAGAAGGATGAGGAGGATTGAAAGGAAGAAGAGAACACTAAAGATGATGAAGAAGAGTAGGAGTGATTTGATAGATTTCATGTTTTCCTTATGCTTTGTTTTCATTTTTTATTGTTGTTGTTGTGATGTTGTATTTCTTTTTCTTTGGTTGTAATGGATATTTTTATTGTCCCTGAGACTATTGTAATATTTCTAAACAAATATATTTGTTATTTTTTTTATCTTTCTATGTTGATACCTGAACTGTTATTTAAACTTTCTTCAGTTCAATTTTCATTCTAGCAAGTGTAGTGTAGATTTACTTTCTACTGCATATTGCTCTTCCTTGATGAATAATTGCAAATATTTCTTATAGGCATATGAGATAGATTGCATTTATGAGCTGAGATTTTTCTTCTTGCTTATATTTTTTTATTGAATTCTATATATGTTAAAAATTAAGTTTGGGGGAGAGAAAAATCTTTAAAAAAGCTATACTTTATTTGTCCTCAGTAGCTTACATATAAAATTGATTTCACTTTAAAATAACTTTGTGGTATGTGGTGTTACCTTTTGGGTACTATAATTTTGATACTAGGGATGTTATAGAAGACTTATTTGAATTTTTTTGTGAAAAGGACTGTGCTAGAGTTAAGGTATTTACTATGAGATAATATAATTATGATTTTACTATTTATAGTAGGAAAGAATTATACTTTTGAAAAACTAATATTCATAAATTTACACTTTAAAAGAATTTAGAATCTATTAAAACTTATTTTCAAACTAATACATACGACTTTCAAGTGGAGGAAAGTGATGTGTTTTAACTTTAGGAAGAGGATAGTGAAATTCAAAAATATAAGGTATATCTAGATATAGTAATTCTCTCATAAAAGTGTTAAGGATTAAAAATATTCTGAAATAAAAAGAAAAAGAAGAAAGAAAGAAAATATATAAACAATGAGGAGAAGTCTAACAAAAAATTAGTTTCATTTGAATCTACTTAAAGAAAAAGACTTAAATACCAACTTAAACTTGTTTTTTATTCCAAAAAGCATTAGCAAACTTTTTACAAGTAGAGTTCTTAAATTTTGATTTTATACTTTCAAGGAATCCCAAGTTTAACAAATTACAACTAATTTTTGAAGTAAATAGAAAATCAAGATTCCTACGTTAAATACTAAATATGCTAATACCCTAGTCCTAGCTCGATTCACTAGAATTTCTCCTGGTTACACTATGACATTTTTGAGGTAAAATTGTAGGAAATCATGAAGAAACCTACTACCTCAAATCAATAAATTTGGTTTTTTAAATTTGTAGTGTTACTTGAGGCAAAATAACATTTAAGTTTGGGGTATTTTGACTTGTCTTTCAACATGCTCAATTTTCTTTATATTTAGTAGTTATTTTTGAACAAAATTGTACTTTAAAAAAATGTATTTACATGTTTATCTTGTAAGTATAACATGTAGAACATTTGGAACAACTTGGAACTGAAACTATGCAAAATGGAAGCAAATAAAGCAAAAGGGTGTTGTCATTAAAATGACGCATAGGGACACCTTTTGGATGCCAAGGTGTAGCTCCATAGCACCTTGACACTAGGTTTTGGGAATCTAAGCACCAGAGTTCTCCCAACAAACTGACAAAGCGACACTTAGGAGCTGCAGACTAGGTGTTAAGGCACTGCCAAACACCAGAGTAGTTTCATTACCACTTTGAGGGTTACTTGAAGCATGTCGATGGTTGGAAAGGGACTTTTTATCATTTCCAAGTCCAGTAATTCTTTAGGTACTCCAAGAGGATGTAGGTAGGAGTAAGGATTGTAGATTTTTACTTTTTCTTGAGAGATTGGTGAGGGTTTTAGAGAGAAATCTGTAAAGGACATTGTAGCATTGCAGGGAGGACTTGCATTCATTTTTGGAGGAATTTTATAACTCCTTTGAAATGAAAGCTAAGTATCGTATTTTCATTTGTCTCGGGCTTGTTGTAAAAACTTATTTATTGTATTTTTTTTATTAAATAATTATGACTTCCATTGTAATATTCATTCATTGTTAATAGATTTTAGTTACTTTTCTCTTATGATGAATATGTAGAATTTGTAGGATATTTTGAATGATTTTAGAGTTGGATTTTAAAACTAATGTTATTATCTTTCCTTTTAGGCTTCTTTTACTTATCATTCTAGCCAAATGGTATGTTAAAATTTGTTGTGAACCCATAAAAACTCAGAAGACCTATGACATGGACAACTAGGGAGATCACAATGTATTAGTGGGTGAAGAAAAAGTAATCCATAGAGCAATGCAACTAAATAGGGTGATAGGTTTTGATGGTTATAACTTGTGGGTTTCTAGGGTGACAGAAAGAAACATTTACCAAGTTAAACTAAACTTCTTTACACACTCATAAGAGTGCAAACAAGACATATGCTCCTATTTCTCACAAGCCATATTTGCAATTCTTGGTATTCGATCCTACAATCCACTTATGCAATCATAAGAGAAAGGTTTTTTTTATATCTTGATATTCACTAAACCAATTGATATAGGTAGGTTTAGCTTTAGACTTATTGTTATAATATAGAAGTAATTGATAGAAAAAGCATTTTAATTTGCAGTCTAAACTGAGACCTTAGCGTAGTAAACTAGAACTTTGCCTAAGGGACTCGTTACCTCCTTTTCTGTGGGATCAATAACCCGGACTTAATAGAGCCCTATATTACTTAAATGATAAGTATACTTGCATCATAAACCTTAGTGAGAAATAATACCTAAATTTAAAAACATAATTAATTTGTTAGGGAACATATCAAGTTTCTAGTGCCATTTTAAGGACTTGTATTATTGTGATAACCACTGGAACTGATCATGGTGTGGTGTGGTTTGTGGATTTGTAATGTGTTGGTGCATAGTTTGGAGTTTTTGGTGTGGTGTATGGATGTTTCGGTGAGGTGGTGTTGGGTGTTTGTGTGGTGTGGAGGTAGTGGTGTGTGGATGTGTTGTTCTGGTGTGAAGATGGTGGTGTAGGAGAGTTTTGTGCTATTGAGGTGGTGGTGTGTAGTGTGGAGGTGGTGATGTAGGGTGATTGTGTGATTAAGAGGTGGTGGTGTGGTTTTTAGATGTGTAGGTGTGTGGTTTAGAGTTTGTGGTGTGGTGTATGGATGTGTTGGTGTGGTGGTGTTGGGTGCTTGTGTGGTGTGGAGGTGGTGGTGTGTGAATGTGTTGGTGTGGTGTGGAGGTGGTTGTATGGAGTGTGAAGGTGTTTGTGTAGAGAGATTGTTTGATGAGAAAGTAGTGGTGTGATTTGTGGATGTGTCGGTGTGTGGTCTGGAATTTGTGGTGTGGTGTGTGGATGTGTTGGTGTGGTGGTGTTTGGTGGTTGAGGTGGTGATGTGTGGATGTGTTTGTGTGGTGTGGAGATGGTGGTGTAGGGGAGTTTTGTGATGTGGAGGTGGTGGTGTAGGGTGATAGTGTGATGAGGAGGTAGTGGTGTGATTTGTGGATGTGTTGGTGTGTGATTTGGAGTTCGTGGTGTGGTGTGTGGATGTGTTGGTGTGGTGGTGTTGGGTGCTTGTGTGGTGTGGAGGTGGTGGTGTGTGGATGTGTTGGTGAGGTGTAGAGGTGATGGTGTAAGAGAGTTTTTGGATGTGTTGATGTGATTTGTGGATGTGTTCGTGAGTCGTTTGGAGTTTGTAGTGTAGTGTGTGGATTTGTTGATCTATGGTGTTGAGGTGTTGGTGTGGTGTGTGGATGTTTTGGTGTGGAGGTCATGGCGATGATACTGCGGCATTGCCGTTTTTTTTTTGTGATATTGTGACATTCCTATTTATGTTAATTTTTTTTCATTATGGTAATACAATGGTTAAGACCAAAGAAGTGGGTTCACCTACAATGTGGGATAAAGATACAAAACTAATATTTTACGACCTTTGCCTCAAGGAGATTGAAATGAGAAATAGGCTTACAACCTATTTCAACAAGGAATAGTGGCAAAATATTATCAAAAAATTTAAGGAAAGTACAAGTAGAGAATATGATTGGATGTTATGAAAAAAAATGAGATCAGCTGAAGACGGATTGGAAAATATAGAAGGAATTAAAATGAGGGTCAACAGGCTTAGGTTGGGCTCCGGTGAAGCGAATGATAGATGCTTCTGAAGAGTGGTGGGCAGAATGACTTGCGCTAAGACTTTTTGAAACGTTCCCAAATTTAACCAATTTTTATTTTATTTTTAAAATTGAAAAAGATGCTATATAAATTAGTTGGTGGTGCCTGCTGCACAAAATTTAAATTCAATGGAATCAATCTACTGTTAAATAAGAAGTTAGATCGTATGTTTGGGGGTGTCGTGGAAACAGGCTGCAATGCATGTGCCCCAGTGAGACGAGGTTTGGTGGCACCCCTAAAAATTTTGGAGCTGACCAGTCAGATGATTTCATCGAAGGCCCCAGCCCAGACCTCCCTAAACTTGAGTACATGAGTCGTTCTAAGTGTCCGCGGGTTAAGAATAAAATCAAAATGGGAGATGCTTTCCTTATATGTCAGGTATCACAGGTGGTGGCTTCATGCAATAATGAATCCAACATCTCAATTAGCTTTTGTCCAGGTTCTGCAAATTCTGAATACAACCCCAACAATACTTATTTTCAATAGTGCTACTTGAAGATTCTACCCGAAAATATTTTTCATCAAGTTGCTCGATGATCATAGGGTAGCATACCTACAATATTTTTATGAGCACAAGAACATTTGAGGGACATTTTTTGTTTATTTACAATCACATGTGACATTTTTTATTTGTTTATTATTTTTCCTTTTCTTAGGATATTTCAACATCTTGATACATGTCTTATATACTTATACATTGATACTTATATGTTTGTTGTATTATTTGTAACCTTATATGATTATAGCTATTTCATTTATGCTTTTGTGTTAGCTAGTACGATACAGACCTACATAGATGCAACCAAAGAAAGGCACAGAAAGAGAGTTGCATCTGTCTTATACTTGATGCACGAATATTATAACTTGTACATAGAGTGCTCCCATTGCATGACTTTCTCATGTTTATGGGACAAATGGGTTGGGGAGTTACTTTTGGGCCATCCAATGAGATTTAACAAAATTTTCTGCATAACTTAGATTACATTCAATCATCTGTTGAAGGAACTGCACATAAATCATGGACTTCATGGCTCTTTCGTGACGAATGTGTGAGAGGTGCTGGTGATAAACTTTACATATTATTGCAGAATGAATCAATGCGAGGAGAAACAGAGCAATGTTAACACTTCTCCAAAATAATTTGAAAATACATCTCAGTAGTTTGAATTCACTTGTAGGGTTTTCTCAACAAGTCATAAATCCAATGGATCTTACATTCGAACAGAGTTCTTTAGAGATTTTGACATGATGTGCAGTACATGATATTTTTTAAAGTAATTTCTCCAATTTATTGCATTAAATTTTTAAATAAACACCCTTATAACATAACCCTTAGCTACTTTTCTAGAATTGTATCCGACCAATTGATGAAATGCATGTTGATACACGTGTTCCCAATAATGAGAAGATCACATTCATCGGCTGTTGTGGGTCCTCGACGAATAATATCATGGTGGTATGCAACTTCAACATGTTCTTCACCTTTTTTTGGCCGATTGGGCGGGTAGTGCATATCATAGTTGAATTTTCAAAGCTACAACACGGAATAACAAGTACAAATTCCCACATGCACCTACATGTATGTTTGAGACTAAGCAACTCTCCTAATTCATTTTTCCTACAATACTAATCATGCAATTCATATCAGATAAATGTTATTTGGTTGATGCTAGATATCTGTTGCAGCAAGGGTATCTCAAACCCTATCTTGATAGGAGATACCACATACCTAACTTTAAGAGATCCAACAATGTAAGACATGACAAACAATAAATGTTCAATAAAAGACATTCCTTCTTACGCGGTGTCATTGAGAGGTGTTTTGGTGTTTAGAAGAAGAAATGGGTCATACTTCATGATATGTCTTTTTAGCAGTTTCCAAAATAGTTGCAAACTATGTTTTCCACAATGGCTCTCCACAATTAAATTTGGCGATCATTCCCTCAAAGACATAGACTTTCGTAGGTCGGACGAGAATTATGATCATGCCCCTACCAAGGCATTTGAGTAGCGTCTTGGACATTTTTTGTCATTGCATGAGAATGATTCTTGTGAGACCTATAATAAAGATGGAGAAGGTTCAACAAGATGATAGAGTTGAGGGAATGAATTACAAATGCTATAGTAGAAGGGTGATTTGAATATTAAATATATTATTAATTCGAATGGTTATTGAAGAGATTCACTATTTACTATATTTATATTTTTTTCAGTTAATGTTTATTTCCTTTCTTTCTTTATGTAATATTGATTATTTGGATATTTTACATTTTTTAAGTGTATTTTTTCCATTTGCATTTCTTTTAATTCCTTTTGATGGGTTTGAGAGGTCAATGATGAGACGTTTCACCTTATGGGTTTTTTAGATGGCCTGTTAGTCACTGTTGGTTGGTGCCTCATAAGAAATCCTAATGAAGGAAACCAAGTTCCTTTCTTCTTTTCAGTGTTGTAGTTTTTTAGGTTCTTCTAGATGGTCTTTTTTGGTGATATGCAAATGTGACACATACACAGGCTTGGTATTACATGGGTTAATGACAACGAAGAACTCTTTTTAATAAGATTTGTTTTCTTCTTACAGTAACAGATTCATTGGTTGGTATACTAAATTCTCTGGGACCTCACACTAGCATAAAACTACAATTATTTAATTATTTTATCAATTTCTAATTGTCGTATGTCTTATGAGATGTCTTCTATAGCATTCAGAAAAGATGAGCTTGAGGATTTCTAGTACCTCCCGAGGATTACAGTATCACTATGGACTTCAGTGTTCTCTGCTAAATTCAAGTTAACCACATAACTGTGGGAGAGAGTTCTACGGGTGCCCATAGAGAATCATGGAGAATGTAAATTTATTTGATGCCAGATAGGCTAGAAGATTCCACCGTTGAGAGTTATTCGGCATGGAGAGTATCCCTAGAGTATGGCTTAGCTCGTGACATACGTTGTCTGCATTTTAAAAATAATATTATCTTATTATTACATTTTATTTTAATAGTCTATTTTATTAATTTTTTTAATAATGATACTCACTTTAAATTAGGTGTATATCTTTTCTTTGTCATGTTCTGTAGCGAATTTTTTCTTCTAAACTCTAAAATATATTAATATGACAGTATTACTGCAAATAACATAATACTACTGGGGGAGAATGGTCATTTGTCTAGAAATAGCTGCAACATGACTATTTTTAAACTGCAAAAAATAAACATACAACCAGCTTATCCATAGTAGCTTCTGCGCAGCAACAGCCTGTGGCAGCTACTATGCAGCAGTTGCCCTAAATAGACTTTAACCTATCAAATTGTTCTTAACTGCATTCTTACCTTCTAGGGGCCTTAAATCCCTTAAATCTGTCGATACACAAAATTTAATAAATTCTAAAATTCTAGCCAAAAGCAAAGAAATTTGGATTTATCAAATCCACAGCTTGATTTTTTCCAAAATGACCGTCTAACAAGATTTAGCCATTATCGTGCCTAAATCTTGAGATAAATCCATTGCGACACAACCCTTTGATGTAAGTAAATAGATGATATAATGGTTGTTTATTATCTTAGATAAACATTCAGCTTTAGATCTTGAATTATTTAATTAAAATTATTACAAAATTCTAATAATATTTGGATCATATTTAAATTTTAATTGAATATTTTTTTAAAAAAAATGGAAATTAATTTGGACAAGATAGGATTCATTTTCTTGTTGGATGGTTGATTAAAGTATGTTGAAGTAGTATTCAAATCTTTTTTGAATAAAATTTTAAAAGAGAGTGAACAAAGCTTGAATCTGCTTTGAATAAGTTTAAGTGTTTTTTAAACAATATTCAATCATAGTTTGAACATATGATATTGAAGATCACAAATCTCCAATGTATTTACCTATAGTTGGTCAAAGAAGGAGCAATTTAGAACAAAAGAGTCTAGAGGCACTGGGACTACTAAACTATATAAAGTAAGCTACAAAGTAATGCTTATATGTTGTCAAAGTGAACTTGAGTAGATCAAACACATCACTTGTTAAAGTCAAAAAATTTGTAAAGAGTGTGGGAATATTTTTATAAGTAAGACTTGCCAAGAAGTTTGGTGATGATATTTATATCAACAAGACAAAATTATATACTTTAATGTGGCAATTCTAGAGTCTTTGTTGAGAAGAGAAGTTGTGCTACTAAGAAAATTATCCACCATGTTTAGACATCTATCAACCTTTTTAAGGTGGTTGTCATAATAATTTTTTTTCATGAAATTTAAGTGATTTTTAAGAAAACCAATAGTGATATGGAGAGTAATTGTTTTCCTTGGGCATTTCTAGTAATGGATCATAAAAAAAATGGTAAGTTTATTTTGCAAGTGGGTCATTAAGACAATGACAAGTTTGGTTTGTGACCTGAAAAGTGTTTTAAAATTGCTAACTAGCTCAAGAAGGCTCTTATGTGGACAATGGCTAATGTCATTTTCATGAAAACATAGCAATTAAGATCTTAAAAGAGACGAGGATAGTATTCTTCAAAACAAAACATGCCTAATTTTCAATCCTAAAACCAAATAGTAAAGCAATTATTTTCCTAATTACTCATTCAAAGTAGACTAATCAATCCATCACAGTCATCTGTTCCAATTGAACTTTGATCTATATAAAAATAACCATAACTAACTCCCTCAGATCTATATGTACATTTTTAGAAAAATAAAGTATTGATAAAATCTTTTTAGCCTTATGAACAAACAAATCTTCTGAAAATAACATGCTTATTAGATGAGATTAATATTATCTCATTTGCCTAAATTTTTCTCAATCAATTCATTCATAATCAAAATACCCAATTTCAAATTTTTAGAGGTATGTATTGTTTCTAGAGTTATATCATCAAGATCATCAATTCCTTTTAAAATAAAACCTCAATAAAAAGAAGTAAAAAATCATCATAAAATTTCATGGGATTTTTTTATTTTGTAAATTTAAATTTCTTTAAAAAATATATAGATGACTTTATTTAAAAATTTTTAAATTGACATAACTCATTATTATTATTATAATATGCCATTAAACCATTTTCTAAACATAATTTTATTTTTTTTTCAAATGCTTAACAAAAGAAATGAGACTGTCTTCATTTCCTCACAAAATTTTGGTTCATAGTGTTTTGCATCATTAATACAATGCATTTGTGTGTTTTAAAAAAAATAACATTTTTTAAGGACAATTTTGTAGTGTCATGTAACTCCTAAAGTTGAAATAAAAGATATTTATTAAGTCATCAAGTCATACCGCAAATGGTGTGATTTAGTGCAAATAAATAACATCTCTATTTACACCTCTTTTTGCTCACTTCAAGTGCCAACCTGCTTTTGTATGCCCAAGTTGAATTCATGCGAGGTGAATCATCTCACCCTAGATTGCTTCGGAGCCATGACACTGACATGCATAAAAATATTCCACTTTTATATATACATTTAATGCCCATATTTAGTGATATTGAACTTTAAATAAATTTTATTCCATGTTTTTGATGTAGAAATACTAAGTATAGGCATTTGGAGCTTAAAGAAAGCAAATAAGAAGGAATTTAGAGGCAAAAGGTGGCCCTTTGTAAAAGTTGAACCTGTGCCTAAGCACCAGAATCCAGAGAAGGAGGCGCCAAAGCGCCAGACTCCAGAGAAGATGGCGTTTAAGCTGTTGATTTCAGCGCCTAGGCACCAGAAACGGTTATTCCTCCAAATGCATTGAATTTGGACTGATTTTTGAATCGATACCAAAGGAAACTCTTGAAAATTTGGCCCTACATTATAAAATCATGATTTATGACAGAAGTAAGGGGGAAAAAAAGGTGCAAGGGTGAGAAAGACTTAGGGAAGATTTTCTTTAAGAGTTTTAAGAGGAGAGGGAAAGTGAGAGATTTCTTCTTCATTACATTTCTAAGAGAGAATTGAGTGATATTGTAAGGAGAGAAAGTGATTCAAAGCACTTCAATGGATTTGCTTGGGGAGCTGATTGAGATAAGTTGTTTTACTTTATTTTTAGTTATTTTACAAAATTGTTTCAATATATATAAATCCATGTTTTGTTGTATTATCCTCATGAATTCTGAGTAGTTTGCTTTGTCCTTCTCCCTACAATGAGATATTGTTATGTGAAGAATCTAAATTGTTTGGAAGTGTTTTAATTTCTTAATTGTGATGATTCAAACTTTGAACTTCATTTACTTATCGATTTGGCCAATTGAATTCTAAGTAGTTTGCTTTCTATAATTAAGTAAGAATCCAATTTGATTTCATGGATGAGAATGTAGAGTGCAAATAAATAAGGAAACAAACTTTATTGGGCATAGAAATGGAGATTTAGGGTGATAGGCTAAAATCCCCAATTTGGTCCAAGTGATTGGAAACTAAAGCAAAATGTTAGCCCTTAGGTCAGGGGAACATGGGAACTCTAAAATGAGAGTCAATATCTTCCTAGCCTAACCATATACTTAGGGACCAAACTCTATATTAGCCAATCTTCTTTATCATTCGTAAAGAGGATAAAGCATATAATTACTCCCATTTGTCATAATACAATTTTTATAAAAATTTGGATAATTCATTGTCTATAAACTCATTGTAAAGGGGAAGGATACTTTCTAGGACTTGAACCCTTAGATACAAAACATAGCTTAGTTACGTTAGTTTAACTTTGAAGTTTAGAGATTTGTATAGTAAACATAGTTTCTTTAGCTGTTTAATACAAAAATTAACCTACTTTCTTACTTAAGTTTTCTACAGTTTTGATATTGTGTCTTTGTGTTATTATTAGAAGAATATCCACCTCCCGTTGGGATCAATACTTAGAACTCCATTAGAAACCTTTATTACTTGTATGGTACTAATACTTGCATTTACAACCTAGTGACTATTTAAAATTGAAAATATACATTAATTCACTAGGAGTGACGACTTTAAATATTTAAAAGAGAAACTGATTATATTGAAGCAACTTTTTTTGTGATTGTCATGCATATTTCCTAGTCTCCCTGTCACGTGTGTTAGGGTGTTGAAAAACATTACTAGCATAAACACCGCAGAAAGTTTTTGGCACTGTTGTCAGAGAGGTAACGAAAAATTACTTTCTAACTAAAAAAACCTTATTAGAACAATAACACTTATTTTGTTGAGGAATATATATATATATATATATATATATATATATATATATACACAGAACTTCATTGTGGTTGGGTCTGCAGAAACAAACAAACCAACTACTAATCAAATTACCCCTCAGGCTCAGAAAGTGGTGACCTCTTTAGCTAAGAAGGGGGAAACAATAGGAAAGACTGTGGAGATAGGTAGAGATAAGAATGGGAACATTTCAATACAAGTTAATTTAAGGGACTCCATAGAGACTTTAAAGAACATAAGTGAGCATGTGGATAGAGAGGAGGAGGCCTCCCCTATAAATGTTGTGATCTCAGAACTAAACAAAGCATTGGAATCAGAATGGCAGATCCAAAAAACAAGGAAGAAAAGAAGCTTCAAACAAGAAGACTTGAAAAAGTGAAAGGAAAAGGAATTAGCTATAAATGAAGACCATACCATCCAAAGGAGAGGAAGTAAACTAAGGGAAAGTACTAAATCTAGATCCCAACCCTCCACCTTTCCTTCCTCCCCATGATCAATGTGCTGTGTTGGAACATAAGGGCGATTGCTCACCCCTTATCCTTACAAAAATTAAAATACCTTAAGAAAAAATACAAATTTTGGTGTTTAGCCATTTTGGAATCTATGGTTCATATTAACACTAAGAAAATTGCTAAAGTGTTCCTTGGTTTCAATCATTTCACTTACCTAAATAACAAAATTTGGGTTTTCTGCAGGAAAGAAATTAAGTGCTCCATCTTAGTTAACCACCAGCAAATTCTGCATATGAATATTAGTACTGAAGGAATGGATGGTTTTGCTTCTTTTATTTATGCAGGCAGCTCTAAAACAGCTAGAACTGAGCTGTGGGAGACACTTCAGAACATTCAAAGCTCCATTGATAAAGCTTGGATTGTGGGAGGTGACTTCAACTGTATTTCCTCTCTTGCTGAAAGGAGGGGGGCAAAACTCCCAATCCTGCCACTATATCCATATTCAATGATAACATCCAAACAACTGGATTGTTTGACTTGGGATTTAGTGGACCTGCCTTCATCTGGAGAAGGAAGAATCTGTGGGAAAGTCTGAATAGAGTCTTAGCCAATGACAACTGGATCCAAAATTTTTTGCAGACTACTATAACTCATTTAAGCCTTGCTGGTTCTAATCACAGGCCTTTGGTGATCACCATTGGCCTAAAGACCAATTGTCAGAAGAGTGCCTTTAGATACTTAAATGTTTGGTCTCAGCACAAGGATTTCTTACAAGTTGTTAAAGAGAATTGGAAGAATGAATCACACCCTGACCCCTTCATCAGCTTGTGGAAAAAGCAAAAAAGGTAGGGAATGCTCTCAAGAAGTGGAGTTGGCCTACTTTTCGGGATTTGATGAAGGCAGTGGATAAGGCTGAAAAGGAGTTGCAGAATTTGGAGGAGGAACACAACAAAGGAAACATTGGTGATACTGCTCTTTTAGAAGCTAATGAGAAAGTGTTGGCTGTTGTAAATTGGTAAGACCATTTTCTCAAGCAAAAAGCTGCCAAAACTAAATTCACTGAAGGGGATAGAAACACAAAATTTTATACATTGCATTAAAGAACAGAATGGAAGTTGGCACAGGAAGGAGGACGAGATTGTTGAAAGTGCTGTGTTATACTGCCAAAACCTCATGAATGATAATAACACTGATAGAGGCCACATTGATAAACATTTTTTCTCTAAAAGCAAAAAGTAAACTGCCAATCTAAAGCTGACAAAAATTCCTGAGGAGGAGGATATTCAATGAGCTTTGCAGTCCATTGATAGTAGTAAATCAGCTGGTCCTGATGGATTTACTACAGACTTCTACAAAAAAGCTTGGGGGGAAATTAAGATTGAGGTTATTCAAGCTATTCAACATTTTTTCAAAGGTCACTCCCTCCCTAACTACTTCAGTGCTTCCTCAATAGTTTTCATCCCAAAGACTTCTATTAAAAACTGCTGGAGTCAGCTCAGAACTTTGAGCCTTACCATTGTAATCAGCAAATTATCAGTAAAATTCTGGTGAGCAGAATTCAACCAGTGCTACCTCAGCTAATTAGCACTAATCAAGCAGCTTTTGTGAAAGGGAGAAATATAGGGGACCAAATTTTATTAGCTCAAGAACTATTACAAGACTTGGAGAGACCCTGCAGAGGAGGAAATGTGATCTATAAACTGGATTTGAAGAAGGCTTATGATATGGTGAACTGGGATTTTATCATGGAATGTTTTGAGGCCAGAGGTTTCTCTGTGGAGTTTTGCCAGATCATTAAAAGATGGTTAGAGGCCAATGCCAATTCAGTTTTCATAAATGAGAAAGCACATGGTTTTTTTAAAGCAACTAGAGGACTTAAACAAGGAGACCCTCTTTCCCCAACTATTTTTATTCTGGTCTTAGATTATCTATCTAGACTCATTGATGGTTAGGAGAAAAAGAAAATTTCCAATGTATATCATCACCTTCTTTATGCTGATGATATTCTCATTTTCACAAGGGCAACCAAGGTTGCAACTAGATACATTGATGAGTGCTTGAACAATTTTCAGCAGGTATCTGGGCTGAAATCAACAAAGATAAGTGTCAGATCCTTGCAAGAAAGAGAGTTCTTGTTCCAATCAGGTAGTGGATGTCAAACTTCACTAGTTTTTCTTCCATGAGCTTCCCTTTTAAATACTTGGGCACCCAAATTGTTAGAGGTAGAATCAAACATACCCAGTTTGATGTGGTTATAGGTAAAATCAATTCTACCCTTCAGGGGTGGTCAAACTCTTACTTATATAATGGTAGAAGGATCACGCATCTTAAGAGCATCCTCACATCAATCCCCCTCTATACCCTCTAAGTGGCCAACATGAAAAGAAGCCCCACTTTGATGCCAGAGAGAACTTTTAACAGATTTCTTTAGGCTGGCAACAGGAAACAAATGATTTGGGCTAGTTGGCAAAGAGTGGCCAAACCTTTTGAAGCTAGAGGTTTGGGTTTTAAAGGTCTACATCATATGCAACAAATCAGCATGTGTAAACTCTGGATCAGATTTAGACAAAATGAAAGCCTTTGGGCAAAGTACATGATGGCAAAATATTGTAAAAGTGATCACCCTAGAAAGGTTACTAAGAAAGTTGGAAACTCCAAGATTTGGACCCAGATGCTCAAGGGAAGGGAGGAGATTGATAAATTTCTTATTTAGGTGCTGGGACATGGAGAGATCAATTTTTGTAAGGGCAAAGGGTGCCCTACTGAGCAATTGGATCCACTGCAGAATGAAAGAGAAGAGGATTTGCTTGTCAAAGACTGTTGGAATGGTAATGAGTGGTCTGTGGATGCCTTGAACAAAATTCTGAAAGATTCCGCTACTAGAAGTATTTCTAAAATCCGGTTTGATAGAAATAAAAAAGACCATATTCAACTCATTAAAAGGACCAGAGCTAGCATCTCAAAGGACATCAAGAATAGCCTTTTCAGATGGGAAGAATGCAAGTGGAATATTAGCATTTGCCAAAATTTCTTAACCCCTTCTATGATGTTCTTTTCTTGGAGAGTACTAAATGAATAAATCCCAACTGATGACATTTTGAAGCTGAAAGGTTTGAAAGGCCCTTCAAGATGCCACCTCTGCAACAATAATCAAGAATCCAGTGATCATCTCTTCTTCAGATGCCATTTTGCTAGGGAGGTTTGGAATAAGTTAAACTCTAACGTTAACCTGAACCTGATGAATGCGGGCTGGGGTAACATAAAAGAAAGTCTAAAAGACTGGCAGGGTATTATTCTAAAGTCAATTCCATTCATTGTTTCATGGTTTATTTGGAAAGCTAGGAACAAGGTGAAGCATGAGGACATTGCTACTACTACTAATTCTGTGGTAGCTGACTATCAGGCCTAATTACATAAGCTAATTAATTGGAAAAAGTTCCCTAAGATTTTGAAGGATAGGTCCAATTTTGATCTCAAACACCTTAAGGTTATAAAGGTTAGATGGGAGAAGCCTCCTCATCCATTCATTAAAATAAACACTGATGGAAGTTTCACCAACAAGAAAGCTAGGATTGGAGGTATTTTCAGAGATCACACTGGTAATGCTTTGCTTTATTTCAAGGCCCCCTACATTGCTAAAGATGCCCTGAAAACAGAAGCTATTGTTCTTTACTGGGCCCTTAAATTTGCTATGGAAGTGAAGTGGAAGTATATTATTGCTGAAGTAGATTATGCCCATCTGGTGGAGCTAATCACGGCCACCTCTTCCCCCTTGGCACATAAATTAGTGAATTTACAGATTAAAGAAGATAATTACTATGATCAAGAGTAAAATCTCTTTTATCTACAGGGAAGCCAACAGGCCTGCTAACCTCCTGGCTTTGGAGGGTGCAAACTTGAACCATGCAGTGGTCTCCACTACCCCTCCTCCCCATTTACAACTGTTACTCTAAGGAGATAAACTTCAAATACCTTATCTTAGAGTTCAGAACTAATTTTTGGTCTCTTCTTTTTTGAGATCCAGCTGCGTGCATACCTGCTACCACCCACTTTATTTTTCCTATAAGTATGTTGGGTTTCTTGGTGTACCTTGTAACTCTTTATATATATATATATATATATTTATATTTATATTGATTTTCAAATTTTTTGGCTCTCTCCCTGCTATTAGAGATGAGTCTGTGTGGATGGGTCACCTCATGAATGAGTTATGTGAGTTTTTGGATTAGATAGGGGACCCTCTCCATCTATTGTAATTGCTTTATTTGAAACAACATGCAAGGAGCCGAATAATGCTCCTTTCACNTATATATATATATATATATATATATATATATATATATATATATATATATATATATATATAAGCTCTTATGAGTGTCGGTCTCCAGAATTTGGGGTATTTAATTTAATATAATATATATCTTTTTGAAAAGTAATAATTTTATTTTTGAAAGTACTAGATTTTACTAATCTCATATAAACGGTAGTTTAAATAAAGGAACACAACACTACAAGTGACATACTTATCCCGAGGAATAGACATATTACTTATTTGTGAGGCTCGATTAAATAAACAAAAAAAATTATGACCTCTCTTTTAGTTTACAAACCTTCAGGTTGACTGATAAGTTCCTCTTTCTAATATGAAAAATTAGACATAGTTCATTTTAGACTGTGTTCTTAAAGTTTCCTATAAGGGCTAGCCCATATGGTTAATTACATCTTAAATGACCAAGGTCACTTAGGAAAACTCTCGATTTAGATCAGAAAATATTGTCTCTAAGTATTTCAAAGGGTAAGACTTTTCAAAGATTAGACTAAGGAGTGTTAAATGGGAAAGGCTAAAATTTGGAACATTGTTAAATAATCCAATTGGAGAAAACTAAGGGTTGCACAGACCTGAGGAGAACCTCAATGACATCCCATGTTATCATATGGTTTGTCTTGAATTTTAAAAAGGAGATTATTAAACGTTTCATCATACCACTTATTATTATTTAGGAATTACATTTGCAAGACTCAATCATACAAATAGCCTGGAATATACAAGGATTTATGTCGTAACGAATGACAAACTTAGAATCCTAAAACCTGTTAGGGCTTAATTTGTACAACATGATTGTGCAAAGGCCTAAAGATAAAGTGAGAATTTATGTTGTAATAGGCAAACAACATCGAAATCCTATGGTTTGTTATTTAATTTTAAGGAAAGATTTGTTGTTATAGATCTACTTGCTCTCTCGAGTTGTTCTTCTATACATCTTTGTCACGTTATCTAAGGAGTTAGCACCGAGCTCCTCGTCAGAGTAGCAACCCTAATTTCTAAGGTTTAAAAGGTTTAAATGACATTTTTGTTCAATCATTGTAGGGGGTTTATATTTGATTAGAGCGACACTGGTTAGGATCCCACATTTTTCGGTACCACTATTTTCTCTTGAATCTACTTAGTCTAAACGAGTTTGTAAACCCATTTATACTAGGGAGATCTCGTTAGCAACCATGGGTTACCTCATCCGAGGAACTCCCATAAATTCAAGAGGAAGTATTATTTAATTTTTTTTTTGTTGTTTTATTTTGAAAATGTTGTTTAATCTTAAAAATGATTTTATAAGTGAAGTAAATAAATACGAGTAAGGAGAATGCTGAAAAATAAATAAATAAGATTGTCAAGCATAAAATGTAAATGTGTACTTGATGCACGCCTAGTGTGTGTTATTTTTCTATAGATTCAAACTCTTATGCTTAATTTTCCAATAATTCTACTTTTGTAATATCAAAATGTCTTTCCAGTTTTTATATTCACTAGGTCATAAACGCAAGTATATGTATCTCTCACGTAATATAGGGCTCTATTGGAGTTTTAGGTATAGATCCCACAGAGAGAAGGTTAAACTCTTACAAAATTAAAAGGACCTAAATAGATAGTATAAGAACTACAATAATTAAAGTTAAATGTGAAATGCAAGTTAAACAAAACTAAATCTACTATGCTAATTTTGCAAACTTAAAAGTTAAATCTACTATAAGCAGGTAAAGTAATTTTAACAAAGGTTTCAAATATAAGAAAAGTAACTTTCCCATTTACAATAAGGTTGTAGCTAGTGAAGAATCAAATCTATTAATAATTGCATGTGACAAATAGAAGCTATGATATCTTTTAATCCTCTGTTCAAGCGATAAAGGACATTGGCTAATTCATTTATTTTGAATCCAAATTTGTGGATAGGCTGAGAGGATATTAGCTCTCACACCAGAGCTCCAACTTCTCCCCCATCTAAGGGCTAACAATCTCACTATATGGTTTCTAAACTTCAAAACCAAATTATTGATTTTAGGCGGTCACCCCAAAATCACCAATTCTACACTCATCAAATAATATTGCCCTATTTATTTTCACTCAATCCCATGGATATTTCACTATTCCATGACATTAAAGTGTGATCCATACTTGAATGATGAAACATGGCCATCCCGACTCTTATTTTCTTGCATTGATTTTAATAATTCAATTGATCAGATTGAAAAGTAAATGAAGTTCAAGATGAATCATCACAATTTAAGAAATTAAGATCATTTTCAAACAACAAGTGATGTTTCACATCACTACAACAAGTGATGCTTCACATCACTACTTCTTATTGTAAATGGAAAGACAAAGAAACTGCTCAAAATTAATGGAGAAGAAATAACAGAACATAGATTTATATATATTGAAACAAGTTTACACAACACAAAATTTAAACAGCTTATCTTACTCTCTTCTAAAAATAAATCCTTTGAAGTTCCATTGAATCACTTCCTTCTACTTACAATGATATGAGCCCCTCTCTATGGATTGCAATGAAGAAGAAATCTTTCACTTTCCCTCTCTTCTTACAACTTTAAAGAACAATCTCTCTAAATCTCTCAAGATAAAAACTCAGTATGAAAGTCGTACTCTCTTTTCTTTTTCTTATTTTCTCCTCCTTCACCCCCCATTTTCTATCAAAAATGGTGGTTAAAAAATGTGTCCCAAAATTCAAGAGTTCCCTTAATAATCCCTTCAAAATTCATGCAAATTCAATGTATTTTTGAGTTATAACCACCTTGGCGCCATTTTAGCGTTGACTGGCGCCATTCGACACTGGTAGGGCTCCATACAGGTGTACTAGTGTTGTTCAACGCCAGAGTATTTCCTTGCCATTTTGCTCCAAATTTCATCCTTATTGCTCCTTTTTAATCCAAATCTCCAAATTGAGTATACCTGCATCAAAAGCATGAAAATTCCTTTCTTTAAAGTACAATCTCACCAAAAATGACCAAATATAGACATTAAAAATATATGAAAAATTTAACATTTACTTAGTGTATCAAAATCCCTTGAACTTAATTGTTACTTATTCTCCAGTAACTTCATTACTACAAAAAATATGACTTATGAAAAAGAGTTTAACTTCTAAATTTCTATAATTTGGTTTACTAAATATGATAGCATAACTTAAGAAGAATTTTTAATAACTTAGGTTAAAACTAAAAGTATAAGAATATCTAGTAGTCCAGTTTAAGATTTTTACTTCTATATTCATTTTAGAAAGAATTGTGGTTTTGTCATATTAAAGATACTTATAATGTCCATATGAAAAAAGAATTCCATGAGAACTTTATTAGCAAGGATGATAATACTTAAATACAAGTTTAGAAATGTAATAAAGCTTTTTTCCTCAAGTTGATTCAAGTGAAGCCAATTTTTGATTAGGCATCTCCTCACACGCTTTTTCTTTTCTTTTTCTTTGCTTTTTGATTTCCCATTTTTTTAATATGTGTGAGGAATACTATATCTAGATAGCCTTTAATAATTTTGAACTTTCATAATCCTTTTCTTAAAGTTAAAAAATTTTCACATTCCTTCACCTAATAAATTCATATTAGTTTTGAAGATTTTTCATAAAGTTTCAATTTCATTTTTTTTATGAAGCTCTAAAATTTTTAATACTTCAAAATTATAATTTTTTTTACTTTAAATAGAAAAAGCATAGTCTTATTCTTTCATACTAAACACATCAACTTAAGAATTAACCTTCATTATGGAAAACCTTTACTTAAGCCTACTATATATAGTTAGAAACAAAACTATAGTTATCTAAAGTAAGCCTCTAACACCAATGGTCATGTTAAATTAAATTTAAAATTATAGTTGATTAAGGACAAATAAAAATTATTTTTATTCATTTAAAAGTAATTTTTCTTCCCCCCAAACTTAATTTTTTAAAAAATAAAGCATGCAGTATAAGAAATGTAGAGTGAAAGAGAATATTAAATACATTCAGAAGTACTAACCTGTTGTTCTGGGACTTTAAAATTTGAAATTGAACTATGCAGGTACCAATAATAAAAAGAGAAGATATATAGCAGTGTATAAAATTCAAATAACTTATTTATATCAAAGGATTTACTGTATTAAAAGAAAATACTAAACATTAACGGAAATATAAAACATATATTTAGAAAAATTAAACTTAACACTGACAAGTTCATGAAGAGTACACTATAAATAAATAAAAGTGCATCAACAAACTAACAAAAAACAAACCAATAACAGTCACAAAGAAAAACTAACATCAGGCTAATTTTCCTCCTCATTAATGTCTTCTTCTTCTCCTTCTCCTTTATCATCCTCCCAACCTTCTACATTCTCCTCATTCACATAGGGTGTAAATCTAGGACAAGTGGGAAATTCCACAGAATTATCTCCCTTCATATATCTAATCTGAGCATCATAGTAAGAAATATCAAATTCAACTCTCCTTGTTGAATAATAATCTGGTCCATAATTTCTTGTAGAGAAAATGGACTAGAAGTGGAAGGTTTAGATGCATATATAGAAGGTATGTCTCTACTTCCACTTCTAGCTCTCCACCTAGCATGTGTCTCATAGGTACGCACACTAGGCTTCCTAATTGGCTTTAGGGGTTGTAATAATTCTTCTCAAGGAACAAACTCTACTCTTGATTGTTTACATAAAGTAAAAATCAGGGTAGGGTATCCTATACCCCCAGTAGTATTTCCTTTTGTATATGATTGTGCGTTGGTGTAAATAAAAAAACCAACATCAATCTTTTATGAAGTTGGATGCAGTAATTTAATATGTCTCTATCTTTAGTCACTTCACTTAAATGCTTTGTAGGAAGTAAGCATGCAAAAATGAAATAATGGCATGCCTTAGACTGTGTAGTAAGCTGAGATGTGGCAAAACATATCTTATTGTTGTTCTTTATCTTCCATACACTTTTCTCTTTAGTGAGAAATTCCATGATTTCATCTAACATTGAGTCTGAAACTTGAATCGAGGTATACTCACACTGATCTTCATTCCTCAACTAGTATAAAGTGTTAATTCTTGTAGGAGTAAAATCTACAAATTTACCTCAAACATAAATACAATCATCTGTAGCAGCATAGAGGTTTGTATAGAACTCTCAAACAGTGTTTTTAATAGTTATATCAATAAACTAATAAAAACTCTTCCACTGCCTTGCTACAATTAATCCTTGAATCATTTCTTCTGGGTTGAAAAATGCTCGCTCATAAGTCAAATTGTTCTTTGCAAAATGCAAGTTGTAGGGGAACTGTGTCTTCAAATTGATGAAACTGTACTCGTCAAAGCCATGTCTTCCAATCATTCTTTTCATTTCAGGAGCCATAAAGATCTAAAAATTCCAAAATATATGGATATTCTAAAATAATGGTAAAACTAACTCCTAAAATCCAAATCATGCCTAAAAAGCTTCACTTCATGGATTTTCCTTTTCTTATTTCCAAAATTTTTTTATTTTTGGTTTTTCCAAAATGTAGGAGAAATCCATGGTGAAAATAAAAAATTCTAGGTTAGATTGAAGCTCTTACTAAGTGATTATGAGATCCGAAGTTTTCATGCCTTCAATTCTTCTCCAATCCAAGTATTTTAATGCCCTAAGATGATTTTGGTCCTAGCTTAGGAAGAATATGAAGTTTGGATTTCAATAATGGTGAAAAAAAAATCTTTTTTGTGATTTTTTAACCTAATAGGATTATTTCATGTGTCTAGCGCGTTTGATGCCATTGCGAAAAAATGTCCGGTTTTGCGTTTTCACTACAAATTTTCGCTCACTAAACCACACTAAGATCTAATTAGCCCAAATTATCATTCATTTCTAATTTTTAGTAATTTTTAACAATTAATTTTTCACAAACAACACAGAAAACTTCATCTATATAAATCCATGTACAAACACTAAACATTTTTTTTACATAACATAAAAAAAAACAGTGTCGCTAATCAAACCAATGACTCGGTGTTGAAAACAAGAAATCCAAAGTCAATCATCAGCTAAAGAATCCAATTCAAGTAAGCAAAAACATAAACACAGACACACTTAAACACTTAAGCACACTTAAGCATAGTTTGAATCTTCAGTACTTTAAGTTCATCAAGCATCTTCACTCTCATTGCTTTGATCCTCTTTGATATATCCCATCGATTACTAATGAACAAATAAATTGTAGAAAAGGTGGCTTGGGAATTCATCTGTTGATTCATCTTCAATCCAAAATCCCTTCTTGTACAATCGCACTGTCCAATCTTCTACAAGCCGATATGGTCGAATTGTTGTTTCGTTGCTCAATCTAAATGGTTGAACTTAGTAGAAATTCCATCAATCTCATTGATGATACGATTCATTTTCTTCTCCAAATTTTTAACTCTTTTCATCACAATATCCAAATTTACAGGTGGTGGTGGTAATAAGGTAGGTATTGAATTCTGAAATGATTGATCCATAGGAGCATTCTCTTTAAAATTTGGGTCCAAAAGTTGCCATGGAAGAAGAGCCTTTTCCAATGATCATACAAAACTTGTGACTGACTACACAGTAGAAAGATGGTAGAAGGATGTCCAACTCTAGTAGAAGCTCCATTTAATGCTAATGCCGAAATAGATTTTACAATCAAAGTTCCCACATCTATTGGCCTTCCAATCTGATTGTGGTAATTTAGAATGGTACTCTCTTTTATAACTTTACTTAGTCTCGTAGTGGGAACTAATTTAAGAGAAATGAAGATATGCCAAGGCTTAGATGCAGCATTTAATAAAAAAGATGGGAAATTTACATCACATTCATATTTTGCTTCCTAACCTCTATCTTCATCCATCAGAAATCTTTATATGTTGTACATGTTGTCTCTCATAGGGGCGAAGTTATTGTAATGATAGATAGGGACATTCTTGATAAAAAATAACTCATTAATCCAAGAAGGATTAAGAGGTACTTCTTTGGCTCGTACATACACTACTCTTTTGTTAATTCAATGGAGATTAACATAGAATTCTTTTACCATAAAAACTACTGTTGTTGCAGTAGTGTAGCATAAGACTTCCCATCCCCTCTTCATTATGATATCTTCCACCACAATTTCTGGAATCTCGTGTCTCCATTCAGGAATCCTTGCTCTTTAATCAGATTCTTTTTCACCAACACTTTCTTATATAACTTTTGTTCATAGTGATTAATGAACCTTCTCTTGTTAAAAAAAAATGATTTGTAACATACCTTGGAGTTAGAGGCCATTGGATAGGAATGTGTACTTCTACTTCATCCAAAAGGTATATAAAGACTTAAATTTCAAATTGAATTGACTTAATTTTGTCCAAATTCATAAATCAGTTATTAAAATTGTCGAAACCACAAAAATAACGCCCATAGAAGCTTCTCACGTGATTCGTAGCTGCAGCGCCAGTTTGGCACTGATTAATGTCATTTGGCGCTAGTTGGGTTGCTGGACAAGAATAATAGCGTCGTTTGACGCCGGTGCAAATTTTCATGCAGCTTCACCAAATGACTAAATAATTCATGTTCTTTTTTTAAGGTATCCCATATTACAAATTCTTTATGCATTTTATAACATGTTTAAGCCATTAAAGCATAGAGAATAAATCGAAAGTGCATAAACAAAGACATAAAGTTACTCAAAATTAAATCAAATACTTGCATAACTATGAGTTACCTCCCATACAGCGCTTCATTTAACATCGTCAGCCCGACATAATAAGTTTTCTTTTTTATTGTTTCAATATTAAAACCTCTTTAATCATTGGACCATGCCCTTTAAAATAAGGTTTTAATCTATGTTCATTCACTTTAAATGTTGTCTTATTTTTTGGATTTTCGATTTATACTGCTCCATATGGGCAAACTTTAACAATTGTAAATGGTCCCATCCATTTAAATTTTAATTTTCTCAGGAATAATTTCAATAAAAAATTATACAATAAAACTTATTACATAGGTTTAAACCCTTTTCAATTATCTTTCGATCATACCAATTTTTCATTTTCTCTTTGTAACTCATGACATTGTCATAAGATTCATTTCTTATTTCCTCAAGCTCATTCAATTACAACTCTCTTATCACCAGCATCTTTTAAATTAAGATTAAATTCTATAATAGCCCAATAAGCTTTACTCTCCAAATCTACTGGTAAGCAACATATCTTTCCAAAGATAAGTCTGTATGGGGACATTTCTATATGTATTTTATAAGCAGTCCTATAAGCTCATAATACAATATCTAACTTAGTAGACCAATCCATTTTATCATGGTTAATAGTCTTTTATAAAATTCTTTTAAGTTCCAAATTAGATAATTTAGTAGGACCACCTGTTTTTGTGGATGATAAGCTATGGAGATCCTATGTTGGATACTAAATTTTTCCGTTAACTTTTCAATTATTTTATTTCTAAATTGAGATCTCCCATTAGTAATAATTACTCTTGGAATTCCAATTCTATAAAAAATATTTTTCTTGAAAAATTTTAAAACACTCCGAGCATCACATAACGATAAAGAAACTGCTTCAATTCATTTTGAAATGTAGTCTACTGCAATCAATATGTATAAATTTCCAAATGAAGAAACAAATGGTCCCATAAAATCCAATCTTCATATATCAAAAATTTCAATTTCCAATATAAAGTTTAAAGGCATTTCATTTTTTTTTCAAAATATTACCTACTCGGTCACTTCGATCACAAGTTCTTACATGCATATTAACATCTTTAAATAAAGTAGGCCAATAAAATTCCGATTGTAAAATTTGGTGAATAGTTCTATCAATTTCAAAATGTCCTCCAAATTCAGAGTCATGGCTTTTTTTAAAAAATTTGCAGGGTTTCATCATAAGGTACACATCCCCAAATAATTTGATCTTTACAATGCTTATAAAAATAAAGATCATCCCAAAAGTAAAACTTTACATCATGAATTATTTTTCTTTGTTTTTGTGGCATTGTCAGCACTATTTTGGGTTGGAGAGTTTCCCATGGAAGCTGATGGCCGCCGGAATCGAAATCTCATTGCCCGCTTCGAAAAGGCATTTTTAATTTATATACATGTATATAGTTTTTAGAAAAATATGAAATCAAACCGACCCCATTTTTTTCATAGTTTAAATGAAAGAGCATTATACCTCAAACTCTGTATCTATCGCAAAAGACAAACACAAGAATCAAAGATGAGATTTGATCAAATAAACTAAAAAAAATATATAACATCCGTTTGGTCTGCGAAACCATTTTATTTGCCGACAAATTTTTCTATTTAATATGAAGAATTAAATAGGGTTTATATTAAGTTAAGTTCAAAAAAGCTTCCTATATGGGCAAGCCCCTATAGTTAATTACATCTTAGATAACCGAGGTCACCTAAGAAAACTCTTGATAAAAGTCAGGAAATGTTATCTTCAAAGTGTTCAAAGGATAGGACTTTTCAACAAAATCAGAAAAAGAGGTGTGAAAGGGGAATGGTTCAAATTTGAAACATTTATTGTAGGATCCAAAGAAGGAAGAACTCGGGGATGTCATAGTTCCGGAGGAGAACCTCGGTGACTTCCCAAGCTATCCTATTGTTTGGCTTTAGTTTCAAGAAGAATTATTCAAGTGTTTCATCCTGCCAATTTTATTAATTTAGGACTTACATTCATATGAAACGATCACAGAAATAGCCTGGAAGATGTGAGGGTTTAGTTCATAACAAATGAAAACCTCAGAATCCTAAGACAAGTTAGGGCTTAGATTGTACAGCAGAGCTATACAAAGGCCTAAAGAAAATGTTAAAGTTTCATGTTGCATAAGCAAAGAACCTCGAAGTCCTATGGCTTGTTGTTTAATTCTAAGGAAAGATATGTTGTTGTAGGTCCTTTTGCTGTTGAAGATGGTTGTGCTACCTGCAATGCAAGCTCCAAGCTCCACATTGCAATGAATTGAAGTTTTCTAATGTGTCAAGTTATAATTTCAAATATGATGTCCCTATGGTTATGGTTCTTTAAATATTATTTGGCATATTAAAGTTGATTAGAGTGACGCTGGTTAGGATCCTACGGTTCCCTCATTCTGGTACCACTATTTTTTATCGGATTCACTTAGTCCAAATGAATTTACTAAATTTGTCTTAATGAATTTCGTACTTTCATTTAGATCGTGGGAAGTCTCGTTAACAACTGTAGGTTACCTACTCCGAGAGATTCCTGCTCATCCGATTGAGACGTCTTAATTTAGTTTCAATTATTGTTTTGTGATGTTTGTGGTTAAATTTTGAGTTGTCTTATATTTTGAATGTTGTGGCGGTGAATTTTATCTTGGTTGATTTTAGTTTTAATGTTGGTTTGGTGGTTATCCTAGCAGTTTTTGTTTTCTTGCAGGGTGACATTATTATTTAATATGCAAGTTTTATAAGCATAAAAATACATTGTGGAAAGTACAACAAAAGACGGTACTGTAAACTGTAAAAGCGTACCTGACGAGTTTTCTCGTTCCACCTCCTGAAAGGTCAGTACTTGGAAGGCATGTATATAATAGTGCAAGGAATTTAAATTGCAAGCAGATGAAGTTTTAGCTACCAAACCCCAAGCTATGATTCTATTGAATCTCTGAAGATCCTAATATATAATTTTAGAACAAAATACGACAAGTCCAATTTGTCATTCAGAATGTCCAATATATTGCAAAAAGATCAAGGCATGACCCTAGACAATTTTAAAGATCTCTTAAAATGTTCCGAGTTTATTTTGGATTTATCATACTGTTCCATTAATCAACTGAGGCTGAAGTGTGCTACCCCGTCGCTCAGTGAAACTTGACAATTTAGTTATCTCAAGGATAGGATACTTGATATTCAATTAATGTTTCATTTAAAAGTTATGTGAACGAGTGCCCCTAAGGCAAGTCTAGGTTATTTAAGATTATGGTGCCCACAATTAAGGTCAGGCTTGTAGTGTTTAAAGATATTAATCACCAGTCATATTATCTTTTAAATCCACTCAATTGAGTTTAGACATCGAGCCTAGGTCACTACTATGACTTTAATAATCAAGCTAAGTGAAATGTTAGTTATCATAATTTTGATTCAAGTGATGTGTATTCTTATTGAATGATCACATCATCCTCAACTTTGTGCTTAAGAAAAGTACACTATCATCTTTCTGACTTAAGCCCAATACCTAGGAATCGTCTGATCTTAATTGACTTCCAAGTCATGAAGGCTAGGAGGATTATAATTTTGTTGATGTTGTGCAAGGGTGGTTAGTAGGTTTCTACCTTTTCATCCCATTTTGTTTCCATCATTCGAACATATTTATTGAGATCAAAATTACACATTTTGCCTTGGTTAATCCTAAATTTTGATTAAGGCACTAATGTCTAAAATTACCACTTTGTCACCTCATAACTCACTAAACCCAACTCAAATGACTTTTGAGGGTTTAAAGTGTCATATCCATGAGGTAATTATAATTTTAGAGGAGAATATGTGGACCTCTCAAAAATTTAATTTAATTTAGATAATTATTTAAATTTAGAAAAATAGGAATTTCAAAAATTGATTTATTTAGCTTTTCAAAATTAAGTTTTTATTTATGGAAAATTTATTAGAGGTTTCCTAAGGTCAGAGAAACACTTAGGCAAGATTTTATGGTCCTTTGAATTAATTTATTATAATTATTCTAATGGGAAAATAGGAAAAACCAGCTTTTAAGCCTTTAAAATTTATTTTTAATTAATGGAAGATTAAGAAAAATATTTTAATGGGTCCCAAGTGATCAAGGAGCAATTAGGCACATTTTGAAATATTTTGGTATTTTTAGGATTTTTAATTATTTTTAATCATTTTAAATCCAAAATGAAGCTAAGAAAATAAGTATTTTACCAAAAATAGCTTTTATTTTTCCTAATTTCCTCTGATCACAAGGAACTCAGAAAACCAATTTTCATAATTTTTCCAAGTGTATTTAATTTATTATAATTATTTTTGTATAAAAATACAAGATCTTCTAAAAAATTAACTTTTGTGCTTGGACTTAGTCAAATAATTTTAAAATTTATACAGTCAATAAATATGATTTTTATGAATAATATGAGATTGATTTTGTTAATTTTTTGATAAGTATTTAACTTACATAAATTAATACAAGATATTTGCATTTAATTAAATATAAAATTTACAAGGTAATCCAAAGCATCATGATATTTTTCCTAAACTTCTCTGATCACAAGAAACCTACCAAAATTATTCCCATAATTTTTCAATGATATTTTGATCTATATAATTAAATAAGACAAAATGACCACTCTAGCTTAAAAATTAGGGCTAGAAGCATAGAAATACCCTTTGACCTTAGAAAAATCAGAAGACATGTCCTATGTCATGAGGAAAGAACCCTCAAAATTTCATGTCATAGTGAGTAATATTTAATCATGGAGAATTAAAATAGCACAAAGGTATTTAATTCATTAAAAATCATATGTTTTTCAGACAATTTTTGTTTTTAATCCACATTATTCTCCTCTGTTCACTGAGCAAGTGGGCATTTTTCTTTTATTTTTTTGATTTTTTTAGAGAAAGATATGAATCTTTGAAGTTTAGGCATTTAAAATAATTCAAAAATTCCTACTTCTCTACTTATCCAGTGTGGCTATTTCATAGGGGGATTTTTTGGGGAATCAACTTCTCTCACTATGGGGATGGTGTATGCATAATTAATTGAAGTTTTGTGCACTATGGGGATATGGAAAACTTTATCCAATTTTTAGGGCAAATTTCAGTGAAGAAATTGGCTCTGTGGGGTGGCTATAAATGGCTGAGAGCAAGGGGATTGCACTTGGGATGGTTTGGATAAGCTCTAGTGAGATTTGACAAAGTTTCCATAAGGTTCCAAGCACATTTCTCTTTGGTCGTGGAGAGCTCCATTTAAACCCATGGTAGTGTGGTGGAGCTCAGGGCTTGGAGCTGTATGCTAAAGCTTGCTGAGGTGAAGGGAAGAAAAGGTCTAATGGCCAATGCGAGTGAGCCAATTCAGAGTGGTTCAATTTTGGGTTATGACCACTTAGGGATACCTTGATCTGGCTATTTCTGGTGGTTGAGGAGGTGGCTGGCCAGGGTTCAGTCACGTTTTCGCTCAAGGAGGTCAGGGGGTGCTTAATGATGGTTAACCCCCAAGGGTAAGCAATGATGAAGGAGATATTTCAAGTTTAGGCCAAATATGGGGTGAAATCCCTTAAATTAAAGGACCATTGGTCCATAGCTCATTTTGGCTAGTTTAGGTGGGTCTAGTCTGGTCCATAGTCTGCACTTGGTGGCTGTGGTATCATCAATTTGGTGGCTTACACATGGCTAAGTCAATTTTGGTGCATGGGTCTAATTTGGGTCCAAATGGCTAAAAGTTGTTTTTGGGTTAGGCTAGACATGAATTTGAGCTCAATATATTGATAAACATTGTGTAAATTATTGTCATGAAGATTTTCGGTGAATGATTGAAATGATTTTGAGTTCAATTGGAAGCTCAATTTAAAGGATTTTGGGATTTTGGTCAATTTGGTCATGTTGGATTAGACTTGGGTCTAGGTTAGGCTAAGGTTGGGTTGAGTCCAAATTGATGGTTGAAAATGTTCTATATGGCTATCATAAAGATTTTTTAACATAAATTGGGTGTCAATTTTGGGGTTAAGGCATTCAATTTGGTCGAATTTGGAAACATAGACAATTTGGGGCAATTTTGGGGATTTTGAACTTGGGATAAAATTAAGTAAAATTAAGGCCTTAAAAAAGCAAATTGAAAGTTAAATTTGGTGTGTAGGAGTGTTATGAAGAGTTTAGGATTCAAATTGGGGCAAATTAAGCAGGCTATGGGATTCAATTAGGTGAGATTAGGTCATTAGGACAAAATTGGGGGTTTGACTTAGATCAAAATTGAACTCAAAGCATGGGCCAATTAGGCTTGGATTTGGTTTGGATTGATCAAATGAAAGATTAATTTGAGTTTAGAATTTAAATTTATGGGAATTGGGATTAAATTGATGGACATTTTAGGTGAATTTGTGGAAATTGGGCCTTTAAAGGCATTGGAGTTTTTGGTCAAAATGGTCAAATTAGCCAAATTGGGTTTAATTGAAGGGTCTCAATTGGTTTTGGAAATATTTCTAGTGATTTTTGAGGTTTTAGGAAAGTTTAGGGTGCCAAGGGTATTTTTGTAATTTTGATAATTTTTTGGGGTATTTTGGCAAACTTGGAATTTTTGGGTGGATTTGGGTAATTTGGGTATTTCGAAATGGTTTGAAATAATTTTTTGAACAAATTTGAGTATTTTGGGTGAATTTGAGGATTTTGACTAAATTTAGGGTTTCAAGGGCATTTAGGTAATTTGGGTGGATTTAGGGGCAAAAGGCAAAGTTAGACATTTTGGTAGAATTGGGGTACCAACCACCCTATATGAGCTATGGACCAATGAAAACCCATTTGGGTCCTCCATGTACTGGTCTTAACTAAACCCTAGCCTAAAGCTGGTGGGTCTAGGGGACTATCTACATTAGTCTCCCAAAAGATCAAGGGATCAAAGTCAACAATTTTGGGTTTTAAGATTGTGAGTGATTGCGGGTGATAGTGAGTGTAGTGAGTGAACTAGCTCTAGACCAACACCCAGAGTCAACCTTAAGGTCAAGCAATCCTATAAGAATGCTCCTTGAGATCCCCCATACTGACCCCACCTACTAAATGCTAGAGGTTAGAACTAATATGTGGAACTTCAAGTTGAGCAAGGAAGAGTTTAAAGTTTCTAATGGTGAGGGTTCCTGTCTAGTTTTCTAGGAATAATCAACATAAAGGTCCTATGGCTAGACCCTAGGCTACTAAAGAGGGAGAACTAAACCTCAACCAAAAGTGAGGTCAACAAATGGACCCCCAATAGGTGTGGTGTGCTGGGCAAGCACATCCCACGTATTGAAGTTGAGCGATGAGATCAACAAAATCAATGCAGGCTCCCAAGTCAACAGACATAGAAGGAGTGTAAAATGAGTGTGCTAGTTGTTCCCGCTGAGGAATTAGCAAGTGCACCTCTGATTGAAATCAAGGAGTGGGAACTCTCACTTGGGATTAGAGAGTGGGCTTGAAATTATCAAGTTTCAGGTGTCTATTGAGGATGAAAATTAGTATTTAGGTGCTGACATCGAGATGAAAATTGAAATTTAGGTATCGATCCAGAAAAGAGAGTCAGAATTTAGGTATTGAGAGTAGGACATAGTGTTTCATTCAAGGGGCTCTTACACCGAGATTGAGAGTAGGATACCATGTTTCATTCAAGGGGCTCTTACACCTATATCGAAGATATGTGTAGAGAATTGGATGATGTGTCCCATCCAAGGGGGTCTTATACCAATCTCAAAGATATGTGTAGAGAATTGGATGTCGTGTCCCATTTAAGGGGGTCTTATACCAATCTTAAGGATATGTGTAGAGAATTGAATGTCGTGGTCCCATTCAAGGGGGTCTTTTATCAACCTCAAAAGGGTGATGTTGTGCTCCATTTAAGGGACTCTTACACCTATCTCAAAGTTGTGTGTAGAGAATTGGATAACGTGGTCCCATTCAAAGCAGGTCTTATGTCAATCCCGAAAGGGTTGAGAATATGATGTTGTGTTCCATTTAAGGGAGTCTTACACCTATCTCAAAGATGTGTGTAGAGAATTGGATATTGTGGTCCCATTCAAAGGGGGTCTTATACCAATCTCGAAAGGGTTGA